>WNWU01000001.1:55398829-55473428 GCA_012654045.1 Ptyas mucosa | reverse complement strand
TCCTTCCTTCCTTCCTTCCTTCCTTCCTTCCTTCCTTCCTTCCTTCCTTCCTTCCTCCCACACAATTAATTTATGTGGCCTAGTATTTCTTATGTTTTTCTCTGCTCTGCATAGGTTTGCTTATTCCAAAAAAGAACTCTTTATGGCTATGCATATAAGTGAGTCCAATCCCCTCAGACTCTCTGTTTTCATTGCTCTAAGTGGTACTTTTGCCATTGCTGATTCTTACTCCCTGGTACAGGGAAGGTTCAAAAAACCCCTTCCCTACCTCATAGATATACAGTAAATAGGCACTTAGGTGGTTTTATGTATGTATATAATTCAGATTGTTAGCGCCTAAGGGTAACCAAGTCATTTTTTTACATGCCTTTACAAAGCTATGCACATCACTGGTTACATAAATAAACCAACAGCCTAATTAATAATAAAATTAATCATCCTAGTTCCTAATCTTTTGTTTGTCTTCCTTGATTTCCCTGAAGAGTATAATGTTTGGTGATAAGCACTGCACAATAATGTTTTCCTAACCCAGGATCAGTGTAGCAGTTTATCTCCTACATATCTGATATTTTGAGGACAGACTACAGAAAAATTGTGCCTCATGAAGACCAGGGAATGCACATATTCCTTCTTTTTGAAGTCTCAATAACTAGTTTTGTAACACTCCCTACCTCAAAAAAAAAAGGAAAGGAAAGGAAAAGAAAAGGAAAGGAAAGGAAAAGAAAAGAAAAGAAAAGAAAAGAAAAGAAAAGAAAAGAAAAGAAAAGAAAAGAAAAGAAAAGAAAAGAAAAAACCAGCAAGTGATAGGAAATGCCTGGAAGGGTATCCATTTTCCTTCAGTTGTTGCTTTGTATTTTCATATTATTAGCTATGTTTATGCCTATTTTAAATTGCTTTTCCTCCTTATATGTTACCTAGAGTAGCTTTGACAATTGAGACATTGTATAAATAAACAAATAAGCATCTTCCATAATATTTAATGTTTGGAGTTATATCCCAGGATCTATGGCAGCATATGTGCATGATAAGGGAGAGTGTGTGTGAGTCAGTGACCAAGTGGAATCATAGAATCATAGCGCTGGAAGGGACCTTGGAGATCTTTTAGTTCAGCCCCCTGTCCATGGCAGAAGACTTTCCATCATGCCATACAAATGTCCAATCCTTTCTTGAAAACCTCCAGTGAAGGTGCACCCCTCTGGGAGACAAGCTGTTTCATTGGCTAATTGTTCTCACTGTCAGGAAGTTTCTCTTTAGTTCCAGGGTCTCTCTTTAGTGAGTTTTCACCCAAAGAGCATTGGAGATTTTGAAGAGTGTTGGCCCCAAAACAGAACCTTGAGATACCCCACTGCATTCTTTCCTCCATGTAGATGTAGTTCCATTGAAGACTACATGCCAAATGTGGTTGATGGGCGAACAGTGAATCTGTCTGGAGATGATGCTATCCCACATTATTCTATATTACTATAAAGTAGCTTGTGGTCTACTTTGTCAGATGCCTTACTGAAGTCTAAGTATACTATATTCAAGTGTTTCCCTGATCCATTAATTTAGTGACTTTATCAAAGAAGGCAATATGGTTTGTTGGCATGGTTTGTTTTTAACAAGCCCACGCTGGTTTCTGGTAATGGTTTTGTTCATTTCTAGATGCTCACAAATCTGCTGCTTATCTTTTCCAGGATTTTTCTGGGTTTTGATGCCAAACTGGTCTGGTTTTGAAGACTGGAACCACATCAGCTCTCTTCCAGTCTTCTGACACTTCCCCCATGCTCTAGGAATTGTAAAAGATTTGACTCAGTGATCCCAAGATTACATCTGCCAGCTCCTTCAAAACTCTGAGAGTAATCCATCTGGTCCTGGCAATTTGAACTCATTTAGCATGGTGTTTTCTTACCAATCTCTTGCCCATTTTGACTTGCATTCCTGTTCTGTCTTCCACGTGTTGTTTTTGGTAGATTGAACGATTTTTTTCCTTTTGTGTGAAGACAGAGGCAAAAAAGGTATTAAGCGGTTATACTTTCTTCCTGCTGCCCATCATTTTTCTGGCCATATTCTCCAATTAGTGGACCAATCATTTCCTTTACTTTTTTCTTGTTCCTTACATATTGATAGAAACTTTTTGTTGTTGTTGTTGTTGTTGTTTTACCATCTGCTGCAACTCTTAGTTCATTCTGAGCCTTAGCTTTCCTGACTTCATTCCTGCAGGTTCAGGCTGTTTGGTGAGGTAGAAGTGGGTAGTACTTTTTAAATTCTTGCTACTATTGTCCATCCTCTCTCTTTACTCTGTTTGTTCTTCACTCTGAAGGAGCTTTTTTAGCACCTCTTCCAACTAACAGATTTTATTTTTAAAAAGTAGGAGATTTTGTGAGCTACAGCTCATCACATCATAGCTGTAGCTTTCACAGAAGCGTGCTTGTCTGTTGCTTGATTTGATTTGATTTAATTTAATTTGATTTGATTTGAGGGCCACCCATCTTGTTTAGAGGCAAGCTTATGCCTTTTAATCAAACTTTAGTTGGAAAGGGTGCCATCAGAATCCTAATATTTTGGTTATCAAAGACTACCATGACTTTGTGCTTTGTTTATAATATTTTCCTCCTCCTTTTCTTTGTTCTCTAGGGAGAAAACCGTTGGTCGTGGACTGCTGATTTTTAAACTAGGCTAAAACTACTTTTCATTCTGGATGTTTGGAAGGTCAGTTTTTAAACACAATATTTCTTAGTTAAATTAAAGAATATTCCCAAAACATACCACATAGTTTATGAACATTTTATTTTTATGATACGCTTCATCCATTCCATGAAAAGTTCTGGTTTGATTTTTATGATGTCAGTACAAGCATGTCTCTGTTTGTATGTACTGTATAAATGTATATTAAATAGCCTGAGCAAAATGTTAGGCACTTATTTATTTATACTGGATGTGTGCATATTTAACACGGATGATTTTAAAGCAATTAAAAAGACCTTTGTTTTAATTGAAACTCACATGTAAATTCTAGCCCCCAATTCTGGGTTTTTCCGTGATGCCTGAGAGTCTGGCTGCAATTTTTAGTTGTCAAAGATCAGCAAACTAAGGGCTTCACTGTTTTAATAGCCTTCCCCCTCCCCTCCCCAGCAGTCAGAGTACAGTCATTGAGGCACACAGTCTGTTTGCTTTGTGCCAAAGGTCATTGAAGGCAGCAGGGGATCTTGTTGCTAAGCTTTTCTGGGAGAGAAGAAAAAGAAAACACCGACAACTGAGTAACTGGCAAAAATACTTTCAAAGGTGGTGCCTGTTTTCAGTGTAATAGCACTCATCTACTGCTGCCACTGATCTTAGCAAATACGGTATTTCCATTGTACAACAGGAGTTTTTATCCATGGGCTAAAATGACTTCATCAAAAGAAAGAATGGTACAGTATGTGAGAATGTTGCTTTCATCCTAAGGAAGAATAACTGCCTCCGTATTGTGGGAAGTCACCCTGCTCCTAGAAGAATGAAATATTTTGAGAAATATTAAAAAAGGGGGGATAAAATATTTCCCCTAAAAGAGAAATAAAAAATCTTAATGGAGACAGGAACTCAGAGCCCCAGCTCCCTCCCCCCCCAGCAGATATTTTGTCCCCATTGAGAAAGATTGGGCCAGCCTATCTACAAAACAAAAGACCTTCAGCTCCAGGTTGATGGGATTAAGACATGACCCTTCAAGACATAATAGGATTAACCAGGGGTGGGTTCTAAAATTTTTTACTACTGGTTCTGTGGGCATGGCTTATCTTATGGGCGTGGTTTGATGGTCATGTGACAGTTCTTTAGGATTTAGCAGAGGTACTGGTCTACCAGGCTTTTAACTGCTTGCAGAACCGTACAGATCTACCCATTTGTTTTTGGAGCGCACTGGTCTACCACCACACTGCCTTTTACCATTGATCAGCTGTAGGGTGGTCCTTTGAAGCATGGCAGCAAGAGTTTAAAGAGTTTTTTTCCTTCTAGCCGATCAGCTGGGACTCAGGAGGCAACGAATAGATTGTGGGTGGGGCCAGGCAGAGGTGGTATTTACCGGTTCTCCGAACTACTCAAAATTTCCACTACTGGTTTGCAAGAACCGGGGAGAACCGGTAGCAACCCATCACTGATCCTGGATCTACACAAATATTACTAATGTGCTTAGAGTAGTTGGCTATATATAATGTATCATTGGGTATACAGTACACCTGGTTTTAGATGTTTAGTAAATAAGTCTTCTATTCTTGAAAAGTTCTCGGATATTTAGGTTAGAAATTAAAGCAGAAGGAAACCATCAGTAAGTTAGTGGGATCGATAGCACTGTGTAACAAACTGAAAGAATGAGGATTCAATTCCCCTTCAGCTATCAACTCACTGTATGACTTGGAATAATCGGGTAGTAAACCAGTTGTAGGATCAGTTTTGGGGATCAGGATCCAAGCATCTTACTTTGTACTACTAGGATAGTTTTCAGATTAAAGAAGGGACTGGCTTGAGCCTTATGTTACTCAATGCCATCCTTAATATAGTAGTTGGAAGGTTATAAGTTAGCGTTTTATTCTACCAGTAACTTGGATTTTCTAGTTCGAGTAACCTATTGCTGGAGCTGCAATGTCACATAGCAGAATTTATTTACTTCTGCTCTTTCTTATCCTTGTTCTTCTTGAGCTAGGCTACCAATCTTTAGACCTTGAGATTGAATTATCAGTTTTGGATGATCGATGCCTTTCTATATTGTACCGTTGATGTGATCCGATGATCCCTAATATTACTTCCTTGACTTCTGGGAGGTGGTGGCAAATGTAAAGATAAATAATTACTCATTCAAATAACCATTTAATTTGGATACTGAATGCCATCCAATGTTTGTATTATCTGATTTTATTCTTAATTTTCTTATTTGTCCAAAGTAAGAAAAACCAAAAGCACACATATAAATGGGAAAATCAGGCTTAATAGCAGTGACTGTGAGAGGGATCTTGGAGTCTTAGTGGACAATCAGCTAAATATGAGTCAGCAGTGTGCAGCTAAAAAAGCCAATGCAATCCTAAATTACATTAACAGAGGGATACAATCAAGATCAAGTGAGGTACTAATACCACTCTATAAAGCCCTAGTAAAATCACACCTAGAATACTCCATCCAGTTTTGGTCACCACACTATAAAAAAGATGTTGAGACTAGAAAAAGTGCAGAGGAGAACAACCAGGATGATCAGGGAACTGGAAACTAAAACATATGAAGAATGGTTACATGAACTGGGCATGGCTAATCTAGTAAAGAGAAGGACCATGGGAGACATGATAGCAGTGTTCCAATATTTGAGGGGCTCCATCTGAAGGCCAGACAAGGAATAAACTGACCAAGGAGAGATTCAACCTAGAAATGAGGAGGAACTTTCTGATAGTGAGAACAATCAACCAATGGAACAGCTTGCCTTGTGGGAGCTTCATCACTTGAGACTTTCAAGAAAAGATTGGATTGCCATTTGTCAGAAATGGTATAGGGTCTCCTGCTTGAGCAGGGGGTTGGACTAGATGACCTATAAGGTCCCTTCCAACTCTGTTAATCTGTTAAATCTATTAAATGTGTTAAATTATCAGCAGGTATTCTTTTTCTAGAGTAAATGGACTGTGCTCTGCTGCCACATTCCTGAATGAGATGCTAAAGAGTTGTGGCATAAATGTAGTTACTCAGATCTCAGAGCTGCCGATCCTTAGTCAGCATTCACTGCGTAGCCGTGCATTGCATGTCATTTGCAATGTAGCAGAATGGTAACAGATGATAACAAATATAGAACTAACAAAGAAAGAGACCATAATGGAAAAAAAAGGAGAGAAAAACTGAAAGCAGAGAAGAATTTAACAGTGAAAATGTTTAGCAGTATTTTGCTAAGATTTTTTTAAAAAAACTTCAGATAAAATTTATGCCTTTCAACCATTCCCTTAGAGTAGATAATTTATGCTTACTGTACACCTGTATGTTCACAATGTAAAAAATGATGTATTTTTCCTGAAAATTAAATTCTTGCCCAAATAAAAATGCTTAGCATTGCCTCTATAAAGACATTCAGGTTGTCATTTTGGTGCAAAACATAGGAAAAAAAACTTGAACTGAAGAAATGAGGAAGGAGCCAGAGATACGAATGCATGAGTGTTCTCACTTGACATTAAAAAAATACTAATGTGGGGGACCCTTTGGCTGAACTTGTATAGATCATTGACAGATTCAGATAAGGGAACCTTTATTAAGATAGAAACCCTCGGAAGCATTTTGGCTTTATGGTCATGAATTATGTCTTAAATATTCATTCTTGGATTAGATCTGAATTTCCCACAGCTACATACCTGCAAAAATAATGATGAGAATTGGCATAAGTTGTTTCATGTGACTGCAATTCTATGCCTGCTGATTAGAAAGTAAGTCTTGTTTAATTCAGTAGAAATTACTTCTATACAGACATTGCATTTTTGTTCTTTGTGCTCCTTGAATTACAAAGTCACGATTCATACACAGTGAGGCAAGTTTTATGGATTTCAAAAGGAAAATTGGGCATATGCATAGCAGTTCTGTTGAAGCGCTTCACTTTCATGCCATTTTGGAAGAATTTCTATTCCCCTCTTCTTTCTAACTCATAAGGCTCCCCTAGGGCTTCACAATTAAAACTAAAATTATATAGTAATAAACCAATTAAAATAAAAACCCAATAGAAATTTTCTGTCAATTAAAACAATCAGCTGTATGTTTTCAGCAACAACTTTTATTTCAGCTTAAAAAGTAACAAATGCCTCTCCCAGTTGGGAGGCTTTAACTATCTCTCTAAATTATCAAAATGAGCTGTCCTGCAAGTTTTTTTGGGCAAGAAGTATAATTAAAATATAGCTAAGAGAGAAGGGGGGAGAGAGAGAGAGAGAGAGAGAGCGACAGCAAGGACACAGCTACTACAAATGGATTTGGTTTTGGTTTACTTGGGCAAGAAGTATAAATAAAATATAGCTAAGAGAGAAGGAGAGAGGGAGGGAGGGAGGGAGGGAGAGAGACAGACAGACACAGAACGCGAGCGTGACAGCGAGGACACAGCTACTACAAATGGATTTGGTTTTGGTTTACTTGGGCAAGAAGTATAAATAAAATATAGCTAAGAGAGAAGGAGAGAGAGAGGGAGGGAGGGAGAGAGAGAGAGAGATGACACAGCTACTACAAATGGATTTGGTTATGGTTTACTTATAGTGAGACATTGTTAATTCACTAAAATGTATTTTTTCGAAACTATATATCAGTTCTCTTTCTCACTATTTCTTCTTCCCATCTGCCTCATTGATTTTCATAGAGCAACAACCAATAAAAAAGTGCTTTGAATAACATTTGCCTAGATATAAGCTCCTCAACAAAACATTGCAGAAAATCATGGACTTAAAAATGTGCAGCTTCATAACAGAACTGAAGATGTTATTATTAAAGTTGGGCAGCCTGTCAAAGTCTTCCTCACCTCAAAAGCTTTGTAATCCAAGACCCAGAAAAAAAAGCTTCATGATATCTATGGACCAGCGCCAATAAAATATGTTTCCTTATGCAAATATAAGCAGAAGCTATGTCAGGATTCATATACCAGAATGCAAAAGTCTGGATGATGAGTAGCTGCTAAATGTAAGGTATTGTCAGCCCACTCATGGTTTTGCATCTATAATATTCATGTTGATTTTGTGTTGCAAGAGACTACCATAATACGAATTTATGTGTATTTTGGCATAGGTATTCTTTCCAAAGAAAAATATGTGTTTAATCCAAATCAGTCTGGCATTCTTTGTGTTTTGCTGTTAGGTAATATTTGCATGGAGAATATTTCCAATTGCTGATTTTCCATTAAAATCCATTGGACCACAAGAGTATCTCACACCAGTGCTGACATATTTATTTCTTTAACATTTCTACTCTGACTTTCTTAAAACAACCCAAGATGACTTACCAAACATTAGAATTCTAAGCAAGAGAATTTCCAACCAAACCACCAAGAAGATTTCCCTTTTGGGAGCTGATTTGTTATTTCAGAAATATATGACCAAAAACAATCCTATCTATGTGAAATACAAATATTTGACAGTAATTAAAATATGGAACATTTGATGGACAATCTTAATCATTTTTATAAATCAGGCTAATGCAGATACTATACTCTTATGCTTTATTAGCCATTGCAGAGCACAGACTAAAAATGATTCTTTAGTTTCTCTCCTTGGTTTTTATTAACATGTGATGACTTGAATCAAAAACAGTGATAAGAGAATTAGGAGCTCTCTAGAAAGAAAATCCATATCTTAGTCTGCTTCCACCCATGAGGAAGTTGGTAATAAGTTGGTAATAAAATAAAATGCAGGCCTGCAGAAATCTCTGTCTACATCTCTCTAGTTCATTCATCTTCAGACATTTTGTTCTGATTTGGCAACATTTGATATTCTTATATATATATATATATATATATATATATATAGAGAGAGAGAGAGAGAGAGAGAGAGAGAGAGAGAGAGAGAGAGAGCTTGAATAAGAATACCCCATTTTATTTATATGGGAAACCAAGGCTCACATGAACAAACGATGTATACATAGAACTCTTACTTCCTGTGCAATAAAAGAATCACATGGCTGTAAGAGGCTACTGAAGACCATTGAATTAATCCCTACTCAATGCAGGAATCCAAATGAAACCATCCAATAGATGGCTATCTGACTTGTACTTCAACAGTCCAACAAAGGACAGCAACCATATTTCAAAATAATTGCATCCATTGTCAAACTATTCTTATTGGGGTTTTACCTCACATTTACCTCACAAACCATCTTTATTTTGGTTTTGGTTTTCCATAAGAATCTTATTCTATTACGTTGTTGTTTTAATCGTATTGTGCTCTTTTAATGTTTATTGCACAGAGCCTGTTGGAAGTAGGGCAGCTTAGAAGCATCATTAGAAATTAATTAATAAAATATGTATTTCAGTAACATGCAACTATGATTCCCTATCCTACCCTTTGGAACAACAGAGATCATCTTTGTGACTTCCTTTCAAGTATTTGAAAAGTGATCTATCATAAATATTTTCAGTTGCTTTTTTAAAAGATTAAATATACATATCTTTACTGAAGTATGATACCCAGAATTGGATAACAATACGAGAGATGGAATGAGAGCAATATAGAATATAGTGAAATTATCACTTAATATAATTTGTAAATACTTTTTATAGTTGGAGGTTATAATTATATTTGTTTCTGCTCAAAATTCAATTCTGAAATTTTGAAGAGTATTGGTGGCATCTCATTTGATACTTTTTTTCAGCTTGTTGGTGAAGCATTGCCAAGTTCTGAGTATAGTTGAGATCCTCCAAAATAGATATGCTATCCTTCACTTAATTATCTTGCTAATCTGAATGTAATTAAGTGCATTGTCAAATGCTTTTATAAAGTCAAAATATTTTATGTCCACAGCATCCCTGCAGTCTACTAAAGATATTAACTGATCAGAAAATGAAATCAATCAATCTGGCAAGATTTGTTGTTGACAAATCTGTGCCGAAAAACCTTTTCACAGAAAGCTTACTTATGCTTCTGTTTATTTTATGTAAATTGTCTTAGAACAATGAAAGACTATCATCTATAAAGTGAAATTATATCTATGTACATTTCAGTGCAAATATGAATCTTGATTAGGGAAAATATCTTTGATTTTCTTGTAAAAATATTTGATTGGTTTTCCTATTGCATAAACATTGTAGAAAAGTGAAGATACGTGAAAGTGAGATAGTACAATAAAAAATGAAAAAAGCTTTTAATAGTTACATTATTTCCTTTCATTTCCCCCCAACCACTAATTGCTACTTAGATCTTTATAGTTTGTTTTAAACTTTTACAGTTTTTGTTTATGTCTACTTAAATCATTTTTCAATTCCTTTTTAATCTACTTCTTTTCTCCAAAACCCATATTTGAAATGTCTTAGGTTGCCTTGCAGTGTAATATACTGTATATAAGGGAGCCATTAATTGCTGCTTGAATTCAGTTAGACTTTTGTTGTGAATATATAGTCAGTTTATCCATTGTCACACACAGTATTCTCCTATTTTAGTTTCTCGATCTCTGCTGTTGCCAGTAGAGATCTCTTTACCAATAGGACCAATATCTTTCAAAGGTGGAATCAAACTTTAATCTAGCTAGGTTTTCATGATTTTGCTTCAAATGTCCTCTCTTGGAATTTAAGTTCACTTAGATATTTTCCTCATGTGACTTTAATATTTAAAAACACTGTAATCGGTTTTAGATATTTCTGTAATCTAGTTATTCATGGAAAACAAAAGGAGTTTTTTTCCCCAAAACTTCCCCTTGGAATTATGAATTCTAGATGGTTGACTTCACCACTGGTCGGCATCTGCTACATTTTCCTCATTGGAATTCATTCCAGTATTAGAATGCCAGTACTGAGACAGAGTAAACTTTGAACATTTTGAGTCAGACATAGTCTGAGAGTAGAATTTCCCTTGACTGTGTTTTTATCAGTTGCCCGCCTTTACCACTTTCTTCCATACACACACACACCACACCCCCTGTGCAGCAAAGTAAATTTCCATATAACTGTAGTAATTAAAAACTGTCCTATAGATCAGGAGAGCCACCCAGTTGGTGCTACAGTGCCACCCAATGGGCACTCAGGAACAGAACGGGAAACTTGCCAAGATAGCGTAAAATTGTCTAGCTACCACACTTTGTATCGTTTCTGCATGAATAAACCATTTCAAAACCTTGATTCCTTTATTACCAATGTAGTTATTTCTTCCACTTTCCCTTTCTGTGGTTTCACATAACTACTTTGATCATAATTGGATATTTAGAGAACTGTGTTAAAAACAGGAATCCTAGAAGTAAGGAGTCCACTGGAAATTAAACTAAGGGGTTTCTAAAACTGATTAACATATATTTTAAGAACAATCTTGAGCATACATATAGGTGAAAATAAACTGTAGCATGTTCAGTCAAGTTATATTTCCTAGTAAGCATAATAAGGATTGACTATTTTTACCCCATACTGTGACCTGTTGTAATACGGTTGATTAATGTGTAATTCTTAATCACTATGAGACAGCAAGATATGTCTATTACAGCAGAAGCTAGCTCCTTTGGACAATAAGTATTGCTTCTTCTACAGCCAAAATAACAATGGGTAACCTTTTCCCATTAAAAATTGTAAAAAGCAAGGCCTGCCATGGAGAACATGGAAGTAAAACCATAAGTTGCAGTCATATGATATTTCACTTAACTGTGCTGGTTTGCTTAATGATCTAATGGGAAGTGATGTAAGTCCATCACTGTCATATGATTTTCCACTTAGCGATCGTAACACTTAGAGATGGAGTTGTCAGTTCCAGCTGTGGTTTCTTATCAAGGACTACCTGCATTTTTGTTTATTACTTTCATTAATATTAACTTTTTGTGTGTATTTGTTTTTAATGACAGGTTTTAATCACTGAATTTGGAGAAAGGATAATAATGGAAGATGACTGCATTTTATTTCAGTTGTTTGCTTGGGCATTATGTTAGAGGAAATGTTATGCATTGCCCAGAGCTGTCTTTGGTGAGATGGGTGGCTATATAAATTTGATTAATAAATGAATAGAATAATAAAACTTATTTTACATCTTTCATCCAATTCTTGCTATTTTAATACCACATAAAATAGAGATGCCCAGCCTTGATAGTATTTGTTAGTGAAGAAAATTCTGCTCCCTTCCTTTTACTTATCCCATTTAACATCATCTGAACATCCTCCAGCTATAACAGAATAACAGAGTTGGAAAGGACCTTGGAGGTCTTCTAGTCCAACCCACTGCTGAAGCAGAAACCCCTATATCATTTCAGACAAATAGTTGTCCAATGTCTTCTTAAAAACCTCCAGTGTTAGAGCACCCACAGTTTTTGGAAGCAAGTTGTTGCACTGATTATGTAGTCTTGAACTTCCAGAATTCTCTAATGGAACTCAACCATCACCATTGATGGAATTTCTTGGTACTGAAGCTCACACATCTGAAGGGCCCCTAGGTCATGAGTCTAGTTGTTTGTGACCCATCATGAATGCACTGAGTATTAAGCAGAGTGAAAAGGATCCAATTATACTAACGTGCTCTGGACCTTTTAACTTCTGATTCACCATGAAAGGCTCATAATGTTTAATATATTAGATTGCATGTAACTGTATCACCAATTCTGATGGAAGGAAAATGGTATTCAGCTTTTTATGAGAAGGAAGATACTTTTTGCTGATACTCTCTTCTCTGTAGCTAATGTATACTTAGCTATGCTCCTCCTGACCTTGTGATTTTTCAATGATCTCAACTCTCTTGCCTAACAAATATTTTTATTTATTTTATTTTTTAGGTTTATATTTCAGCTTTCCCCCTGCCTCCTCCCCCCCCCCCCAACAACAACTATCCTGTAAATAATTTTGGACTCGGAGAAGGTCAGACCTGGGCCTCATTCTCCTCGACCTATTCATTGACACTACATCACACTATGGAAAAGAATCAGATAGGGTTGCCTTTCTCTGTCCTTTCTTTGCAATGATAACCAAATCGTCTCTCAGACCTCTTTGCAAAGACTGGAAGATTCTTCTCATATCATATTTTCACATCCAAGACCCTGGAGGGTTCTGATAATTACTTCAACAGAATTCATTAATACTGCATCAAACAAAAGATTCTCTTACCGTTCAGGAAAAAGGAAGCTGGCACTGCTTCTACTACTAACTGGTGACTGTGAATATTATTATGATAAATAAATGAAATTCAGTGATGTAAACACCCTGCACAAGGTGATAAAATCTGCACAATAAAATTCACAGCATCACAAATCCTTTCAAGCTTATCTGACACGAATAATGCTTATAGGAAATGAGTATTCACCTGTTCAAAGGGACCACACCTCTAAACAATTATATTTCCTCCCAGCATACATAATTAAAAATTCAGCTTCTGTTCCATGTAATCCATCTGAGAAAATTGCATATTATATATATGCGTGTACACACACATAAATGCAAAAATCCATTTATAATTAGCAGGCCATGTAAAAAGGAAAACATGGTCCTCCCTCTTTCTTTTTGTTTCTTTCTTAATCTTACCCGGGTGCACAGGCATTCACAAACTACGATAAGAGAACTGATTTACTAATTTGAGTTTTAAAACTATTCCGTAACTGTATTAAGGATTTAGGTTGTAAAGATAGAATTGTGAAGGTTGGCAAAATGTAATCTCCTACCTAACGATTTTCAAAATTGATTGATGATGTGCTATCAACTCCTAGTGACCACATAGTACAGGGGGGGTCAAACTCAATTTCATTGAGGGCTGCATCAGGGTTGTTTTTGACCTTGGGGTGGGGTGGGTGGGGGAGTGGCCAGGGTGTGTGTGTGGCCAGCTCTACCTCACTCCTGTCGGGGGTACCTGTGGTAACCTGAGTGCTCTGCTAGCAAAAACAGGCTCCTGAGCTCCGTTTTTGGCTGCCTACGGCCTCCTGCAACCGTCTGCCAGTGACAACAGAGCTCGGGAGGGCGGCCCTTGGAGGCCCGTTTTCTCTGGCAGAAGCACCGCAGGCTGGTCCTTCGCTGTTTCAAGGGCAGCTCCATGGGTCGGATCTACGTACCCCGGGGTCTGGATTCAGGCCCCGGGCCTTGAGTTTGATACCCCTGACATAGTAGATTTTCTCCATAATGATCTGTCCCTAACCTGATGTTTCAGTCTTCCAAAAATGCATTCATCTCCATTTTAAGTGCGTTCATCCACCTCCCTGGTGGTCATCTTCTTTTCTCTCCACCTTTCTCAGCATTAAAGGCCTTCTCTAAAAAGCAAGGTCTTCCTGTAATGTGTCTACAGTAGGATAATTTGAGTCTGACCTAGCAAAATTCAGACCATATAAAAGAGGGCAGTGCACTATAATATGAGCACTTTTTTTCATTTTAATAGGTTTTTTTTACTTGAGAAGCGAAGGACTTATTCTCCCCCCCCCCCCCCCCAAATAAGACATCCCTTGATAATAAGGCCAATCGGGCTTTTGAGCGCATGGCAATAAGGCCAAGCACTTATTTCAGGGTTCAAAAAAATATAAGACAGGGTCTTATTTTCGGGGGAAACACGGTATGTAGAGAGAACTGGCTCCCATAATTTCTTTTGTTTTCCTGATTCTTTGAGCAGGCTGCCATCAATGTGAGCTAAATCCATTTTCCATGTACACTCGCAAATTGTTTTGTGGATTGGATGGCATTTTGGAATGGTTATTTAAAATTAATTTATATTCTGGAGCCCCAGTTGGCACACATGTCATACATCATCATCTGGAATGGTTTTGCTTCCCTTTGGAGCCAGCCAGCCAGCCAGCCAGACAACAAGAAAACAGAGTTAGGATTGCTCAAGAAAGCCGTATAATATGTTTATCGCAGTCTCAACTTGAGCTTAACAAGTGGGAAGTCTTCCTGCCTGTGAGAGGTTTCTGCCATTCAGGGTCAAAAGGGGAAAAAAATAATTGGTTTGCTTCCCACTTTCCTTTCTCCAATACACTCAGATGTTGCTTTAAATGAACTTCTTCCAAAGATGCAAGGAAGCGGGTCCCACACCCACTGCAGTCAGGCAACCCGATTCTTGGATGCCTTGGCACAGCCCTTTCAGCAGACCTCTCTCTCTCTGCCCAGCTGGATATTTCTGTCTTTAGCTTGGGCAAGAATGTGCTGCCAGCCAAGTATCTGTAACTGTCAATGGAGCTTATCCTCCTACAGACAAGAAAGATGAATCATCCTTGGGATTAGGTTTTTCTGATCTTTATGTTATGGTTTAGGATGAGCATTGTAGGGAGGGAGGGAAGAAGGGAGAGAGGAAGGAAGGAAGGAAGGAAGGAAGGAAGGAAGGAAGGAAGGAAGGAAGGAAGGAAGGAAGACTGGCTACATTAGCAAAAGGGACAGAAAAAGAGCAGATTTAAATTTTGCATAAAATTGATTTGTTACTTTGTACGTATTAATTCACATTTAGAAATAATTTATCTCCACATAGTAAATAAATTACCTGGGAGCTCCCTGAGTTGTTGCCGGGGTGCTAGCTATTGATGGGAATCAGTGGTGAAATCCAATTTTTTTTACTACCAGTTCTGTGGGTGTGGCTTAGAGGGCGTGGCAGGGGAAGGATATTACAAAATCTCCATTCCCACCCCACTCGGGGACCACCAGAGGTGATACTTGCCAGTTCTCCGAAATGCTCAGAATTTCCACCACCGGTTCTCCAGAACCTGTCAGAACCTGCTGGATTTCACCCCTGATGGGAATCTGTTGTAAGCCACTCTGAGGAATGTTGGTTCTGGAAAAAAACACATGTAAAATGTAAAGATAAAGTAGAACAAAATTTAGAAGTAAATTAATTAAAAAAGGTAGACCATCTGATTTTTCCTCTTGGATCGGAAATCCCTTAAATAGATTGATCTTTCAAATAAAAGATTGTCCCCCCTAAAGCAGGACAATAGTTACTCTTTCTTTTCTGAAGCTACACAATTATGTCCACCTCCTTGTCTCAGGTGTTCTAGCAGCAAAGAATAGGTAGGTGCAGCAAAGAGGAAGAATGAATGAATGAATGAATGACTTTTCCCCCATGTACACAGTATTTCTTTTTCATCTGTTTAGGAGCCCCTCATCTATGAAAAATGCCTGAAACTACTCTCCCAGGAGATTGTGTGTGTGTGTGTGTGTGTGTGTGTGTGTGTGTGTGTGTGTGTGTGTGAGAGAGAGAGAGAGAGAGAGAGAGAGAGAGAGAGAGAGAGAAGATGCTCATTGGATTTGACAAACTATGATTGATGGTAGAGCAGAATTGTTTCCCACCCAGAGTCACCTCCTGTGAGATGGGTGGCTATATATAAATTTGATAAACAAACAAACAAATCTAGGAGAGTTCAGCAAAGAATATCAGTGCCTCATCATGGCTTGGAGAATCATTTCAATCGTTTCTCGGCTCTCTGCTTTCTCTTATTAAAATATTGAAAGGATCAGATGTGACAGATGCAGACAATTTATGTCTTAGCACAGAGAAAAAAGGAGATAATGGAACATGGGGGGAGGGCAGCCTGGTTTGCATTTTTACGCAAGGTTTTTTTTAAAAAAAAATCTCTTTGTATTGGTGTTGCATTCACTTGGTTACTGTTTCATATTTTAAACGGGCCTTAACTGTACTCTTGTATTTAGTATCTTGGATGTTCTACAATGCTGTAAATTGAATTCTAAAACACTTTTTGAATTCTAAAACACTTTTCTTCCTGGTGGGTCTGTAGGTTTTTTTAAAAAATATGATATTAATAGATATGGCGGTTTCATTCCTCTGGTTACTTTCGATTCTTGCTCTAGAGCTGACTAGTATGTTTGCCATATCACAATATTCAAAAAAACAAGCAAGAAAGTAAAGGAAATGGCATGGAGCCTGTTCCATTCTACAGGCCTTTTTGAAACTGCTGAACTCTGAGGTAAAGGGACATTGTTCTGGCCCACCTTGCATGGATGCTTAAAAGACTGCCTTCCAGTAAATATTATGAAAGGGGACCCCAAATAAGAAGCAGAGGAAATCCCTGGAGATGTTTCAAGGAATTAAATGAAACACATACTGTTTTCCATTCTCCTTTTTCATTAAAAGAAGGAAGAAATTTCAAGAGCCAAGCTCTGATGAATGGGAAATGTCAGGACATGCACAAATATGCAGGGCTCAGTGCCAACCAGACTCAGATGGGGAGGGTAATTCATCATTGTCAGTTTTCCTTCTATTGGATCTTCCTATTGTGTGTGCTTGTGTCAACTGGAACTTTCAGAAATTTGTGGTTAAAGTTATGAGACGTTGTGAGCTATAGTTGTAAATAGGGCTAAACCACTTCAGATTCTTCTTCAATATTTTTCCATGTTTTGCTTAGAAAAAACCTTTAACCTCTTGCAAGATAAGTCACAAACTACAGTATTCAAAAATCATAAACAGGAAAAAAAAATCCGTAAGGCATCATAATCTTTATCAGTATATCATTAATACTAATTGCAAACTATCCTCCAAGCATAAATAACAGTCAAATGACTGCACCGCTGATTCCAAAAGAACTAAAGCTGAATAAGAACCAGAGGACATTTTATTTTTTGGGGAGGGAAGAAGAGAGTGTATAAGCAGAGCACCAAGCAGAAAAGGCTCTTCTGACACTTCTGCATTATTATTATTATTATTATTATTATTATTATTATTATTATTATTATTTTAATTTGTATACCGCCCTTCTCCCAAAAGGGATTCAGGGCGGTGGACAGCCAAAATTAAAAATACATAAAATACAAAAGTTAAGCTAATTAAAAGAAATTAAATCAATCGGCCTCCCAATTTAAAACCCCAAATCTATAAAATTAAAATCCCATTAAAAACCATTTAGGCTAGGCTGACTTGATGGAATAAATAAGTCTTCAGGGTCTTACGGAAGGTCCGGAGGTCCGGGATCAATCGTATTCCAGGAGGTAGCTCATTCCACAGGGCGGGTGCCCCCACAGAGAAGGCTCTCCACCTGGGGGCCGCCAGCTGACATTGCTTGACCGACGGCACCCTGAGGAGGCCCTCTCTGTGAGAGCGTATTGGCCAGTGGGAGGTTATCTGTAGCAGCAGGCGGTCTCGTAGATATCCTGGCCCTAAGTCATGGAGCACTTTAAAGGTGAGAACCAATACCTTAAAGCACATCCAGAAGACCAACGGGAGCCAATGCAGCTCGCGTAGGACAGGTGTTACATGGGAGCGCCATGTCGCTCCCATAATCACCCATGCGGCCGTATTCTGAACCAGTTGGAGCCTCCGGGTGCTTCTCAAGGGGAGCCCCATGTAGAGAGTGTTGCAGTAGTCCAGGCAAGACGTAACGAGGGCATGGATAACCATAAATAATAAAGCCCTGTGAACATTTGTTTCTTATGAGGATAGGGAATTGTTACGTTTCTGAGAAAATGCTGTTCAAGGCACACTGATTTGTTCACTGCCTGGTTAAGAAACTGTACAAACCCCATCTATCTAGGCATCTGTGGGGGAGTGGAGGAGATGGTGCGTTTGACCCCTCTCTCAGGCTCAGCCTGGTCATCTCCTTCAGGCAAGGGACATGTAACAAAACATGCATTGCAATGTCAGAGCTCAAACTACTCATCTACTTGTGTGTGATTGTGGCTCATGTACAAAAGGCTGCAGCTTGCATCATGATGTCACAATGCATGTTTATCATTGTGGTGTCAGCAAGGCCTATATTATAGGCATCCATAACTCTTCTGGATTATTGTACATTGTCTTGAAATGTGGTAGTAATGTGGTGGTTGTGGTGATGATGATGATGATAACATTGTTTATTATTATTATATAATAATGAATAATGTTGCCATCATCACATTACTACCATATTTCAAGACAATGTACAATATTATAAATTATTGTTCCCATTTGTCAAATAGGGAAACTGTAATTTCTCCATGTCACACCAGAAGGAATCATGCCATTACAAGTCATAGGCTGAAGTCATAGGCTCCTCGTCTGGTGGTCCACTGAATTGCAGTAATTTTTTTGGTTTCCAGGAATAGAGGCAGATTAGCAATTGGAGTGTGGGGATCTGATTTGAATACACATTCTTGGTCTGGAAAAGAAATGGCTAGTAATAGTACAAGTGATGTATCAAAACACTTCCAGTTCCATAGGCTGAGATTTATTTATTTCCCTAATTAATTTTGCATTTGGAACAAAGTGTCAAATTTCAATTGGGCTTCCCTTCCCTATATCTTTTATTATTTTAAATTCCATCTCTGTACTCTTTGTATGATCCTACTAAATTTGGGGAAACTCTTCTTCTTCATCTTTCTGTATTCCGATGCCAAAATACCAACAAAAGCTTTCATTACAATTACTTCAACCTGATCTATAATACCCTGGCCAATTCCTATATCCCATATCCCCAAAGATTGAAGAACCTGGATCTGGAAGAAAAATCAAATTAATAATAAAGTCAATATGTGTCTGCAGTAATTCCACATGCAAACAAAATGTTTTAGTGTTGCTCTTGGAAAGATCATCCCAGTGAGGGAGCAATGAGCTTTGACTTGCAGATTTAAAAGTCAAGATGAAAAACCATTCATTGTTTGCTTTGAGATGATCACAGGTCCATGCCTATAAGATCAGTCCTAACTATCTGCAGGGAAATGTCACGCCACAAACCAAAATGCTTGCGGAAGGGCGCTGTGCATATTTCTTGCAGATGGGACCCATTAGTCTGGAATGCTAATAATGTGACTGGAACAATGTAAATAAGCTGTGTATTACTCAGATCTTGTAAGCAGAAATAGATAATAGTCTCTCTCTCCCTCCCTTTCTTCTACTGTCCTCCTTATTTCTTATGCTCTGTTCATTCCATGCTATAATATTGTGAAGATTTGGAGAGAGGGTTAGTCTGAACACAGCTTCCAGGTACTGCTGCCAGCAGAAAGTGTGCACTTCTGATTTAAGCAGGAAAAAAAAATCAAACAGGGAAGTTTCAGTAAAAATTAACTACCATAGAGACAGTGGTGGGTTGCTCCCGGTTCGCACTGGTTCGCAGGAACCGGTAGTAAAAATTTGTAGTAGTTTGGAGAACCGGTAATAACATTGGCTGGCCACGCCCCCGAACCAATCCCCAGCCCGGTCGCCGCTCGCTTACCCCGCCCACCTCATCAGAGGCTTTTTTTTTTTACTTTTAAAAGCATTTTTAAAAGTAAATGCTCTATGAAATGAAAAATCTCAAAAATCTCCTGTTCCAAATATCACTGTCAAATTCTTCTCATTTTGCTGCCTACTTTTGGCAGTGCAGTGGGATGCTGGGGGCCCACAATAAATAAATAATATTCCATGAAGAAACCTTCATTTTACCATAGATTGATTTGGGATAATGATAGGAATAAGAAGTAATAGCCAAGCTGAATTTGTAATACTTCCTTGTTGTATATTTCCATTTCTACTTAAAGCTGGCATTCTGAAATCTTCAAACATTAGAATTTCAATCCAGAAAGATGATTTTAGCATTTCTAAAAGTGTGCATATATCCATCTAATATTCTTTTTAAAAATCCTTTGAATGGTAATATTAGTACCATCACATAAGCTGCTTTTGAAGTTTCTTCAAGTGCCTTGGAAGCAGCATGGGCAAGCTACTGCTTTTTTTAAAAAAAATGGCAAAAGCTTTCCTGGTGAATGGAATTAATCACTCAATTCTTTGAACTGAGATCCGTATTTTGAATCCAACATTTGACTTTAGTCAACATTTTCTCTCCCCTCCTTTTTTCCCTCTTTTAACAAAATCCCAACAGCATTAGGTGCTAATTAACTGGGTCTCTATTTCTCTCCTACCACTCATCTTTCTTGTGGCTTTTGGTTACAATGCAATTAGTTCTACATACTGAACAATGTATAGTAGAATCGTAAATTCTGAATTTTAGCTCACTTTCACCATGGATATAGCTGATTCTTCATTTACAAGGTAATAGAGTTCTACAGATCGGCATCTTGACCAAATTTTTGCAGTCTCAATGCTATATGTTTAAATGTGCTGTCATTTGTCCTCTGAGAAGAAATTCTGAAAGTTTACTCTCCACTACCCAATTGAAAGTAGAAAATTCCAACCAGACAGAAAAACACAAAAAACCCAACAAAGCAAATTAGTTACATATCAACAGACAATGCATTTTTCCATTTTCAATTCTATAGTTTCCTCTTCCAATGAAGCAGGGGTGGGTTCTACTTACCTTTACTACTGGTTTGCATTGTGCCTGCACATGCACAGATCATTTCTGATGATGTCTGGGTCAGTGGGTGGAGTCTCCTGCCGGTTTTACCAGGGGCAACCCACCACTGCAATGAAGCCACCATTTTCTTGTGATTGATAAGGGGTCTAGAGACTAAACTGTAGGATGAGTGGTTAAGGGTGATGAGGTATGTTCAGCTTAATGACGAGAAGGGTTATTGAGGACATGATAGCTGTCTTCCAATATTTGAAGGGCTGTCACAGGCTCCAAAGCACCTGAGGGCAAGACAAGAAACAATGGGTGGAAGCACTTTAAAGAAAGATCCAGTCTGGATCTAAGGAGAAATTTATTGATAGTAAGAAGAGTTAATCAGTTGTACAGCTTCCCTCCTGGACTTGTGGGGGCTCCAACTCTGGAATTCTTCAAGAAAAGTTTGAGCAGTCATTTGTCTGGGATGCAGTAAGGTCTGCCTTGGGCAGGGTGTTGGAGTAGAAGACTCCAAAATCTCTTCTTCCAATCTTATGATTTAAGTCTTCTTCAACTCCTAGTGACCACATAGATATTTTCCACGATGATCTTAACCTGATCCTTCAGGTCCTCTAATAGTGCATTCATCACTACTCTAACAGAGTCCATCCCACTAGCTCTTGGTCTTTCTCTTCCATTTTCTCATACTCTGCGTGAAAGCTTTTTTTCTTTTACTAGAATCATTGCAGTAATGTTAAGTAATGTGTTATCTTCACTGGACAGAAACTGGTGATTTTCTTTTACTCTGTGACATATGTCTCAAAGAAGCAATAAAAACTCAGAGGCAAACTGGCTTTTGATGGAATCTAATATGAATGGCAATAGTTGAAAGGAAAGTGACAGGAAAAATAGCCCATAGTTTGAGAGATCAGTGTCTGGTTTTTAAAGTAGCTTTACCTCCAAAGGATACTTTTGCTAATAGGCCCTTCTCGGTTTCCAAGAACAATGAACTAAAATTGCTTGTGGGCACCTGGGCCTGTTATAGAAAGGAGAAAAACACAGGCAAAAACACCAAAGGCTCGTGTTGAAGAATTAATCTGTTTGGTTGCAAGAGATTTAAACTGTATGATACCAAGAGAATCTCATTCTACATCAGGATCTTGCATATCCCAACATTAAGGCTTAATTTGTATAGTTTCTCCCTACATTTTGTAGATGTGTTGATGGTGCTTATGTATGTGTGTGCTTGACAAATGTTTATCTTGCTTTTAGTCAAAAAGATTCTCAGAAAAATTTACAAACATCATGTTACGTTTATTCATAAAAGAAAAGGAAAGTTAAGCTCAGTACCTACTTCATGAATTGAAAATCTTTTATCATGATGTCATAATAGAAATTAGATCCTATTAACTCCAAAATTATATGAAATACTGTTGGGTTTCCATAGCTTCAGGAATCAACTACATTGCATAGGAATGTTAGATTATAAACAAATTTTGGATCAGGAAAAATGGGCAGCCATTCTTACAATGTAGAAAATTCGTGCTAAAATGCCCAGAAAGCATAGCATTAATGAGCAGAAGGTATTGATGGCAACTGATACCACATGGAGATAACATAAAGGACTGTAATGTATGCTATTGTTGTTAATTGTAAAAAGCTTACCTTAAATTTTTAGCATATTTAGTCTTTCAGGATACTTTGAATTACACAAACTGAAGTGAGTGGATCTCAGCATAAAGATGGCCTTGAATTTAGCTTAATTGCATTTACATCCTTTTCTGGCAACAACATGGAAATTGTTTCCAATTGGAAAGAATCACAATCACTATATTGGGAATAGCTACATTCCCTTTTTAGCACAATAATCTCAGCAGTGTCTTTTGTAGAAGAAATACCTAGCGACTAGTCTTTAATTCCTCCATTCCATGTCCTCTGTCTTCTTGAGAAAACAAGGTTGTCTTTTTGGCTTCTTTTGTTCCTGTAGACTTTTGACAACCCTCAAGAGGCCTCAGCAAGGAAGCTATTGCACCTACTCTACAGATCAGGGCCAGGGATGCCGTTTCCATGACAACATGAGGCCTTCTCCAGGTTTCCTCCTCCTCTTCTGCTGAGCCCTTAAAAGAAAAAAGAAAAAGCAAGACACATCTGGAGTTGCAGTGATTTTTCTCCTCCCCCCTTCTCAGAGTATGAAACGGCAGCCAGATGCCATGTCATTGTTGTTGAAAGCTCTGAATGAAATGACTGCCAAAAATGGAGATCAAAAAAAGTTCTGTGTCAGGAAGCAACCACAGAAATGTACTTTTTTAGGCGTTTCCAACCAACACAGAGAGGGTGGAGTCTGATGGGCTAGGATGCATGTCCCTATCTCCTGCCCCCCATGCTTAGAATTGTTCAAGAAGCCCAAAGTCAGCACCCAGGACCAGTTAAATGGCTTCAGTCCCCTGAAGTCAAAGATCTAGGTTCCAACTCAGAGACAAGGCATTTTGAATGTTTTTGTCATTATGTATCCACACTGTATATTGGACATTAATACAATTGAGCGAGTCCAGAGGTATTTCACGAGAAGAGTACTCCACTCCTCTGCTCACAACAGAATACCTTATGCCACTAGGCTTGAAATTTTGGGCTTGGACAACCTAGAACTACGCCGCCTACGGTCTGACCTAAGTGTAGTACACAAAATTATCGGCTACAACATCTTACCTGTCAATGACTACTTCAGCTTCAACCGCAATAATACACGAGCACACAACAGATACAAACTCAAGGTAAACCACTCCAAACTCAATTGCAGAAAATATGACTTCAGCAACAGAGTGGTCAATGCCTGGAATTATCTGATTCTGTTGTTACATTCTCAAACCCCCATAACTTTAACCTTAAACTGTCTACTGTTGACCACACCCCATTCCTAAGAGGTCTGTAAGGGGCGTGCATAAGCGCACCAGAGTGCCTACCTTCCCTCTCCTACTGTCCCCATTTATTCGTACCTAATTCCTGTGTTCATATCCATGTTTATGCTTATACTTATTATCTCATACGTCTTTGACACACTAAATAAATAATAATAAAATAAATAATAAATAATAATGTATATGTTCTCCCACACTTTACTAGATACATTCTTCTAGATCAAAATATTGCCAAATTCCCCACCATCTCCTATCTGTGGTAATCTGAGCTTCTCATGAGCCATAATTCAGAAGTCCTTCCACAGGGCTAGATAGACCATGATTAAAATAATGGATGAAGAAGCCCACCTCAGGCCCAACTCCACCCTCAGGATAGAAGCTCACTAGTTGTTTGGGGGGGGCGGTCATTCTGTCTTAGCCCAATCTACCTTACAGAGTTGTTACTGCAATGACAAATTGGAGGAGAAAATCCAGCTTCAACTCCTAAAGGAAAAAGTGGAAGATTAATAATAATAAAAAAGTGTACGTAAATCCATACATAATATCTGTTCACCCATCACTCTACCTGTAGCAGTCAAAAATATATTAGGTACACTGTTTTTGTTTATCCTTTTCTTTTCTTGAGTTAAGTGATAGCATGCTGGAACCTGCACAGAAAAATCTGGGATGTTTGAGGACATGGGGGAGATGGGGGAGAATTCTAAACCTTCCAGTGCCTTTTTTCTATTCCCCATATTCCTCTGCTTTGATTTTACAATAGAATAGAATAACAGAGTTGGAAGGGACCTTGGAGGTCTTCTAGTCCAATCCCCTGCTTAGGCAGGAAACTCTATACCAATTCAGACACATGGTTATCCAATCTCTTCTTAAAAACTTCCAGTATTGGAGCATTCACAACTTCTGGAGGCAAGTTGTTCCACTGATTAATTGTTCTAACTGTCAGGAAATTTCTCCTTAGTTCTAAGTTGCTTCTTTCCTTGATTAGTTTCCTTCCATTGCTTCTTGTCCTGTCCTCAGGTGCTTTGGAGAATAGCTTGACTCCCTCTTCTTTGTGGCAACCCCTTGAGATATTGGAACACTCCTATCATGTAACCTCTAGTCCTTCTTTTCATTAAACTAGACATACTCAATTCCAGCAACAGTTCTTTATGTTTTAGCCTCCAGTCCCCTAATCATCTTTGTTGTTCTTCTCTGCACTCTTTCTAGAGTCTCAATATCTTTTTTAAATTGTGGCAACCAACCTGAGACTGAGGGTGACAAATATGCCACCCATAGGAGTGAGAAGGGAATTTTTTTATATGTATCACATTTTCATCATACAGATCTACAAGGCAATTTGCACAATGTACTTCAGGTAGAGCATTTTAGTTTAGAAGAGACATAATGTTGCAAACAGGTCCATGTCACTCATTTAACATATTTTTAAATTGTATTTTTATCTAAACATCCCAAAACTCTGAATAATTAAAATAAATTGTATTAATATATGAGAAATCGATTCATAAAGTCAGGTGTTATAAAACATACATTGGAGATTGAGAAGGGGGAAATTCAGTTTGTAACATTCCTCCCAAATATCCAAGAGAAGATGATGCCTTGGAATTGACCTCACTGCAATTCTTGATGAATTTAAAAAATAAACCTCCATGATAGCTGTGGGAAGTGTCAGAACAGTTAAAATAAGGAGAAATTTTTTGACAGTGAGAACAATCAACCATGGAACAGCTTGCTTTCGGAAGTTGTAGGAGCTTCATCATTGGAGACTTTCAAGAAGAGATGGGACTGCCATTTGTCAGAAATGGTGTAGTCTCCTGCTTGGGTGGGGGGTTGGACTAGATAACCTACAAGGTCCCTTCCCACTCTGTTAATCTGTTAATCAGGCAGGATGGCAATTGTAGCATTGGGATAGAAGTCCTGCCTTTTTTGGATGTGTATCATGCACACATACTGTACAAAGGAATTGGACTTCAATCATAACTCCTCAAGTGCCATCTTGCCTGTTTTGATCCTGCTCTTGTGGATGCTGCTGACGGATAAATCTATCTTATCATTATGCAAAACATTTCATGCAAAAGGATTTTAGTATTTGTAAGACCTGATGGTGAGACTTGTTAAGTGCCATACAGTCTTTACAGGAGAGGGCTGGAGATTTTCAAATGGAAGTTGAAACTATCCTTCTTCAGGGATAGTTCCATGAACTCCTGTACTGTGCAAAGGGTGGGACTGTCTACCATCCCTTCTCTTACATTCTATGATCCCAAGTTGGGAAAGGCGCTACTAAATGATTATAACAATAAAGCAAATGAATAAATTGAGTTTTCACTATAATTTGGAACTGTTGTTTTTCCATCTTGATTTTGCCAAGCTCCAAGAGGTGGGAAGGTTTAGATGGTCCATCTCTGTCACCCCAACCAAAAAAGAATATTAAATATGAGAGGAGATATACAGAAATAAAACATTCCATCATGAACTTATATCAGATAGAAAGATCTCAAAACTGAAAACAAGCATTAAAGATCTCCAAGTCTGAATTGTATATATTCAAATGTAAAGATTGGGTACTATCTGCCTATTTGCTTTCTTGCTTAGTTCTTGCACAGAATCCTCCTTAAGGCAAATATTTTCCCTGTTCTCAAAAGAAGTAGGAACTAGCTATTTCATTCCTAGTTTGGGCTTTCATCTTAAGCAGCCACTGCAGCAAAATGTGTAAAAAGAGAGGCTGCCATTGCCACATGTCAACAATAAAACAAGACTCAGAAATCAGGCAGTGTGCTGCAGACTACTTGCTTAAGCAAGAAGGATGTGGGAAAATACAAATTCCACTCTTCTCCAGCCAACTTACATGGCCTGTAACTAGACTTTCATTCCTAGGGAACTTTTGAATTAAACAAATAAAGGCAGCCAAATTCCGCTGAACATTAAAACAGCTGGTTTTAAATTACAGCTTTCATTTGTATATTTTTATGCTCCTCATACTGACTTGATTATTCTATTTTTAGATTACTGGACAAATATTTATATATTTATCAAAAGCTTCTAAAAAATCTGCTCTTCACAGACATATATATGCTTTTGCTCAAAAACTCCCAAAGTAACTTATTAAAATGAATAATGGATTATTCCTAATTTTAAAAACCTGTGGAAAAAGAGGGGGAGAAAAGGTTGGAAGGAAGGAAACCAGAGGTGGATTTCAGCAGGTTCTGACCAGTTCTGGAGAACCAGTAGCGGAAATTTTGAGTAGTCCAAAGAACCGGTAGTACAAATTCTGACTGGCCCCACCCCCATCTATTTTCTGCCTCCCAAGTCCCAGCTGATTGGGAGGAAATGGGGATTTTGCAGTAACCTTCCCCTGGATTGGGGAGGGAATGGAGATTTTACAGAATCCTTCCCCTGCTGCGCCCACGAAAGCCACACCCTTTTTGTTTTGCTGTTACTTTGGCAGCAAAGCAAACTCACTTTGTATGTGTTCCTGAGGAAGATGGATGGGACCATGCTTGTTTTCCTCTTCTCTGAGCTTCCACTAGGACAGGGCTGTCAAACTCCTGGCCCGTGGGCCAGATGTGTCACATGCTGGCTACTCCCACACCCAGTTTAGCGAAGGGGGGGGAAAGTCCCAATATGTCACGCGACATGGCCACGATGACGTGAGTTTGCCACCCCTGCACTAGGAAGATACAGAGTCTGCTGAATCTAAATAGTAGGTTCTAGTTTTCCATTTTGGATTTCACCAGTTTCCCAAGATACGTTTTTTGTCATTTTATGAACTGGTTTTTAAACATGATGAAAATCTTGTCATAAAGATTTGGAAACAACAGTCAGTTTGGTAAACTGCTGCCAAAGCATAAGGAAAACCAGATCCTTCTAAGGAACAGAGTCAACAAGGTAAATATATCTGAAAGTTAACCATTATTCCCTGTAATCCTGCATAGACTGCATTGAGAATAATGACGTCTTTCTACCACAGCTCATGGGAAGGGTTTTCTATACCACCAGTTATTCAGCAATACAGAGGACACTGCCTCATAGTCATGCTGTCCATCCATTTAGATCTTAATTGTCTGCTTGAGAGCAGTTCTCCAAAATCTTATGCAAAGGTATCAGCCCTTACTCATCAGCCCTTATATGATTTTTAAAAAATTATCAGCTAAATCTGGAATCTTCTGCTTGCAAAACGTATATATTCTGTCACAAAGCCATGTCTTTTGTGATATTCCTCTTGGTGTCAAAAAATTCAAACAGGGATCCGCAGGTCTTTGCTCAGATTGTAGAAAAAAATTATTTCTCTTACCCAGATATTTGTATATAACCATTGACATCCAGAATCAAATGGCAGCTTTTAATTTTATTGTATGGACGTATTTTGAAATTACTTTTTATTCTTTTTAGCCTGCTCAAAGTGTTTTTCAGAGTTTGGATCAGGCTCAGAAAAGGCCATATAGGAACAAAACAAAGTCTACCACAAATCAAAACCTTCTGTTTTAAAGCTAGAATCAGTCTGTAGTTATGTAGACTTTAGCTTCTACAATTCTCCAGTCAGATGGCCATGTTGTGTGTTCTGAGAGATCAGCTCCATACAATTGAAAAGCAATCAGGCTAAGGAAAGGGGTCTTAACACCCACTGTTTTAAAACTAATTCTACAGATTGTTCTCTGTTAGCTTTGAACGCTGATGAATGAATCTGCTTTTTCAAAGTTCTCAGGGGTCATTTTCACACAATTCTTTACAACTCATAAGTAGAGGGCAAAGTAGTCACAACACACAATAACCCTGCTTGTTTTGTGCATGTGTTTTGGTATCTTAGCAGCATGAGAAAATAACTCTAAGCAGGGACAGCATTGGAAAGGTAAAAGTTCAATTTCCCCCTACTGGCCACAATCCAAGTAATGAGAGAGCTTCATTTGAAATTTCAAAGAGCAGCTTCCAGGAAGGGATTATAGAGATAAATCTGCTCTTTTTACTTAGGTGGATCTAAGGCTGCTGTTTTCCTAATAAAAATGTGCCCAGAAATATTACCCAAAAACCTTTTTTTTAATGTTTGAAAATGTGGAGATTTCAAACTATATGGAGGGCAAAGCCTGACTGTCTAAATGTGGTGAGTCTCAATTTCAGCAATTTTAAGATGTATGGACTTCAATTCCAAGAAATTTCTTCTGGTCTAAAGGGCAACTATCCTTCCTTTGAATTTGAGTACAACTGCATGTGATCTGAAAACTACACCGCCCCACCGTCTCCAACTTCCATTTGTCTTAGATCATGCAAAACACTCTACGTATAGGCAAATGCAGTAAACTGTCCTTCAGGCCTCCTAGTTGAATGCTGAGTAAAATTTACAGTGCATTAAATCTATATTTGTACTATTGTTGATGAGCATAGAAATATACATATTTGGATCAATCAGAAATATCCATCAAAAGGTACTGACAGATGGATAATTTTGAACTACTGCTGAATGTTCTATAATTTGTGGTTGTTTACAAACTTACTTCAAGAAACAGTATCTACATTGATGCATCAGGCATAAAAGTCCTTTACTACCATGTTCCCCTCAAAATAAGACCTGGTTTTATATTCTTTTGGGCTCGAAAATAAACACTGGGGCTTATTTTCGGAGGGGGGTGTTTTATTTTTCTTCACCTACAGAAGGCAGCGAGTGCAGGGGCTGACAGGAGTGGGAGCGCTGCTACCGCCAGCCCTGCCCTCCGTCCCATAGTCTACTTGTCTGCAGCGCCAACAAACCAAGCTCTCGACATGCCCCGGCCTTCGCCTGCCCTGCCTTCTGGCCCTGCTGCTGCTGGGACACTGGAGCTTGCGTTATACTCAGGCTGCTGCTATGGCGAGGTAGAAAGCCATGTGGCATGTCGGAATCGGCTCCCTCCACCTCTGCCCGGATGTGGGACCTGCTGCACCTGCTGCTGCTGGCCTCGCAGGGGCTCTTCACCACGCTGGCTGTGCTGCACTGAGCAGCATTCCTGGGCTCCTCCTACCTGGCGTGGGGCAACTTGGCCCAAATCTACGACCTCCGGAGCACCTAGCGGAGTGCAAACTGTGGTCGCCACCTGCTCCAGAGCCACAATGTGAGCTGTGGAACAGAGGGGACCTCAGCTGCAAAGTTCCCTGGCACCGCAGACAGGGCTGGGGCTAGTAAGAGTGTGCCAGAAACACTTCCAGTGGAGAGACAGAACAAGAGGCAACTCCCGGCCCTCGCTGGTTCAACTGATCCGTGGGGCTGCGTTTAAGGGGACGAGCCTATATGAGGTAACCAAGGAAGGGAGGGGCTGCCTCCTGTGCTGGCCATGCCCACCCCCTTCACTAGGGCTTATTTTTGGGGGAGGGCTTCCCAAAAGATCAGGCTAGGGCTTATTTTCAGGGTGAGTCTTATTTTCAGGGAAACATGGTACAATAGCAGACTGATGAACAATCTGTGGTCTTCTGGATGCTTCTCAACACTTCTAACCAGTATGACTGAAGGTCATTGAACATTGAACCACAGGAGCAAATTTTAGGACTTTGTGAGCTGATTGCCTTCAAATGTCCTCCAAATCACATGGCACATCAAAGACCTATTTTGAATGTTATTATTATTCAATAGATGTGTTCATACAATATGTTAACCACAAACTCACATTACATTTATTATGTTACGTGAATCTAGCCATTGTACTTTACAACCTATAGTTTATGATTTATCATACTATGTGAATTAGACAGTTGTGACTTATTTGGTAAAAATGTATAAATTATTTAAAAAAACATTATTTGAATGCTGAATAAGTTGCGTTTGGGTGGTTCATAAGAAATACATGAAACGAAAGCTTGCATTCTGCAATGACTATGTGAACACACTATGCCTCAAAATAACCAATTGTAGGCTAGCAATGATAGTTAAACCCAGCTAATATGAAGTCTTGGAGGTACCCAGCATTCCTGTGCAAGTTGCATGTTGCAGGACAAAATCAGAGGTGCAGGATAGGGTAACTTTCAGGATTGACCCTTCCTTTACAGGACAAGGATAAGAGCCGAGGCGGCACAGTGGTTAGAGTGCAGTACTGCAGCTACTTCAGCTGACTGCTAGTTCAGCAGATCAGCGGATCAAATCTCACCGGCTCAAGGTTGACTCAGCCTTCCATCCTTCCGAGGTGGGTAAAATGAGGATCCAGATTGTTGGAGGCAATATGCTATTTAGTATACTGTCTTTGGTGTAAGTCGCCCAGAGTCCTCGGAGAGTGGGCAGCATAGAAATATGACTAATAAATAAGAAGCAATGGATGGAATCTAATGAAGGAGAGAACCAACCTAGAACTAGGGAGAAATTTCTTGACAGTTAGAACAATTAATCAATGGAATGACTTGCCTCCAGGAGTTGTGGGTTCCCCATCACTAGAGACTAGACAGTCACTTGTCTGAAATGGTACAGAGTTTCCTGCTTGAGCAAAGGGTTGGACTAGAAGACCTCCAAGGTCCCTTTCAACTATGTTATTCTGTTAACTGTGTGATTAATAAAATTGTAATAAGCTTTCTGGGATATCCCAAATTTCCTGGCAAGAACATGAAAATCGATCATAGTTAAGATGTTTGTGTTAGCACTGTATCTCTGCTTCATTCTTGCCACCAGCAAATAACATGTTATTTCTTATAGTCAACAGATTAACAGATTTAACAGAGTTTTATTGCTCTTTATTAAGGAACAACAAATCTAGACATCTATTCTCTTTTTGAGACAAGTGTTAGTCTTACCTTGTAATAAACATGATATAAATTTGTGTGGCTGTAATCATCTATTTATTAGAGAGAAGGAAAGAAAAAACAGTTTTAAATAAATGGCTATCTGGATGTCGGTTCATATAATATTGCCATAAATTGGCAAGAGGTCAGAGGTTTTGCTTTGACTGGTATCTATTAGCAGCCTGATTTACCCCTTCATTCTAGGTATAAAGGATTAGAGCTACCTCACAGATAAAATATTTTTCCTTCTCTATCCTATGCGTTAGATACAAGGAACAGAGAGTGGTGTCTAGAAATCCTGTATGTGTGTGTCCGTCCATCCGTGCGTGTGTTTGAGTGAGATTTCTCCCTTTCACTACACGCTGACTGGGGAATTCTGGGAGTTGAAGTCCACATATCTTAAAGTTGTTGAGGTTGAGAAACACTGATGTGGATCATCCTTCTCACGATATGTTGTCTATGACTCCATTTCTTCTTATTGGGGAGATGAAGGTCTAGTAATTTCAGACTTCTAATTGAAATCTTTTTATTAACCAGTTCATTTGTACAGTGGTAATACTATGCTTGTCACCCATCATAGATCACCTGAGTTGGCCTGTCTTCTGTACCTTAGAGCATAGGTGGGATTAAACTACTGCAGAATAGTTGAGAACAGGATTAATTTTAGTCTAAGATCAAGTAGGCACTGACCTATGGCACCAAATCTTAGGGGACACCAATGCCACCTCTTCTTCCACATCATTATAAAATGCAAATCTTTGCATCAGTTGGAGGTGTCTCCATCAATAAATGTGATCTAGGATTGCCATATACTCTCGAGCCCACACTTTGAGAAAACCTGTAACTGGAATGGTCTTAATTTCTTTATTCTGAAAACAGAGCTCCTTTTCTCTAAGTCTGCATTATTGAAAAGGCATATAATCAATAAATATGCCCATCCTGAGCTAGAAGCAGCTATTTTCATAAAATGAAAATTGTAATATTCTCACAATAAGTCTGGGAATCAAGTCTAATGGTGGTTACTCTTTTTTAACCAGAGACTCACCACGTAGAAATAACAGCAGGTTTACAAGTATTACAGTTTGTGGTTGAACCAAAGGCTCCTCATGTTCACACAACCATACATACCTTTGCAACATGGTCTAACGTGAGTTCAAGAAAAATCAAGGCAGGGGATCAACAAGAATACATGTTCTGCATAATGCCTTATGATAATTACAGCTCTCATACATTTCTATTCCTTCCACAAAGTTGGACTAGGTCAGGGGTCAACAATCTTAAACACTCAAAGAGCCACAAAGGTTCTAACTAGAAGTCCCCTGTTCAATTCTGGAGCCAACTGGAAGTCCAGTTCCCCCACCAGAGTCTCCTCCTAGCGCGGTGTCCTTTTTCCTCTACCTATCTACTGAAATTGTGGAGCTGACTGGTGATAGGGAACCGCAGCAGAGGGATGAAAGAGCCACATGCAGTTCCAGAGCCACGGGTTGCTGACCTCTGGACTAGGTGATTGAAGTTTGGCCAGGTACATGTCGGCATTCTTCTCATACCACCTGATGCTTTTCCACCAGAAGGCCAGTGGTGAAATCCGAACCAGTTTGCTGGCTGCGCACGCATGCTGCATGCAAAATGCACACTGCCTGTGAATGTGCAATATACACCAAACACGTGCTGCATGCACACATGTGCATGCGCAGCATGTGCCAAAAGGAGGCTTGGGAAGGTAAGTAGCTCTACTGAGCTCTGGTGGCTCAGTAGACTAAGGCAGTCATTAATATCCACTTACATCTGCTGCCTGCAATTACTGCAAGTTCAAATCCCACCAGGCTCAAGGTTGACTCAGCCTTCCATCCTTTCTAAGGTAGGTGAAATGAGGACCCAGATTATGGGGGCTATAAGCTGACTCTATAGTATGAAGGCTATTGCTTAACACATTGTAAGCTGCCCTGAGTCTCCGGAGAAGGGCGGCATATAAATCAAATTTAAAAAAAAAAGTAGAACAGAGAGGGGGGGATCAGCTCTGATGCGCGATTTAGCTTTGCTAGAAAGCAGGACTACCTGCTTTCTAGCAAAGCTAAACCCTGTTGCACAGCTGATTGTCGGAAATACCAGTTCGGAGGAACCAGTAGCTTTTTAAACTGCTGGGGGTGGTGGTGGTTATTACTGGGTTGCCCAAACCGGTAATTTTTATTGCTACCGGTTTGCCCGAACCGGAGTAAACCGGTAGCATTTCACCCCTGCAGAGTGCTATGGCCTTATCCAATTCGCCTCTTATTTGGGGAATCATAACTCACTCTTCATTCTGATATTTTCCTAAATGAAACATACTTAATTCTTTCTGAGCAAAACTTTCTGCCTTTTTGACCTGTTTTTAGTTTTGTCAAGATATATTAGTAGCAATAAGCTTGCATTAAAATTAATTTATAACTAATTGATGTGATTTTGCTTGGTTAAGATATATGGATATTACATTCATTCCTCCAGATATAATTACCATTCAAATATGAAGGATTTTCTTGGTGGCCTACAGTTTTCATGATACGGTGTGACGGTGATGCCGTTAATACTGAAGAAAAATGTTATTGAAATATTAATTATATATATATATAATATCAGTTATATACGTAATGTATAGAGCAACAAAACATTATTTAAGCTGCAATTACCTCAGGGATTGTCCTGCCTTAGATTTTCCATTTTCACATGTTGAGACAGGCCTCTGCCTTGCAGAGGAAATTCAATATCATGAAATAACTTTCCTTGCCAGTTCTTCAGACTGTCTCTTTCTAAATTGAGAAAGGCACACCCAGACCACATCAGTCTAAGAGAGTCAACATCCTCATGGTCACTTGACATATTAACCCAACCAATTATGGTGCCAGAGTCTTCCAAGAAAAGCAATTGTATTGCTTTGCTCATTATCCCCTGAGGCCTCAAGTAATTTTCATGTGCCTAGCAAACAATAATAAGACTAATTAAAGGCATTTAAACTCCTGCCCTAGAGCACATCCTCAAAGGATCTTTACTACCAAGGTTGGCTGGCAAAGTTTCCCTGCAGAAGCTTAATTTATTCTACTTAAAATGTCTCTTGCTGGATTAAGGTGAGGGTTAAGATACTAACAATTTGCTCTCATGATCTAAAAAGTTAGGAAATTAAAAGTAAAAACAAAAATACTGAATACTTTGTCCAGTGTTATATATTACAATTATACATACACACACTCACATTTATGCACATACACTATATTTCACATACTCATATTTTCCCTTTGTCTTACTGCTAGTGGGAGTAATGTGACAACAAAAATTAATATTTTTAGAAAGTGACTTTAATTCTTTTGCTATATACATATCCAGTGACTTTTTATCTGATATATAAACATGGATATTGCTGTCCCAAAATGCTATTGCCACTATGTGGTGGCCCAGTGGTTAGAATGCAGTACTGCAGACTAATTCTGCTGATTGCCGACTGCTAGCAGTTCGGCAGTTCAATTCTCACCAGTTCCAAGGTTGACTCAGCCTTCCATCCATCCAAAGTCTATTGTTGGGGGCAATACGCTGACTCTGTAAATTGCTTAGAGAGAGCTGTAAAGCATTGTGAAGCGGTATATAAGTCTAAGTGCTATTGCTACTTATTAGACTAATGCAGAAAGTATTTCCTGAAGATAGAAAATAAAATGTACCATTCATATACTACTGTAGAGCTAACTGCAATACATTCTTATCCAGAATATTTTTTTTTATTTCCACAAATCTGGCAGTCTCCAAAAGATGAAATTTCAGTTTTGCTTAAACTCGTCCAGAAGATAATTGAGACAAAAATGAATCTTTCAAATATGAAATTTAGTGGTGATGCTAATTTATCCAATGCATAATAGGAAGGCAGTTTTAAAGACAACAATTCACTATGCTTCCAGGCAATGCTTTTGAAACTGAGCTGAGTTCAACATATCTGGACAATGCTTCACATTTGTCCTTGCTGTCATGGAACAGCATGGAGCAGTGTTTCTATATGTTCAGAGATCAATCTGAAATTGTAGACTAATAAAATTGAAAGGAACTTCAAACATAATCTAGCCTCACATCAGCTGACACAGGAAATTAATTTCCACAGCCTCTCTGAGAGGTTATCCTTTAGCTCGGCTTAGTCTTCCGAGGAAGGAGCATTCACCATCTTTAGTACCAGTCTGTTCTATTGCTGAGCAGCTTGCACAGGGAGGAAATGCTTCCTAATGTTTATCTGAAAAGTTTATCTGCATTCGGAATAATATCGCTGGCTGACATTGACATTATCATGACATTAATTAGATAATGATGCTGCAGCTTGCTGGAATAAAGACAGATGCCCTTTGATGCTTCCACCCATATTATTGATGTGCTACTGCACTGCTTCTCTAAATTATTCTTTCACTGATGATGGAATAAAATGCTAGCAGAAGTCATCCTTGAAAAAGATGTACTCTGGTTTAAAAGTGGTCAGCAACACTATCTATGCACCCATACACGGTACATTCTGAAGCACCTTTTAACCTTTCATCCTGTAACAATGCATATACCTCAGGCCTAATTAATTCAGCAAAGAGTAATGGAATATTAAATCATGGTATGTATTGCCAAAAGATGTAGGTCACAGTCAGGTGCCCTAAAGTATTATTTGCCAGCTCTTGAGATAGCAAAAAGGTATGGGGGCATAAAATGTAGTCTCCTATTGTTGAGAGTCTATTATGCCTAATAATGAGGTAGCAAATGTGGAATTAATTTTTAAAAAAAGGCTGTTGGTGGAGTTCTCTCATTTAGTTCCCCTTCACCAAGGTCTTCCATCTCCTAAGGGGAAGCAGCCACTCATCACTCCCTAACAGTACATGAGACTAGGTGAATGTAGATGGATGGCTGTAGTTACGTGGTCATTTGTCAGGTTACCTCGCTAATGGGTTGAACAACAACACATTATAACCTGTTGATGAAAGATGGCATGGATTCTTTTTCAAAAGCTTTTGATTTTCCATGCTTTGACTTATCCGTTGGATCATTTCTTTACCCAAATCTACCAGCAATTGAATGGGGAGTGAGTGAGTTTTCAGCAGCTTAAACTAGCCAAAAGGAGGTGGAGAGATCAGAAATTTCTGACTGTACCATCAATCACATTGTTGATCAAGCATAGTAGATTGTCTTCACAAGTATTGTGTTGGAGAAAAAAGGGAGAGCACTACTATGAATAGCTAAGCTGTCGCAACTATGGACGGGTGATGGTGCAAAGGCAATGCCATCAGGACATGTTATAACAAAATAATTACTGGGGTCTGTTCTTGCTGTGCTTAGGGGGCCCGTGAGAATGAGACTAGCCATCTCTATTAATAATATGGAGAGCTGCCCTATGCTGAGTCAGTCCATCTGGTTCCAAATCGTCCCTGGTGAATGACAGCGAACTCCTCAGGATTTCAGCTTTTTTGGTCTATATATGAGCATACATTCAGGGGTGGGCTCCTGGGGTTCGGTAGGGTTTGGGCGGTCCTCTAGCCAAGGATCACTGGGGTTCGGTGAACCTCCAAATGCCACCCATGGCTGGCCCCTCCCACCCTGCCCCTCCCCTCCCAGGAATCTCCACACGGCCTGTTCATCATTCCAGGTAAGTGCAGAGGCTGCGTGGAGGGTCTGGAAGGGCAAAAAATGGGCCTACCGGAGGTTCCAGAAGTCCAGAAATGTTTCCGGCCTATGGAGGGCCTCCAGACCCCGGGGAAAACAGTTTTTGCCCTCCCAGAGGCTTGAGGAAAGCCTCCTGAGCCTCAGGAAGATGAAAAATGCCTCCCCACACCCCACCGTGGTGCAGGCAGCCAATTAGGCCATGCCCAGCATGGCCACGCCCACCCAACAACAGGGCAGCGAACCCATTGCTAAAGGTTCTGAAGCCCACCGCTGCATACATTCAGTAGGCAGGGGTGGATCAGACAGTAGCTATTGTCAATAAAAGAGATACAGAACTTTAGTTTTACCCAGCAGCACTCTCCCTATACTCTAGTCCAGTCTACCCTATTGGCTTCATAATAGGGGGAGGGAGGAAAAAGAATAGGAAGCACTAATGAGTGCTTTGCCTACAAGCCTGGAACTCCCATTTTCCCCCTCCCCTGCAAAAATGGCTCACATCTAAACTTTCGATCTTGATGGGCATTGATCTCAGCTTTATCAACCCTGTTTAAAAAGGTATGTAAAAGTACTTTTTCAGAGCAGAATGATATTCTTACTCGTCTTTCTTAACAGCACAGAGTCTCCCAGTAATAAGAGAGACCAAGGAGGCAGCGGTGAAATGCACTTACCTTCGCTACCGGTTCGGAAATGTGAGCGTCCGCGCCTCTTCTGCGCATGCGCAGAGCTTTCTGCACATGCACAGAGGGTCAAAAACAGGACATAATGACATCCCGGTGGTTGGGTGGAGCCTCTTGCCACCGACCCTACCAGTTCGCACGAGCCGGATAGATCCAGCCAGATTTCACCGCTGCAGGGAGGGTGCTCTAATCCATGAGAGGCCACAAGCCCATCCAGCCTGGATCAGACAGCATTTACATTCTGAGGTACTGAGAGGAGGTTCTTAAGCAGCTGATAGCCACTAGACATTGAGACTAATCTTTTCCAAAAGCTTCCAGGAAGGATTTAAAGAGAGAATTGGAAATAGTACAAGTATGTTCTACCCAGTGGAAAAGGACATTGAAGGTTCAAGTATCTGAGCTATGATTCTGTTTATGTCTGTCTCCAGCCCTCCCAGCAGGAAATTTGCTTCTCTAGACAGAGAAAACAGTGCAGCAGAAGGATTCGGAAGTGGGACACTGGATCCAGACACTCCTTCGGGGATTAGGCAGGGTGGGTCTGATTGCTGGGTAAAAGAAAGAGACACTGAGTTCACTGAGCTCTTGAGCTCAAGAGTTTTCTAGATCCTTGGCTTGTTGGCTGATGAGAGAGGTGGATCATGCTTCTTTTTTGGCCTACAAACTGCAAGTCTGGCTAGACTTCCAAAGGCTGAGATAAATGGTTTCTGATAGCAGAGTCATCTGAGCTGTATAGTGTGTACATATAATTTCTTTGTTTTTGGCAGCTCCATTCTGCTCCTTGCTTAATGTCACAGCTGCATTCCCAAGAATAGAGTGCTCTCTGGTGGCTACAGAAAGATCAAACAATTTTATATTTCACCTCCTGTTGAAAAGAAACAAAAGAAACATTTTCTTTAAAATGGTGTCTATGATAAAGGTACATGCATATATTGCCTAAAATCTGTGATTTTTTTTAAAAAAAACCACAATGATCATATCCTTCCTCATTCTTATAAAAAAGTGTGTAGTTTCCTGATTCGGTTGATTTAATTAGTTAATCAACTAAGTCTATACTTCCATCCAAACTCTTTTGAATACAATAGAAGTTACTTCTGAGGTACTATAGGATGGTACTATACTTAGGGTCTGGAAGTATTCAAATGAGAGTGTTCAGAAGCAGAATGGAATGAAGGTGAGCAAAGCCCTTGCATAGATTGGCTATCAAGGTGGTTGATCACCAAGAAGAGGAATTCAAACAATGAGATAACGTAGTTGTATGTAAGTGTACAATAATTCACATGGAGGGGAAGAGCAGCTTAAAAATAAGCATCTCTTCTTTTCTCTTTTCCAAATTCACTTAGTGCCTTTAAAATAAATACTACATTCCTAAGACTTAATCATAAACACCTAACGCAATCATATAACACTTAACCGTGAAAGTCATACTGATGTGCCAGTGGCATCCATAGGAGGAATGCACTGCTTTTGTGAAAATGCTGAAATGAAATATATTGCAAAGTTGTGCTGTAAACTGCAGTTGCTCCTGTGATGACTCACGACAAGGCACGAAAGTCACACAGCCAGCTGAGAGTTCAAACTACCCTTCAATGCTCCAAATTTCCTCTCAAACACCACCTTCTTGGCAAGTCTCAGAGCAAAGTGTATGTGTGTCTGTGCATGCACACACACATGGCAGTCTCTGGCTGCGCCCAATCCAGCAAAACAAAGGAACAGGGAAAGGAGTCCATGAACCAAGGAACAAACAATGAATCCATGAACCAGGGAACAAACAATGACTCATGAGTCCTGAGTCATTGGGTCGGCCTGCACTGTTCCCAACTTCTCTCCATCTCTGTGCTTGGGGATCAGGAGTGGGCAGTCCTTGCTCATCACCTGCGCTCTGTTGCTCCTCATGTCCACTGCTTGCCCTCTCTTGGTCATCCTGCCCCTATTCCTCCCTGCTAACAAGCCGTCCCAATCCTGAAGGGTCCTGGGCTGACTCGGCCTGCTCCTCCCCACATTCCTCTGAAGTCGATGAAGCCTCCCTCTTGATCTCCATTGGCTCCAGCTCCAGCTCGACTTCCTCCACAGATTCAGGCTCAGATAGGGGCATGTGTGCAGTACTGAGTCTGAGAGGCATAAAGAAAAGGGTTGGGGGCTTGGATCATGATGCCAGAACACTGCTGACATCAGTTGGATCTTCCTTCTCCCCTTCTCCCTGCCAGTCACTTTGGTGTGCACAGGTAGCACTGATGGAAAATAATCTTGAACTGAAATCTGCCTTGTAATTTCTCAGGACCTTCTGTAAGAAAAGCTTTGATTCTAATATTTTAACAGAGAACCTGTGATCCCTTGGATTGTCATTTCAGAGATATTTCCTTACCAGATTCCTCAATGCATTCAACAGTGAGAGAGCTTTAAATGCAAATTAAGAACTTCTAATGTACTGCCTTCACTGGAAGAGTTGGGATACATTCAAGGTGTATCTGCCTTAAAAACAGCCTATGTTGAACTGTATAGAATGGTTAAACATCAGCATAAGAAACGTTTTATGACATTTTGTGTTATGTCATAAAATTGCTTTATGTTAATGTTGATGCCATAAAAATGTTTTATAAAATTTGTCAAATCTCAATTCCATGAGACTCATGGGTCCTGGATTTTGGATGCATTATATAAGCTCATTTGAGATACCTTAGTTCAAAAATTTTTGCCTTATGATGCCCTGTTTCACCCATTTAAAGGTGATGACAATGAGAGTTTTCATAGTAGAGAGACAGAAAGACAATGAGACAGAAGGAAGGAAGGAAGGGAGGGAGGGAGGGAGGGAGGGAGGGAGGGAGGGAGGGAGGGAAGGAAGGAAGGAAAGATAGAAGGAAAGATAGATAGATAGATAGATAGATAGATAGATAGATAGATAGATAGAGATTATCAGGGTATTCAGCCATTTCTTTCATACTTCTATTAATGGAGGAGAGATTGTTTTTGCTGGTTTCTTCTTCCCATTGACACATATTTCCATCACTCTGAGGTCTTTCTGCTTCCCACAATTCACAATCTGAAAAAGCTCCCTGTGGGAGCAATTCCTTCAGAAGATCTTCTGCAATTTAATGGAAATGTGAGAAGCTGAGGAAACTGAAGACTATTGGAGAGATGTTTGTACAATAAAATATAGACTTATACATTTTGGCTACTCTGTAACTAAACAAGCACAAGCAAATCACACTCCACCCATAAAAACTTCATCCAAGCTTTCTTTTTCTTTGAAAGAAATATTAAGAGCAAATCCTTTCATTGGATGAGGGGGAAAAAAGATTCAGGATGAGAAGTGAAACATCTTCAAAAGAAAAAACAAGAAAGTCCAGTTGCCTCCTGAAAAAGCATCTTTGGGACAACCATGACCTTGATGATTGAGAATCTCTACATACATTCAGGAGAATATTTCCATATAATATTCATAGAGATCATAAGCCAATGATAGGCTTTTCTTTCTTTCAGTACCAGAGGTTGACTTATGCTAACGTTACAGATTGTGAAAAGAAGTGTATAATTGCAAGACAAGGAGAAGTAAATTTGCTGTAAATATAGTACCTATTCTTAGTATGAATATCTAATGACTTGATCTCCTATTGAGCACAACAATTGGGATGGGGCTGTGAACAAATGACTAAATCTTTGGTTTCAATGTCCAAGTCATTTTTTGTTTAGAAAAGTTAAGAATCTGGGGAAACCATACTACGATAATTGATATAATTGAGTAATTGGTTGCTATCACTGCATCCTAATGCAGCAGTGCTAAAACCTGGAGGTACCATGACCCCCTAAAATAACAAATGAATGTATGTGATTGCCACATGAATAGAACTATCAGACCATGCTTAGACATTACTGACCCAGGAAATCAGAAGTGTGACAGTGATTCAGTTGTCAAGATGCAAGCCAGGTTTGCACATTCAAAGCTGGGTCCATGCCTGCTTGTCTGAATGCATTTCCAGAACCAAACGGATGGCCTTTTCTCTTGTAAGAATAGGTCTTGCAACAGTTTGCCTTGTTTCTGAATGCTATTTAAACCAATCCAACCAGGATTGTTGTCTTCTTGTATGCTTACTCCAGGCAACCTGGCCACTTCCACTCTTACAGAGAGAGGATGCTTTCCAATGGGAGGCCAGTGCACTCAGGATATTTGGAGTTGGCACACAGAATCACCACCAAAACTCATTTCTAGGTCCAGAGCAATCCTTGATAGTCATCATATTCACAGAAACAGACCCTGATCACTCAGCTAGGATTCAAATGTTTTCAAGACTGTCTGAGTTTTCCTCTTTGTTTCCTATTCAAAGCAGATCCTGGCACGGAGACCATATGTGCTCTCCAGGCAGCCCAGCCATGCTTGCCCCTCAGAATGATCTATCATCTTCCTGTAAGAAGTGGTATAGGAGTTGCGATTTCTGGAGCCCAGATTCAAGCTCAGTGCCAGGGCCCAGTATGACACCTTCCGATTAAGTCCAGGAAGAAACAATCCTTGGAAGAGGAACATCTGACTAGGAAATATTGCCTCAATCCCAGGAGTGGGATTCTACGTTCGGACCGGTTTGAGCGAACCGGTAGCGCCAACAATCAGCCGGGAGCAAACTGGTTTGCTCTGACAATCAGCTGGGCCCGCCCGCCCCTGCGCTTTACTTATCTTCACAGCTGATTAGCATGACATAGCAGATTGCTGCGCCTCAGCTGTTTTAATTCCCTAGCACTAATGAGGAAGATGATTTTTCATTGAACTGCGCACGCACATGCAGTGAGCAATCACTGAACCGGTTGTTAAACCAGAAGGATCCCACCACTGCTCAATCCCACTTGGATTTCTCTGGAGGAGGAGTGGTTTGCTGCTGCTGCTGCTGCAGGAGCCGTTTTTCAAGACACAAAGATACTGAAGGAAACTCCTAGCACCTGGATCATACCAATGGCCTAATCCTGGGTCAATAGTTTAGTGAAGGCTAACTAGAAGCAAGTGCAACACCTTTTAAATTTATTCATAGTCACTCAGGGTCATGATCCACTACTTAAGATTCCCTGTCCTAGTGAATATAAATCTATGTTCATAGGAAATCTAGTTATTTGTAGCTACTAAGTTTGTAGTTTTTACAGCTTGGGAAACCATGGTACATTTTTCAGTAAATCAAAAGTATTTTTCAACATGGGAAACTGAGTTAACTGATAAAAATAAGACACAAAGGGCTACAGTATGACAAATTCTACAACAAAGGATAAATTTAGTCAATTATAATATATAACTACCATATATGAATAATGTTTACCCTCATCTGCATATCTCTTGCTTGGGGCAGAAATGTTGAAAATAGATGTTTAGAATGTTTCTCCTCAAAATAACATACACGGAGAAAATCAATCTCTTGGTTTTCTTTTCAGTTACTTTTTTCAACTGTGTATTAATGTTATTCATATTAGTGTGGGTTTCCATAGACATGACTTTCAGAAAGTTTTTCCATATTTGTTTAAATTTTCCTTAACATACAACTTATGGGAAAGTCTTAGGACAGTAGCCAGAAGACAAATGAGTCATCCGTAAGAGAAGACTTCTGATTTATTCACTATCAGAGATATTCATTAGAGCTTTGACCTTTTGTGCTGTCTTGTGAAGTACATTAGCATCAATAACAGAACCCATAAACAGAGCAGTGCTGGAAAATATTCACATTTGTCCTTGCAAACATTCTTTCTCTTTTAGTCCTTCAGTCTCTTAGAGGTTATGTTGATAAACTCAAGGTGCAATGTTCTATTTCAACAATGCCAGGCATTTGTATGTTATTCAAATGTCGTATTGCCAATGCTGTGATTGTTATGGTAAGGGAATTGTCAGTTCACCCAGCATTGCGTATATCCCGAAAAGGCTGATGTCAATATTATCTGATGGTTAATTTTAAAAAGACTATTAGTATAATATTCTGTGCCTCGGGAGGCTTTAAGTTGTTCATCAGTTTGATTGCCTTGAATTGTTACTAACCTGCCTTCCATTGAGGACCTGTATACTGCACAAGTCAAAAAGAGGGCTGTGAAAATATTTACAGACCCGTCGCATCCTGGACATAAACAGTTTCAACTCCTACTCTCAAAACCACGCTACAGAGCACTGCACACCAGAACAACTAGACACAAGAACAGTTTTTTCCCAAACGCCCTCACTCTGCTAAACAAATAATTCCCTCAACACTGTCAAACTATTTACTAAGTCTGCACTACTATTAATCTTCTCATTGTTCCCACCACCCATCTCCTTGCACTTATGACTGCATGGCTGTAACTTTGTTGCTTGTATCCTTACGATTTATATTGATATTGTTTCCTGATTGCTTATTTGTACCCTATGACTATCATTAAGTGTTGTACCTTATGATTCTTGATGAATGTATCTTTTCTTTTATGTACACTGAGAGCATATGCATCAAGACAAATTCCTTGTGTGTTCAATCACACTTGGCCAATAAAAAAATTCTATGCTATGCTATGCTATGCTATGCTATGCTATGCTATTCTTCTATTCTGTTCTATTGAAATTTTTCATCTTTTTCTAATGAAGTAAGAAATTGAAATATTCTGGAACACTTTCATACAGGTCAAAAGAATGCTATAGGATTTGGAACTAGGGATGGGGGAGAACAATGCAATGCATAGATTTAGAATATTAGTCCATAAAAGAGGAGACCTTTGTCTATCACAGCTACAATTCAGCAAGTCTGATGCCTTGGGGAGTTGTAAAATTGAGTGAAAATGTCATATCATTTCAGTGGGAAATGCCCTCATTACAGGCAATGGAGCAGCTGAGCCTCCTCCCCCATCCTGGTAGTCTATTGGAAAATAGCAGCAATAACAATGAGCAGGGTCATCAGTAAATCAAATGAATTGCTGGGGCTCCAAACTAGTTATGAAAAGGAATGAAAATGCAAAAGAATGAATAATAAACTGAAATGAAATTTTAATGAAGACAATGAATGGAATAAATGGAATAAATAAATATGGGGGGACTCTATCTGGCTTGTCGCTTTTAGGGTTGGGGGTTGTTTTTGCAGGAGGGGTTCCCCCTGTATGATGTATGCAAGATGCATCTGTGGATATACTGAAGAATGCAAGAGGCCCAAGCTATCTGAAGATCAACACCTTAAATTTCACAGACATGACATTACATTTCATACATGTATTTACCCTGTGCAAAACAGTGGTTCTCAACTTTGGCAACTTTAAGATGCCTGGACTTCAACTCCTAGTAGTTGGTTGGAGAATTCAAGAAGTCCATGCATCTTGAAGCGGTCAAGATTGAGAAAAACTGCTTTAGGGTAAAATCAGAAGCCATGGGGGATGGCATATATTTTCTCCTCTTGCCTCCCTTCTAGGAGACAAGCAGCTAGGGAAAGAAGTGAGCTGGGAAAGTGCCCAGATAAAATAGGATCTATCTTCTCCGTTCTCTGTTTGAAGCTGGTTTATCGTAAGAAACAAGCAAAGAGCATTAAGGAAAAAGGATTGATATAGCTTGCTTAAACATAGCTGAAAGCTACCCCTTTACAAGGAATAACTGGAAAATAAAGTTATTGTCTATCTGAAACTAAGTAGAAAATGTAACAAAATATCACAGAACTTGAAGGAGTCTCTATATAGTTCAAACTCCTGCTGATGCAGGAAATCCACCTTTACAAAGATGGAAAAGATAGAAGATCTATTTTTGTTTCGGGAGTCCCTGGGCCTCCCGAAACAAAAATAGGTCTTCTATCTTTACTGTAGAAGAAGAAGCCCTTTACTATAAGGTTTCTATCAGTTTCAGGTCTTCTAATTTGTCAATTAAGAACTGGAATGCTGGAGAAGGTATATTATGCGTGCTGCTGTGATTTATTTGTTTGTTGGTTTTGCTTTTGTTTGCAAACCACAAAGCAGCTTGTCTCAAATTGATGTACCTATGGCTTTTTTGATAGGTAGAGCAGCAGCTGTGGACTATCTAACCTTTGCTGACAAAAGGAGAATAAAGGAATAAAGGGAAGTGGGTCTAGTAATATAATTTCCAGAATTAAAGCAATGAGTTAGCCAAGATACTTTCAAATTAAACAAAATTAAGGGAGCGAGGCATTACTTTCACATTTATTTGATCTTCCCTGAGCTTGGGCCAGTGAGATATTATGGGAGTCTTCTTAAGAATCTGCTGCATCCCACTGCATTTAAGTTTTCATCTCAGGAGACACAATTAGAATTTGCCCAGCAATATATTCTATTGAAGAAAAACAGCTGTAGTTCTTATTCAAGATTCTAAAAGGTCTAAGATAGTATTTCCAGATGAGTAACAAGCTGGAAAATGTACTCCCTTTTATATACAACTCTGTTGTCACTACATACGTGTGAAGCAGTGGTGGGTTTCAAAAATTTTTACTACCGGTTCTGTGGGCATGACTTCATGGGCAGGGCATGGCTTGGTGGGCGTGGCTTGGTGGGCATGGCAGGGGAAGGTTACTATAAAATCTCCATTCCCTCCCTACTCCAGGGAAAGGATACTGTAAAATCTCCATTCCCTCCCCACTCCAGGGGAAGGATATTGCAAAATCCCCATTTCCTCCTGATCAGCTGGGACTTGAGAGGCAGAGAATAGAAGGGGGGGGGGGGCTAGTCAGAATTTTTATTACCAGTTCTCTGAACTACTCAATCCACTACCGGTTCTCCAGAACTGGTCAGAACCTGCTGAAACCCACCTCTGGTGTAAAGAGAAAGCACTAAAGACACGATTTAATTTTGCATGTAAAAAGCTTTATATCATATATTCTTGGCATCTCTAGGGGAAGTTGGGAAAGACTCCTATCTGAAATCTTGGAAAGTTATGGTTGATCAGAACAACGATTAACAAGGAAAAAACCCTTGAATATAATTTCGTTGGCATGCTTTTCTAACAGAATTTGTTGCCATGCAACACGATCAGGGTTTGTTGGGAAAATATACTATCATGGGTTTTGCTCTGCAGCACTGTTCTGGCACCCTGGCAAAGAGAAACCACATGAGGCTTCCAAGTACAGTTATTAATAGAACTTCAAAATCAATCTTTTGTCCCCCCCCCTCTCATCATCCACATGACACCATCTCCCTCCTTCAGAAGGAATGTTTTGCAAGCTATCGGATAAATGTGTACAAACATGTGCGGACAAATGTATGGCTTGTGGGGGAGGGGAGGGGAAGGAAGAGGGGAATGCCAGAATTTTACTTGCTTCTCTTTTTGTGATGGGAGAGAAGGGTTGTTTCTTCATTACCCTGAAACTTCCAGGGGAAGAGTTCACAGAACTCTGACCCATTTGAAATAGAAAGGATGAATGTTCATTGTTCAGGAATTGCCAATTTGGAACACCCAACAGCTTTTGAAGTAGTTTTGAGAGGTGTTGCACTCACTTCCACTAAATGTTGAAAGCCTTTGCTAAGATGCTGGCACTGGATCAGACTATGTGTAGGATACAAATGTTGGGGCTCTCCATAGTCTTTGCACATAGCAACAAATCCTGCAATAGTCCAAAGCACTACTGAGTGGCACTCCTGGCAACCTGATTCGGATCAAGGCACTCTGTTTCTAGCCCCCCAAGGGTGATTCTTGAAGTACCTTCAGTGGGAGGAGGGACCCCATTGGAATCTAGTACTGAGTCTCAAGGCACCTTGAGTGCTATGCTGCTTTGACCTCATGTAGGTGGAAGGTGTATCTCATGATGGCCACATCTGTTACATTTCTTCACCTTATCTGTTTGAGTTTCTATCCAAGTAGATGTAGAGTTACATTCCAGAATTAACAAGCCAATTGATGGCTGATACATAAATAAATGTTAACCCCACTGTGAATTAAACACTGATGCCCCACAGCTATCATAACAAATCCATAGACCTTTGGAACAAATGTGATCATTGCATGAACATAGCATAAACATTCAGATTATGTTACTCTAACTTACATTTTAAAGCTTCCAATTCCTTCAATGGAGCTGCACAAATGGACCTTATGCAAAAAAGCCCAAATACAATTTTGCATCATGTACTATAAAGGTTGCTGGAACACTGAAGCCACTTTTTCTATAGATGAATCTATAGATCATTGCTGCCCTTCTCTGGGTATTCTCTATAGACCATGCCTTCAAGGCTTATGTAATTTAGAAAGCCACTTTCAATTGTTTATATAATAATATTACTGGTTCCCCAGAAAAAAGTTCATCCATTTCACAGACTAACATATAGGGATGTTTTTATTTTTGTTTTTTGCTTTATTTTAAAAATCAAAGAACTTTTTTTTTTAAAGTTAGGGTTGGTTGTCCCAAGGGTGCTTTTTCAAGAGACAACTGGACCTTCTTGTTTTTCTTTGAAGGCATTTCACTCAGTGGTGGGTTGCCCCCGGTTCACACTGGTTCTATAGAACCGGTAGTAAAACCGGCGGGAGGCTCCGCCCACTGACTCCAATGTCATCAAAATGCTTCTGCACACGCACTCAGTGAATGTTTCACTCGGGTGGGTTCTACTTAGCTTTACTACCGGTTTACAGTGGGGCCGTGCTTGCTTGCTTGCTTTGCTTGCGTGCACACGTGCTCTTCTGCGCATACGCAGAAGCGTTTTGATGACATCAGGGTCAGTGGGCAGAGCCTCCCGCCGGTTTTACTTCTGGTTCTATAGAACCAGTGCAAACTGGGGGCAACCCACCACTGGTTTCACTTCTTATCCAAGAAGCTTCTTCAGCTTTCTTCAGAGCTGAAAAAGCTTCTTGGTTGAGAAGCGAAACGTCTTCAAAGAAAAACAAAGAAAGTCTAGTTGCCTTTTGAAAAAGCACTTTTGGGATAACCATGACCTGGATGACTGAGAATCTCCATAGACATTTAGGGTTGGCTACAAGAAAGGGTAAGCTCCAGTAGAACTCTCCACATTCTGACAAGAAATATTGGTACCATACCTATGCCCTCTGCCTGTAGTTAAACTCAGTGGGGTTCTAAGCCAATGTGAGCAATGAGGTTCAGATTAAAGATTCTTTAAAGCCAGTTATTTTCCAGAGAAATTAAATAGGAGGGGGACATACACACACTTCTTTGTATTGGCAGGATCCTGACAAATGTCCCGGTATTACACTCCCTCAGATTGATGGGTGACACAATACGTCTCATATGGTCACTGAGAAAGCAACTACCTATCAGGTGATGAGAATGAAGATACAAGTTTCTTCCAAATGTCCCTGGGAATGGTAGTGAATTTAGATTGAAGAATTACAAAGATTATAATAAAGAATGCCTCTGATAAACCTGGTATATCTCTGCCAAGGGGGTTGCTGTCAGGCATTAATTTATTGTTTCTTGGCTCGTCTGGAATCCTGTCTGTTGGATACAGCATTCTTGCAGAAATCTAGGACATTTCAATGAGGGTGTTTCATATAAAGTTTGCTTAGGACATTCAGATTATCCTCTAATTGACAGAGTCTATTCCCCCTTCCCCCACTTTTGGTAAAAAGCTATATTGGTTGCACACCAGTCTTGAGGTATATTTGTGTCAAAGAAAGCTGCACATGTAGGATCCACCTTTGTATATTAGCTTCCAACAGTTCTTAGAGAATATATCTCCTTGGAGCTTTCCCTGATCTTAGGAAAACTAAACTGGGAATGGGGGATATTCCTATAATAGACCTAGCCTAAGTTCTTCTAAGCCTAGGATCTTAATTCTAGAAGTTAATTATAAAGAGGGTTGATTCTGAGGTGAGCTAAGAATGATTAGCAAATGAAAAGACTGTTGGTGTAGCAATTTCAATGCTGAACTGCATAAACTAATTATTTGGCTCATTAAGATTCAGTTTTCTTTGTTATTATAACGGGCCCTGGAACAAATTCCTGGGCCTTACCCAAAATCAGATTTCATCTCTAGGCATCAGCGACCACTGAAAGTCATCACAATCATAGCACTAGACTGTGATACTGATGACTTATTTGTAAGTAGCTGGCTTTCCTGTGACACATTTCCTGTGATTGCTTTTCAATCTGATTCCTTCTTACTGCGGTATGAGATCCAGGCCACATCTATTATTTGACATTATTCAGCCCTGTGATAAGATTAGCGCGTCTCATTCCAGTGACTAAATTAATTACCATTTCCATATGGTGAGCACATTGAAGGAATAACTCCCCCCCCCCCCAATATTCCACAAAAACATCAACCATTAACATCCGAGAATTACAGTAATGGATTCAATGTTTGATCCTTCTACCTTTTTATCGGATGTTATTTCAAAGGATGGAGCAATAAACATGCAAAAAACAGATGATGGATAAACTGAGTCTTGCTTTCCAGATGTGGACACAATTGCAAACACATGGTCATGCATTTGTACACAAACCAAACTAATTTCTCACACATACCGGATAGCCAAGAATGTCTTGAAGCATTGGAGCTTTTTATCCTACCTCCCCCACCTCCCACCCCCATTTTCTCCCTCTGCTGAATCCATTTTGCAGGAATATGCCTACAGCTTTGATTTCAATAAGTAGCTATAAAATACTTTTTATGTAGATTGACATAGAACATTTTAATTTACTGGAGGATACAGCAATAAGCAAGGGAGGCATTAAATAAGGAAATTGAGAGTGTGCTCGTGTTCGACCTATGATTTTATGATGTGTAAGAAAGATTAATGAAAGCCGAGGTTATAAAGCTAAGGTGGTACTTGCCTGTTTATATGTGACTAGAAGCAGAAGGGAAAGGCACCAGGACTACGCACAGATTTGATCTGGAGTTTAAAATTGATAGTGATTTGACTGAATCTCTGGAAAAATTAAATTACTGAGGTGGATGCCTGAGTCAGTTTGGACAATTCAGTATTTCTGTGCATGCCCTAAATCCGTGATGGTGAATCTATGGCACATGTGCCAGAGGTAGTACACAGCACCCTCTCTGTGGGCACACGAGCCATCGCTCCAGCACAGCTGTGCTGTGCATGCCCGCCCGCTCCTCCCACCAGCCAGCTAGTCTTTGGGTCTCTGCCGCGCTTGCGGGGGGACGGGATGCATGTGAGGGGGCACATGGGGGTGGGGCACATGTGGGGGGGCGTGGATACATTTTATTTTGGGGGTTTGGGTGCGTGCACTGTTGTGGTCCACCAGCAGTCTGTGGAGCTGGCAGCGGAGTCAGATAGCGATGAGGCTGAGGAAGAACGTGGGCCAGTCCTGGAGGCTGAGGAAGGCCCGGATGAGGCCCAGAGCTTTTGTCTTCCAGGTTTTCGGACTCATGCAGGAGCCCATCTTCAGGGAACTTCTCTTTTGCAGAGTATGTGCTGTTCTCTGTGTGGTAGCTGCACACACACTCAGCTAGACAGAGTCTGGCAGCACACACACTGCTAGAGACAAGTTCCCTGAAGATGGGCTCCAACACGACTCTGAAAGCTGGGAAGACAAAACCTCTGGTCCTGGTGACTGACCCAGATCGGATCCTGCAACATCATCCTGGGAGACATATATTCCCCTTCATTCATAATAGAAAGACTACTATAACTTAGCAAAAAAAAAAGCATGAGGTGCTTTTCATAAGTATTCAGAACAATTTCTAATTTGATCTGTTAGACTTCAGAATTCACATGCTGTCAGCCCTTTAAGGCTGCCATAAAGAGGAGGAGATGAGGCTTCAACTTTTACCTACTTATTTTTCTCTGTAGATAGGGTCACTTGGAGATGGGATGGGGGGGGAATTCCTGGGTTTGGAGGCAGGAGCTGAGAAGATTGAGCTGGAAGATGGCCAATAAGAAGATGAGGTTTGGGGGAACAGAAGGGGAAGGTTTTGGGGTCAGAGGGTTAGTATTGGCTACGATGAAGTTGGGACAAGATCTGTCATTCTCAATAAATGAAATATTTCAGCAAAGACTAATTGCTTGGGAGTGAAATTTATTTGAGATGACATCGGAACCTGACACATGCATTTCTGAAGCCCATCCTGTCTACTCTGGCATGAAGATGTCCCACCAACCCAGAGGTGGGTTACAGATATTGTTACCACCAGTTCGCCCGTGAGTGCATGCGCACCTTCCATGCGTGCCCCCCGCCTTTTGCGCATGCACTTTGCTCGTGTCTGTGCCTTTTGCGCATGTGCATGGCCTCAAAAATGTGGCTAAATAGGATGACATAGCGCCAGGGCAGGGAATGGGGGGGCGGGGCCACCCGCAATCTTCACTACCAGTTCAGGCAAACCGATGCGAACCGGCTGAATACAACCTCTGCACCAACCTTTCTAGAAGACATAGCTTCATGATGCCGAACTTTGTTTATCCATAGCACCCAAAAGAGGCAGTTTAACTTCATATTTAACTGTTTTCTTTTAAGATAGTGTTTTCCCCCTATGGAGATTTGTCAATGGCTTCAGAGCAGGATGTGGCTGATGACACAGATCCAGGGCTGGGATCTGCTCCAACTGGATTCTCCAGATTGCTGCAGGTCGCAGGGCATATCCCTCCAAGGCTATTTGGCTTGGCCACTATAGGAAACATTTGTGGATGCATCTGCCTGCAACTGTTTCAGAAAACGCCAGTCAGGCATGACATGGGCTTCCTATATATATGCAGATTCTGTACTCTTCCTAAAGAGTGCCAGACTTGTTTTAAACATGGGTTTACCATATGGAAGAGCCACTGAGAAAGTCTCCCCCACCCCACCCAGCTTTCATCTCCATTTGGGGCTAAATTCTGCTGCCTTTCATCTTCTTTCTTCATCTCCCACTCCCTTCCTTCTGTTGCTTTGGCAAGGCAACTTGAAAACTGTTCCTTCGCTCTGCTCTCTCTGTGAATATATGCACTTCAAATTTCTCTGAAAACACCAACTGCGGGTGAAGAGGCAAGAGACGGAAGTTGCCCTCCGAGAAGTTTTTCTTCTTCCATCTGTGCAACTGGAGACTACACAAGTGCCATTCCTGTTTATGAAAACAACACAGAAAGCCACCTGACTCCTAATGTGCCCAGGAAGGGAGGGAGGACCTCTCCCCACAGCCCCATGTTGTAGTCTCCATATTATTTTGTTTACAGTTCATCAACTCTTTTCCACTTCACCAAAGCAAGAGAGAACAAGAGATTCAAAACACTCATCATACTTCCTTAAAATAAAAGGTATATCCTAACTATAGTCTCTACCTCATGTTCTCAATAACGTTTGGATGGGTGATTTTTTGTTTGCTTGGGTGGGAAGGTTTTTGTTTTGGAGTGCCTTCAAGTCACTGTTGACTTCTGGCAACTGGCTGGACAAGTTCTCTTAGTTTTCTTAGTGAGATTTTGGAAGTGGTTTGCCATTGCCTTCTTCCAAGGGCCAAGAGGGGGTGATTTCAGGATCTTTTGTGCCTGTGGCAAAAACTAAAACTGAGTCTCCAGTTTCTGACCTGGCACTTTAATCGCTACCCCAGCTTGGGTGGGTGACTGGCAGCTTCAAGTCTGGAATGGAATAAGTACTCCTGCATCGGGCTGGAATTTGGACTAGAAGACCTCCAAGCAGTGGTGGAATGCCCCCAGTTTGGACCGGTTCTATAGAACTGGTAGTAAAACCAGTGGGAGGCTCCACCCACTGACCCTGATGTCATCAGAAGCGACTGCGCATGCGCAGAAGCAAGGTGCGTGTGTGAGCAAAGCGAGCATGCGCACACGATCCCATTGCGAACTGGTAGTAAAGGTAAGTAGAACCCACCCCTGCCTCCAAGGTCACTTCCAGCTCTATGATTCTATGATGATTCTATGGTTTTCAGAAGCTTAACTTTCTTTGTTATGAAAGCAATTGCAATTCAAATGACAACATATAGAGAGAGAAAGATGGACCAGCATACTGTAATCAACTGTCTCCAATAAGGAGAAGTTGTTTCAGTACATATTGTATACATAATAGCATATATAATACGAATGTATACCGGAACAGGAGTGTTGTAAAGATGGAAATTGTGATGTAAAGTGAAGAAAATGGTTTAATAAAAATAAATGTCAAAAAAAAAAGAGGAGAAGTTGTTTCAGCAAATTTTCACAGTAAATTATTTTTGGCCTTACCCACAAATCTCTTTCTAGGAAGGCAAGATATGTAGAAGATAAACCAGATTTCTTTCAATCCTGGGGCTGCATTGACATCTAGTGGTCATAACACCAAACAGCTACTATTTTGAAAAATGCCAAATTTGTTTAACAAGACCCCAAGGTACAAAGACTCCTCTGAATTTAAACAAAAAACACTCTTCAATTATTGTTAAAGATTGCAAATACAGGTATTCCCCCTGTTAAAATAGGTTACCTCTCCCATTAATGTGGGCTCCCACTCCCTCTTTGTAATCACCATAGTGTGAAAGTAAGATAAATTAGCAAACTGGGTTTCAGCAGGTTCTGACCAGTTCTGGAGAACTGGTAGTGGAAATTTTGAGCAGTTTGGAGAACCAGTAGTAAAAATTCTGACTGGCCCCGCCCCCATCTATTCTCTGCCTCTCGAGTTCCAGCTGATCGGGAGGAAATGGAGATTTTACAATATCCTTCCCCTGCCATGCCCACCAAGCCACGCTCACCAAGCCACGCCATGCCCACCAAGCCACACCCACAGAACCGGTAGTAAAAAATTTTGAAACCCACCACTGTAAAAGACTCAACTTAAATGTATTTCAAGGTAGCACAACTAGAGGCAGTTTAACTAGCTGTTTTCTTTTAAAGTGGTGTTTTTATCCTATGGAGATTTGTCAATAGCTTCAGAGCAGGATGTGGCAGCTCTACATTACTAGTATAGAATCTCTCTGCGTAATATAGTTATTCCCACCATGAGATCATTTGGCTGATTTTTCAGCTCTTGAATATTCTACTAAAGTACATGCATTTGTACAAAAGCTTAATTATACCTATAGTTTGAGTTCTCTTGCACTGGATCCACCTTTCTTACAACTGCTACATACTTTGTCCAGGGATTTGCTGAGTTATTGATGCTACTTGTGGGAAGCCACCCACCCCCTCCTAGAAGAATGAAATATTTTGGGGAATATTAAAGAGGCAGAATATTATAAAGAAGAAATGGAGAAACATGTTCTTAGAGGCAGAAAGCAGCCCCCAGTCTTTCTTAATAGCCCACAGCAGGTGCCAGCACTTAAGGAGATAAGTAGCTTATTGAAAGAGGAAGCCAACTATCTAGATGGCTCCATTCATAAGCAAAGCAAACACTGCCTGCAGAAGTCCATTCAAGACAGGATATTTCAAAACCCATTACAGCAAAGTTTGACAGCTAACAACAGCTGTATCATAAGATTATAACAAGCAGCCCCTCACCCAAAATCTAGCACAGGACATAAGTCACCAGCCACAATGGGAATTGCCCAACACCCTCTTTAGAAACACAAAGCTCACATATTGCACAAATCCCAAACTTCAAAAACACCGAACCATATAAGAGCCCTTCCTCTCACTCAGCTAGTTGTTCGGCTGACCCAGAACTGCACACTGTCTTTGTGTGTGATTCTGTTCATCGATAAACTTTCTTTCCAATCAGCCTCCATGTTGTTTCCAGCATCTTTCTCTCAGCTTGGAACTGAACCAGATGGATTTTTCTTCCAACATACCTTTTGTTATTCCTTCCTAATAATAGTATGTTATGAGACTGAGTTCTGGTGATGACTTGCCTACTAGGAAACAGATGTAACATGAGCTTTATTTTTGGCTCCCTTTGAAACAAGAACAACATACTTTTATGTAATAGAAGGGAAACAGCTTGGAAACACTTAGCAGTTCTGTATGGCCATCCCGTAAAATCCAAACTCTATGTCAGAAATTCACCTGGGCTACACAGCAGAAAAGGAGAGACTTCCTGCAATGAAGCAGTGAAATGGAAAATTCTTCATCTGTCATAGAAAAATTAGGTCTGTTCTCCTTTACTAAGAATCTGCCCCAAAACTTAAAATAATTTTAAAAATGATTCCATATCAGTTCAAGGATTTTTCCCACATGGACTCTAATCACAACGAATCATGGCTGTGCAAATCATAATTAAAAACACAGGATAGTTTAGATTTCCTTGACTGTTTTTATTTCCCATCTGTTCAGCACTCCTCTTCATATGTTTATTCCAAAGTCTTCTCCATGGTGTGGCACTCTCTGAGCAATGGCTGGGTGTTTTGTCAAGAATCATTCTGGTTTAGCAGCTTTTTGAAAAGTATTGTTTATAATCTGACTCAATTCAACCCCCACACTGACGGAGTCAAAACTTGCAGCGGCCAAATACAAAATGTCTTTTGAGCTGTTGGTATATCCCAGTTGGAGTTCTGGCATAAAATAGAGTTTAGGATTTATGTGGCTGGTCATGCAGGGCTGCTATCTGTTTCCAAGATGTCCTTTCTATTATATGCAAAGATGTCTTCTTGTTTTTCAGGGAGCTGAATATAAAACTCGCATTTCATGCATTTTGTACTATGCAAGTTATCACAAGAGCTAAGTCTCATAACATAATTAGGAATTGAATAATACAAGGTAGCCCCAATATTTCATGGTATAGTACAGTGATGGCTAACCTTTTATGGACCGAGTACCCGAAGCGCAAGCGCCCCCCCAAATGTAATGTGTGCGTGGGCCCCCCCATCTCCACCTCACCCCGTGCATGCACGCATACCCCCTGCATGCACCCCACCCCCGCCCCCTGCACATGGGCATGCGGCCCCCCGCAGGCGCCCTGCACATGTGTGTATGCCTCCTGCATGCCCCCGCCCCCTGCACATGCACAGCAGAGACACGACAACCAGCTGGCTGGCGGGAGGCGCGCGCACATGCACAGCAGCGCTGAACTGGGGCAACAGCTCGCGCACCCACAGAGAGGGTGCTGTGTGCCACCTGTGGCATGCGTATCATAGGTTCCCCATCATGGGTAAAGTATTTCAGATCATTCTTACCTGCTCCTTCTACAGTAAAAGCTTCATTATTTTGAATGGGATTTATTTCTAAGTTTTCATTCATCGGGATGAACATAGGGATGAACTTATAACACACTAAGTTGCTCATTGAAACCTAGACTTCCCATAATTTTCCTCCTGTTCTGAGAAATATTTATTTTGATTTCCAGTACCACTTGAATTTATTTCTGGGAAAATCTATTTTTCACCTACAGTCTTCATTCATGTTGTTGGAATTGGTGTGCCACAAAGGAGGTTCTTATATTAAGCGTGTGGCAAATTATAACATCACATCCCAACAGATGAATCACATCATTTTTCATTGAAGGAAGATTATACAAAGCTGCCTTGATACTGACCGTTCCTCCTAGGATGCACTTTGAATACCATATAGGTCTTTTGCTTGCAGAAATTCTTGGATCAAATTTTTCCACAGTGCTTCTAACAGAGCCCACATCTGACCACCATGCTAAATTTCAAGCTGCTAAGTGAAGACTGGGATAACCTCTCTATTTTCCTTGTTATTATTCTGGTGTGTGTTCTGAAGTGAGACTTGATTCCTCGGCCACTGCTCGCACAAATGGAGCTTCATGTGTGTCCGCTGCCACTTGTGAAAGTGGTGCTATGCGTGTACACCCACTGCTTGCGTGGCCCTGTTCTGAACGCATCACAGCCCAGTACCAGGCCACGCTTGGGGGCTGGGGACCTTATATTAGACTGCATCTTGGGATTTTAGATTGAGGAAGGCTGGTTGATTTCCAGTATCATTGCAAATGCGTTTAATGACAATGATGGCCTCAGTGAATTTATTTTAAGATTTAAGCCAAATATTTGTGCACACTTAAAAATATAATGCGTTTTAAGCACATCCATTACACTAGCATATTTTACAAGGTGTCTTGATTTTGCTGTTCCTTGTTAAATAGACAAACCTATAACTGAATAATATATGGAAAGATTCTGTCCAGAGACTCTTAAACTTTCCTAAACAGAATGATCAGGATTACTTGACCGGTCACAACTACTAAAAAGCTCTATGCGTGGAACTTACATAACACCAATAATATATATTTCTACCTCAGCTGTTTATTCCTATAAAGTAGCCCTTCCCCAACTTTGGAGCCAATTGGTGATGATACCATTCATCTCTAGCCAATATGGCCTGAATTTCCGGGAGTTGAAATCTCAAGCACACATAGGATGTAACTTTGACAACAATTGCCTAAGTGTAACACCAGTACAGTCTGGAGTCATCTTATGCAGTCTACGCTGAGCATAAATCCAAAGGGAGAAACTTCATTGCAGAAAGCACACTCTTTAGAAGGTAAATGAACAGCTGTTCTGACAGAGGAGCACAATGCGGTCTGACATGGAAGAAAATCTAAGAGTGGGAGACCTGTCAACCTTTTGGCAAGAGATTTCCAATGGTAATCGCATTACTTTGCCCATTTCCCCTGACAACCAAAACCCAGAAGCTTTTGAAATTGAAAGAGGCACAGTATTCCCTTTCCATAAAAAATGAATTATCGGCAATCAATCAATCATCATCAGTGCCATTTATTTCAGCAACCAGTTTTCTACCATGGCTAACCAGCGATACCAAAAAAACCCTATCTGCTTTGGTTTCTCATAGCAATTGTCATTCAGTTAACAAACTAATATAAAATAAGGAAAAGAAAAGAAAAATAAAGAAATCAAAGAGAAAACAAAAAATGGAAGAAAGCAATAAAAAGTATAAGAAAAATACAAAAGAAAGAAAAAATGCAGAGAAATGGCTTGTGATCTTTTTTGCAGCAGTTATAAGTACAATTATGCATTTATGGTTATAACATGATACTCTTCTTTCGATAATCTATCCTGCTGTATCTAATCATCAAAACCATCAATCAAAAGTTAAGTTTTTTCATGTTTTACCAGACAGTCCATAAGATGTTCTAAAATTAGAATAGACTGATATTGACTGGCATCTCTAGATGAGTTGGCCAACATTTTCTAAGACTTGACTATGGCCTGCTTCCGCCCTCTTGCCTTTTTGACTGCCCTTCTCAAATACTATTCATTATATCTTCTTCTTTTGGATGTACAGAAATCAGTTTCTATTACAATACATTTATTGCCTAAACTTAAGGTCTGTAGATATTCAATTGCCTCTCCACCTCCAGCACTTATTATTCAGCCCAAAGCACATTTCCTGCCAGCACTCATCTTTTAGGACCATTTTTCAGCATCATCATTCTCCTCCTCCTCCTCCTCTTCATTCTCATTTTCCTTGGGTTTTTTGACTGGCTCTTCAACTCTATAGTGACTAATTTGAAAATGAAGAAAAAACAGTAAGGTTAATAATAAGGTAATTTTGCTGAACTTTCCTCCCTTTTCTTTTACTTTTCCCAGTTCCTTAGGATGCTGAAAAGAATTAACTGTCCAGAAGGCTTGAAAATACTGACTCCTAACACACAATTACAGAGATCCATTGCCCTATATATTCAGTTTTGGGCACATCAACACAAATTGTCAACAAGAACACAAACAATGCTTCTACTGGTATGTAAGCCGCTCTCTCTCTCTCTCTCTCTCTTTTAAAAATAAAAAGAATATGTTTGATGTAATAGCATATAACAGTCACCTGTAGTCCACATAGCCTGTTCTGTTTGGGTCCAATTTGCGTACCAGGTCTACAACTTGCAGCCGTTTCAGGGGGATCTTTGATTGCTTGAGACACAAGAATATAATTATTGCATAGATCTTGGTTATCATTACAATGGGCAGCAGCCCTTGGATGACCTTGAGTGGTCCACAAACTGAAGCAGGATCAGATCTGGTTATGACGGGAACCATCGTGAAAAACTACAATTATAGGCTAGACTGGGAAGTTGAAAATACAACCTGGAAAAAAGACAGTAATCACTGCTAAAATTATGTAGTCATTAGGAGCAGAGTTCCATTTGAGAAGTCTCAAAATGTGGAAGCACCTAGCCAATTTTGGTTGACTTAAATAAAATAAAGTGAAGGTTGAAGTAAATGTGGCCAAATCTGAATAGTACTCAGATGGAGATCTAAGTACTACTCAAGAGGGGTAAGTTAAAATTGGAAATTTTAAAACTTCCCAGAAGAAAGTGAAGGCAACAAACATACCTAATACTCCTTTCTCCTCCTATTTTCCCCACAGTAACAACATCTTAGACTGATAGCAGTTTAGGATGGAAGTATTTACTTACAATAATGATTTTCCCCCAGACTACCTACTACAGAAGGCAGAAAGCTCAACCCTACTCATATTAGATCCTGCATTTCCTTACCAATATCCATAATTGAATTGGACATTCCATTTTAGCTCCCAATCTCAGTTTTAGCCACTACCCAGTAATATGTTAGCTGTTAGCACATTCCTCTTTGAGCTGTAGCTCTATTTCTATCAGACTTTTTTAAAGTTCTCATTAATCCACCATGTTTGTAATGAAATCGTTGGAACAGATTCATCTTTACAGATTTCACTTCTTTCTTCATTGCATTTTTTCTTTCCCGTGTAAGCCACGAAGACTCCCTTAGCAAGCTGGGCAGCCATAGAAATTGAATGAATGAATGCTTTTCTGTGTCATCAGCATAAGGGAGAAAAGTCTATATTGATGCTACATATTGTGAAGACAGTTTGTAAAATCTTAAATGTACCATACGTGTAGAAAGGTAAGGTTCACCTTACCACGTGAAGTTGAAAATGTTTATTTATTGAAGGTATTTTGCTTTGAGACATTTTGACAAATATCAATATTTATTGAGTTTCCCATTTATTTTGGCACACTGTAGTGAGTGAGGAAGGTGTTCTTGACAGAGATAGGCAAGTTTTGTTGTCAAGGCAACAAGAAGTAAAATATTTGTTGAGCCCAGGATGTCCTAACAACTTCTGGACTTGCAAGAGTTTGTTATAATAGCTAAAGTCAATAAAAGTAGTTTTAGCCTTCTGGTGAAGTTGATTTCCTGGTCTAGTCTACCTAATGCAGCTGACACTAACTTTGTCTTTGAGACATATTTGGTCAATAGGGGCTACTCAATTAATGTACTGCTGAGAATCTTGGCATTCATATTCCCATCAAAGATGGGCAACACAAGCCAATTAAGTTCTATATTTCCTTGAGCACTTTTGGGGTCCCTCAAAACCTTTAAAATTCATGCCACCAACATCTCACCAGTGTTAAATAAAAATGATGTAATTTTCCTCTTTCTCTCTGGGAAAAAACACAGCTATGATAGAACTAAGGTAAGAGGCTTTTCTTAATTATTTTCTTTTTTAAAAAATTTTTTAAAAAAACTTCCTCACTCCTCTAATGGAGAAAAGGACCAACCATTCCGGCCAGTGGTGAAATCCAATTTTTTTTTACTACTGGTAATGTGGGTGTGGCTTCCCCCATTCCCTCCCAACTCCTGGGGGAAGGATATTGCAAAATCTCCATTTCCACCCCACTCTGGGGCCAGCCAGAGATGGTATTTTCCGGTTCTCCGAACTATTCAAAATTTCCGCTACCAGTTCTCCAGAACCTGTCAGAATCTGCTGGATTTCACCCCTGATTCCAGCCCTCTCCATAATCATGCCATCTGTGGCTTCTGGCTCTTGGCCAACAAAAAATTTGGAGATAGTGAAGGGAGTAGAGATTCCAACCACAAAACAATAAAATTGCCTTTTCTGATCATCAGTATAATTTTATGTCTATTTGTTTATTTATTTAACTTGTATCCTGCCTTTATTATTATTCATACAAATAACTCAGTGCGCCAAACATATCCAACACTTTCCTTCTCTCATTTTCAACAACAACCCTGTGAAGTGGGTTGGGCTGAGAGAGAGTGACTGGCCCAAAGTCACTTACCTGGCTTTCATGGATAAGGCAGGACTTGAAATCACAGTCTCCCACTTTCTAGCCTGATGCCTTAACCACTAGACCAAGCTGGCTCGCTGTTTCATGCTTTTTTATCTGTCTTGGTTTTCAGATGCAGATGAGTTGGGAGTTGTAGTGGTAAAAAGCTGGAACACTCTAATGAATTTAAAATTCCCAGGGATCTTTTGGGATAACCATAAAAGTTAAAAGAATTTTACATTTTGAAACATTACCAGCATCATGGCTTTCCGAAACTCTGCCACGGGAATTTTCATGTCTCCATATTTATCCATACGCCTAAAAAAGTCCCAAGGTTTTAGCCTGTTGGCATCTAAATAAATCTGGGGATAAAAAAAAAAAAGAAGAAGTGAATGAGACCGCAAGTTCAGTATTTTAAACCACTTCCCTCAGGGTGGCATCAAATGTCTTTGGGTAAATCTGCCACAGCATCTGTTTCTGCAGTTTCTAACATAAAGACTAAGTTTTCTGTTGCTGAAACTCAACCTGCATCCCCTGGATAGGGCTCTTTAATGAGGCTGTTGGGAATTTTTCTGCTTTCTAACTATTAATGCTTAAGCAGTCATTAAACCTTGTCCACTTTTCATTTCAGAAAATATAACATTACTTTTGACAAAACTATAATTTCCTCTTTACAACTGAATCACTTCCCTTAAGCCAAGGGTCGACAATCTTAAACGTTCAAAGAGCCATTTGGACCCGTTTCCCACAGAAAAGAAAACACCGGGAGCCACAAAACCATTTCCATGCCTGACTATTTCCTGAACGGCCACAAAACTAGCATATGTAGTTGAATTCAACATTCTGTTTTCTTCTGAAACTTTTCTTTTCTTGGATTTATCCATGGTTGGCCTACCGAAGTCAAAAAGCTCAATAAATTGTGTGCCAGCGGGTGTTGCACTTTGGTGGTTGTGACACATATTTTGAGCGACAGGGAACTGCAGCAGAGGGATGAAAGAGCCACATGCGGCTCCAGAGCCACAGGTTGCTGAGCCCTGGCTTAAGCCAAACTCATGGTTTCCAAGCTTTCTCTTAGTTTAAATGCTTCTTAGCCCTAATCCTGCTATTCTGGAACTGCCAGCTGCAGGCTCAGAAATCTCATTACACTGCTTAAGGAATGGTTCTCCTGAAGGACCCTTCAAATGGATATCTCTTTTTGGTAGCACTTTCCACTCTCATTGCAAATCTCTTTTTTTAGATGACAATGGGCAGCAAGTGGCCAAGGATTACTGGACTGTAACTTCCACCATCCATCAAAAGAAGCCATTTGGCTTGGATTAATGAGAACTGAAACTCAACCACACCTGGAGAGTCATGCAGGTAATCCTTGCTTAGCAATCACAATTTGGACAGCAGCTCAGTTATTTATCAAAGCTATTGCTAAGCGAAACACCAACATTTTTCAATCTTACTTTAGCTTCCCTTTGCTTTACATACTTGGGAAGACTAAGTTCAAAGACCGGTTGCAGTTTCTTTTTCATCATCATTATAACCATAATTGACTGTATGAGGCAGACACTAAATGAGGAGTACCTGCTGCACATCTATGTGCTATACAGCCGATTATTTACAGTACAAAGTGGGTAACATGATGTTGTGTCATTGTGGTTTGGCAGAACACAACGGAAAGGCTTTCCTTCTTCTATCTTGCTAGGTGCAAATGTAATTATTAGTTGATTGGAATAGCTAATAGCTAATTATTAGTTGATTAGAATAGCTATTTAAAGCTAAATAAGTTTAATGTTCATAGTGCTGGCACTATGGTACATAATGCTTTTTTCAGAGAATTCTATCTGGGAGGTCCCTGGTGCCTTCTGAGCTTGGTGGTTTTCTTGCAGACGTTTCATTACCCCAAACTAGTTAACATCATCGATGCACTGATGACGTTACCTAGTTTGGTTAATGAAACGTCTGCAAGAAAACCACCAAGTTCAGAGGGCACCAAGGGACCTTTCAATTCAACCCTGGGCTACAAATATTCTCCCTTATTGGTAATTCTATCTGGCCGTTTCCTGTTTTACGTGTAGCTTTAAAATACGTTAGTTCAGCAGGCAATTGGGGAGCACATCAGAGGGCAAATAATAAAAGCAGTGTCACAACTTCATGACGTAAGTTTTGCCTCTTTCACTTGTACATTGTGACATTCCACATCATGGTGGAAAGGGTGGAGCCTGCATCGTAACAGCAACGCTGCTTTTAAATAAATAAAAGATTCAGATCCTGCAGATACTTCTGGGGGCACATCCTGGTTATTGCTCCATCAGGGGCTGTTTCCAGCTGTTCCATTTAATATAATATGTTTTGATTTTAATACAATACGGTTTAGTTTGCTGACTTGGGTAATATAATTATGATGGACTTTATTAATGCTGTAATGTCTATGGGCGAGGCTGGCAACCAGCCAATAAGGCTATCTAGTCTCTATAGAGGGGCTATCAAAGCAGTAGGAAGAGGTTTCTCCGATCTGTAAAAAGCATATTGGAATGGATTGCAAAAATTTAGAATAGACCCTTTCATTTCAGCTATTGATCCATATGCGACAAAGGAATTAGGCCCAGACAAAAGCATTTGGCCTTCACTAATTTGGAAGGAACTGAAGTACTTACGAAAAAGTGTTCAGAAAGTTTGAGATAAAGCTTAATATTCTCAGAAACCTGGCAAATTCTAATATAATTCTGAGGGTATATCTGTTTCTATGAGTGTATCTGTGTGTACATACATGTGTATGGAAGTTAGTGTGTTATAATGGTTAAGGTTCTTAAGGTAGTTAGGAGTGAGGAAATTCAAGTTCATGTCTTCCCTTAAGCATTGAAGACAGCTGAGTGACTTTGGGCCAGTCCCTCTCTATCAACTTGGGAAATTGCAAAACAACTGTCTACCAACCCACACTGAACCCTCATGAATGATTACAGTCCATAACCTTCAAGGAAGAGCCCTTATCTTGCAGTAGTTGATTCAGGTTGTACTCAAGTACAAAATATCCACTGATTCATCCTCTATCAGGTTCTCCTGATACGCCAGTTGCGTCCCTTTCTGAATCGGGACTCGTTAAATACGGTCACTCATGCCCTCGTCACTTCCCGACTGGACTACTGTAACGCTGTCTACATGGGGCTCCCCTTGAAGAGCACCGGAGGCTCCAGTTGGTCCAGAATGCGGCTGCGTGGGTCGTTATGGGAGCGACGTGGCGCTCCCATGTGACATCCCTCCTGTGGGAGCTGCACTGGCTACCTGTGTTCTTCCGGGTGCGCTTCAAGGTTTTGGTCACCACCTTTAGAGCACTCCATGGCTTAGGACCGGGCTATCTATGAGACCGCCTCCTGCCACCAGTAGCCTCTCACCGACCAGTATGCTCCCATAGAGAGGGGTTTCTTAGGGTGCCGTCGGTCAAACAATGTCGACTGGCGGCCCCCAGGGAGAGAGCCTTCTCTGTGGGGGCACCCACCATATGGAACAAGCTCCCCCCCGAAGATACGGACAATCCCGGATCTTCGTGCTTTCTGCCGTGCCCTCAAGATGTTTCTATTCCAGCAGGCTGGCCTGGACTAGCCTCTTCTAAAACTGCTCTTAAATTCTTAAATCTTAATCTCATAAATTTAGAGTTTTAATTTTAGGTTCAAGATCAAATTATTTAATTGTATTTTAATCAATCTTTAAAATATTTGTATTATATGTATTTTATCATTTGATTGTACACCGCCCTGAGTCCCCTGGGAGTAGAGCAGTATATAAATATAATTAATTAATTAATTAATTAATTAATTAATTCAGAGTGAACAGATTTTAAAAACTATGTATTTATTTTTAACACTTGATTCCAAACCCTGGAACAATTTGATTCAGTGGTACATGACAAACTACTTCTAAAACTAAAGTCCTATGGCATTTCTGGACTCCTACATAAATGGATAGCTACCTTACTGTCAAACAGACAACAAGTGGTCAAAATAGGAAGCGTTCTATCAAATCCTGTACCTGTTAACAGGTGTTCCCCAAGGCAGCATTGTAGGTCCAACACTCTTCATACTTTACATAAATGACCTTTGTGATCATATTAAAACAACTGTGTTCTCTTCGCTGATGATGTAAAACTATTCAACACCACCGACAATGCAACTACCCTTCAAAAAGACCTTGACTATGTGTCAGATTGGTCTAACAAGTGGCAACTTCAAATCTCAACCAACAAATGCTCTATCTTGCACGTTGGCAAAAAAAATCAGAACACAAAATACAAATTAGATAGACATGACCTTGTAGATGACCCTCACTCTGCCAAGGACCTTGAAGTCCTCATTTCTAAATATGTAAGTACCAGAGCCCACTGTAACAACATTGCCAAAAAGGCATTAAGAGTTGTTAACCTAATCTTGCATAGCTTCTTTTCTGGTAATATTGTACTGCTAACTGGAACATACAAAACATTGGCTAGACCAATTCTCAAATACAGCTCATCTGTCTAGACCCCGCACTGCATAGCAGACATTAATACAATTGAGAGAGTCCAGAGATATTTCACAAGAAGAGTCCTCCATTCCTCTACCTGCAATAAAATACCTTATGCCACCAAACTTGAAATTTGGGCTTAGACAACTTAGAACTACACCAACTTTAGTCTGACCTAAGTATAATACATAATATTATCTGCCACAATGACCTACCTGTCAATGACTACTTCAGCTTCAACCACAACAATACACGAGCAGACAATAGATACAAACTCTAGGTAAACCGTTCCAAACTGGATTGCAGAAAATATGACTTCAGTAACAGAGTGGTCAATGCCTGGAATGCTCTACCTGACTCTGTAGTTTCTTCCCCAAACCCCCAAAACTTTAACCTTAGACTGTCTACTGTTGACCTCATCCCATTCCTAAGAGGTCTGTAAGAGGCATTCATAAGCGCACCAGCATGCCTTCTGTCCCTGTCCTAATGTCCCTTTTTACTTGTATCCTTTTCATGTATTCAAATTATGTTTATACTTTTTTTATCTGTAATCTTATATATGCTTGACAAAAAATAAATAAATAATAAATAAATACTTTACTACTGTGCCTTTCATTAATGCAAGGTTTGAATGACAAAGCATTAACCCAGACACATTGCAGGCGGAAAGAGGAAGTGGCCATAGCATCTTCTAAGCTTTGTATTATTGGAAGACATGAGAGCTCAACAAAGACCCAATATTCTGAGTAGAAGCCTAAAACGTATCTCAGGTAAGGGACTGACCATTACACTTACCTGAATCAGCTTCATAGCATCTGGCTGATGCTCAATCTTCTTCACAATGTGGCCTCCAATTCCTCCATAGACGATATCTAGTTCAGGCCGTATTTCACAGACATGATCTAACAGCCTGATGAAGCCTTCATTTACAAGCACATTCTAAAATAGAGCCAAGAGCAGGATAACAAGGTTTTGGGGTTAGAAATAAAGGATCTCCTCCCCCACTTTTAGGTCCATTTATTGAATTAGTTCCCATAAGGAATTAGCCCCTGAAACCATTTAAGTGAGTCATTCTAGGTACAGCTGGATGGCTGTGTCACTGTGCTGTCCTCCAGTTTTTGAGTCAGAAGAAAAGTATTCTGGCAACACACACACACACACACACACACAAATTCTGCCAGCAAATGGTGATATGCTTACAGTAGCATTTGAACCCCCCCCCCCCAAAAAAAGAGGAAGATTCCCCAGTTTCATTTTTTCCCACCAAGCATTCATCCTCTGTCAGGAAAAACAAGCAGCGACCATTTTTTTTTAAAAAAATGATTTATATGCCGCCCTTCTCCGGAGACTCAAGGCGGCTTACAAGGCGTTAAGCAATAGCCTTCATACTTTTGTATATTTATACAAAGTCAGCTTATTGCCCCCACAAACTGGGTCCTCATTTTACCTACCTTAGAAAGGATGGAAGGCTGAGTCAACCTCGAGCCTGGTGAGATTTGAACTTGCGGTAATTGCAGGCAGCTGAATGTTAATTACAGTGCTTAGTCTGCCACGCCACCAGGCACTTCCTTTAAGATGTGGCAGGGCAGGGTCACATAAGCATAAGCAGGAATCTGCTGCTTTGTGGTAGCCACTTTCGAAGCTGCCCAAGTGACAGGTTGTATGTGTAGAAGGAATGCTCTGAACACAAGTCTAGCACTCTTTTGAAAGAGCACTAAATTTATATCTTAAAATAGTCTGACTCATCATCCACAAATATGGAATTCAATAGACTAGAATGAGCTGGAATGGTCCTTGGAGGTCTTCTAGTCCAGCCCTCGGCTCAAGCATGAGAACCCATACCATTTTAGATCAGTCTAGACTCTTCTTAAAAACATCCAGTTTTGGAATGCCCATGATTTTTGGAGGCAAGCTTTTCCACTGGAGAGAGGGCCGGAGGAGAACAAAAGGTACTCTCACCTCAACTTGTGCCCCTCTGCCATACCTCTGACCCATGGACTGGCTTTTTTTTGGATACAGGTTTTGGACACTAGTAGGCAAAATGGCACTGCCTGCATCCCTTCATAATCAAAGCAATGAACATTAGGGCTACCCAAATCCCTTTGTTGGCCTACACCGATGAAAACCTACAATGCCACATGGCCATGAGAACCAGCAGCACAGATAGTAGAACTTAGATTGCTTTAGATGCTTCAGTGCAGAATAGAACTTCATTCTGTTCTGTTTTCTGTTTTCTAAATTCTGTTTTCTAAACAACAGTATAAACACATCTGATGCTCTTTCCAAAAAGCTTTCTATGCATGCATTCATGGAGCCTGGGTAAGATCTGACAGGTGTTTCAGAAACAGGCAGTAGAAGCCAGGGGTCTGGTTGATCCTGCAGTCAAACCCAAAATGGCACCAATGGTCACAGGAGAAGGAGCATGTCGACAACAGAAGCCAATACAGGTGGTAGAGATCCTATTCCTAACCACATAGTCATTCAATTACCTATGAATCATCCTCAATCAAGCAGATGGCATAAACTCTGTCAGAATAGGGCACATCCTTCTTTAAAAGCAGAAGTCAATTTAGAGCTTAAAGATGAGCTTAGGGTAGTAGCAGAAGAAGCAAGCTTATAAAAAGTTACCAGAAGCTGTTCTTGGTACTGACAGGGAAACTTTAAGATGAGCCTTCTGACAGAGCTCTAATTATTCTCTGCTTTTCAAACTACGTACCCAAAACTCCGAGTTTTGTAATTTGCACAAATCTACATATATACCATCACTTTTCCTAATTGATTCAGCCTCTTTTTCCTGTTTTGCACAAAGTAGTCTGCTTTGCCAATCACGGAGAGCTTTGCTATTTGTCTTTCATACAAATGTGCTTGCTAGCATATTCTCTGGAACAAAATGGCATGCATTTCCAAACAAATATGCCTGAGATCATTACTCTCAAAAGCAATGTTTTATGTCTCTCTTTTTGAAGTTCACTTGGCATATACTGTATGCAGTGAACTGCTCTTTTACTGTACAATCCATTTCAAGATGCACTTCAGATTTCTTCATTTAACTCAGGAAGCTCAAAAGCCATCCAGCTAATATTCCTCTGGTTATTCATACATGGGCTGTATTGGAAAAGGAGCTAAAAGTGTTCATGAAAGGCTTTAAGAAGATTTCAATATTATTAAACGTTAGGGCTCTATTAGTGTGAAGATACGATTTGATTAGCATGGATGATGCCTTTCAACTATGTTCTTAATAATGGCGGGGGGGAGAGGAGAGTGGGAGAGACAAAACTTTTTGACAAGGTTCCCCTAAAAATCTAACAAGACAGAGGAATCTAATGAGAAGCTAATGCTGTGAAGTATCCTATCTAATATTTAACTTGCACAGAGCATACAATATACTGTAAATATCTTACGCTGTAAGATATAATTCTGTAAATTATACAGAATGGCCAGGGGGGCTTTCTATCAGGTTCACCTGATACGCCAATTGCTCCCCTTTCTAGATCGGGACTCCCTATGCACAGTCACTCAAGCACTCATCACTTCTCGTCTGGACTACTGTAACACTCTCTACATGGGGCTCCCCTTGGGGTGCACCTGGAGGCTCCAACTGGTGCAGAATGTGGCCGCGCGGGGGATTATGGGAGCGACGGGGCACTCCCATGTGACACCTCTCCTGCGTGAGCTGCATTGGCATCCAGTGGACTTTCGGGTGTGCTTCAAGGTGTTGGTAACCACCTTTAAAGTGCTCCATGGCTTAGGGCTGGGGTACTTAAGGGACCGCCTTCTGCCACCAATTGCCTCTCACCGGCCAGTTCATTCCCACAGAGAGGGCCTCCTCAGGGTGCTGTCCACCAGACAATGTCGGCTGGCAACCCCCAGGGGGAGAGCCTTCTCCGTGGTGGCGCCCACCCTCTGGAACGATCTACCCCCAGAGATACGAGTGATCCCAGACCTCCGAACTTTTCGTCAGGCCCTTAAAACTTACCTCTTTCAGTTAGCCGGGCTGGCCTGACTCCATGTGGGTTTTAACGTTTGATACTGATTTTAAATTGAAATGTTTTAAATTATGGGCCAAATTTTATAAATTATTTTAAAATTATTTTAACTTTTGTATACAATTGTTTTTAGTTGGCTGTTCACCGCCCTGAGTCCGGAAGGAGAAGGGCGGTATAAAAATTCAATAAATAAATAAAATAAATAAATAAATAAATAAATAAATCTTTATTCCTCTTAGCAAAGTCCAGGATATGTGGCAACCTTTCATTTTACCTACAATTGGTTTTGTGCATATAGCAATATATATTTCTTAACTTTCTCTCTCTTAATTCATTCTTACTGAGATGTTGATTTCTTCCATTCTGGATTTTGGATTCTTCCTGATTGACATGAGAAGAGCGATAGCGCCTTCTACTGTGAGGAGATTCTGGGACAACTGTGAGGAAAATAAACTATAATTTGGATCCTGAAATAATACACAATAAATTATTTTGGTCCTGGAGCTTAAAAAAAAGCCTGCCCCTAGATCTGGAAACTTGATTCTGTTCTAATTTTAATATAGATTTGTTGCATGGTTTTATACAATGCATGAACTCATGAGCAACATTCTTGACCTGTAAAATGGAAATAACAGTGATCAATAGCTTTTAAAGAAGTACAATGCATGTCTCGGACATTGCCATGGATTGATGATCCAATTAGAGAAACAGATTTTTAGCAAGGATGTCTGGGAGGCTAGAGAAGAATGGACAGGGTACAGCTGCCTGGAAGAACTGTTTATTTTGTTCAGCACAGTCAAATAATATCATTGTTCATTGTTTGTAATGCTGAACAGATTTCTGCGATGCTGCATCAAAAAGTAGCCATAGTTTCCTCTGCACTCATTTCCTTTTTGATAACCTTTTATTGGCAGTAACAACTTCTTGATAACAATTTTGACTTAGGACAAGATATTGAAGCAGTTTACCTTTTTTTTAATTAAATGTGCTAAATATATTACTATCTTATCATATGGCAGCTGCTGGCCAAATTTAGCTGGGCTAGGAAGCTGACCCAGGGTGGTAGTGCAAGCACTATAACAGGCATACACGTTATGCCATAGTCTATGCCAGGGGTGTCAAACTAGGGGTGAAATCCAGCAGGTTCTAACAGGTTCTGGAGAACCGGTAGCAGAAATTTTCAGTAGTTTGGAGAACCCGCAAATACCACCTCTGGCTGGCCCCAGAGTGGGGTGGGAATGGATATTTTGTAATATCCTTCCCCTGCCATGCGACACCAAGCCACACCCATAGAACCGGTAGGGGAAAATTTTGGATTTCACCCCTGTGTCAAACCCAATCACAACATAGGCCGTATTGCGATACATTGGGATCTTTTTGCTTTTGCAGAGTCAGGGTGGGCATGGCCTGTGATGGCCATATCTGGCCCATGGGCCGCCAGTTTGACAGGCCTGGCCTATGCTTACTTATGGGGGGAAAACCCCATCCTCCAGACTAAAGGAAAATGTTGATGGTGGTAGATGGATGCAACTGTGTTTATTACATTTCCACTGCTTATATTGCTGAGATAAATCTCAAACAAGGAACAGACAAATACTACAGAAAGTCCTCATTTAGTGACAACTGGGACCAGCAACCTGGTCACTAAGTGATGTAGCTGTTAATTGGGAAATCATTGGACTGCTACTGTGCTTACAATTTTACTTCGGTTTTTCTCTCCCCCTGCCACTCCCCTGCCCTTTGGAATGCTTACCCTGACACTGGATAATAAGCAAGAAGGGTATTAATATTTGTATTTACATTCATAGGATACGAAGGGATTACAAGAGAGTAAAGAGACACACAATGGGGAATACAAATCAAAAGAAAAGCATGCATTCCTTTTTGATGTGTATTCTCCATTGTATACTTGCTTACTCTCTTGTTATCCCTTTCTCTCTAATCTCTCTGCTCTGCAGGGGGAAAAATTGGTTAGGCACAGGAGAGGTTGCTTAAAGAGATCACTTGTTGGAGTGAAGGGGGAAAAAAGAGTAAACAACAGATCAGCATCAGACAATGCGTACTAGTTCACTGTAATGGCAAATATGTGACAGAAAGAGACACTGCAATGATCGCAAATGCCCACCATGATCACAAAGTTATTTTGTCAGCTGCATCATATCTTTGAATGGTTGCTGCACAAGGCAGTCAATAAGCAAGAGCTATCTATAGTCAGGGCTTTCTTTGTTTGCGTGATCAGTTGTAAACTAATCTCAAATAAAAGCTGTAAGAATGACCACTTTCAGCCCCTAAATTTATAAGCAACATGGTATGGGAATGCCTTGGTCATTCAAACATCTTCTTCTGACAGATCTTTCTTGCAGCTCTACATTTCTTATCCTCTTTGCTACTTCAACTGATTTGAAGTTAATCTCTGCAGCGTTGAAGTCTAGAAACAGGAAAACATAAGAACAAAACTTGGCAACTTTTCTCAAATTCTACAGTGAATGGCATAACTTTATCAGTGCTGTAGACAGTTCACCCAGGGCCATAAAACTGGCAGCCCAAAAGGACATCTGACTGGTAGACCAGCTCAGAATATTGCATCCCACCTTTAGGATTCTAAGGCTCCCATTCATTTCTAATCCTTTGCTTAGCTTTATTGCCCCTTCATTGCTGACATGGTTATTGCTGATATCCAATTCAGCAAGCATAGTGTTGACTTTGAGAGCTTCTCCAAGGGCAAAGGCTCCTTCATTCCCAAAGCCATTCCAGGAAAGGTTCAGTATCTTCAATGTTCCATTAGCCTTCAGGGGAAAAAAGAGACAATAGAACCAACTTTTATCTGAGACTATGTAAACCTTTAAAAAAAACATTTTAATCTTCAGCTCTGAAATCAGAAATGAAATCAATTTGAAGAGAACTCTGTCCATGTTTTACATCAACACATATACAATGCAAAGGCCTTACCTTACTTTCCCAACATTTTTTTCTTCCACACAGAGACCAACTAGATTACTTTGGGAATCACAGTTGGACTAAGATATGTAGAATCTGCTGCTAGTGTTCCAGCTGATGTTGAAAAACTGCATAGTAACTGCAGTGATTCAAGGCTGATTCTGCCTCTTAAATTTTCCACAATGGTACTACATTCTTGAGACAGTTTTTAATTCACAGCTAATGAAAATGTAAATTAAAAAATAGTGGCTTATAAAGCCAGTGATACAACATGGAAACCTGGAACTCTGAAGGCTCTGAAGGTTTGGAGAATTTTAGGAAGATGACACTGGCCACGTGGAAGTGCACTGTGAAAGAGCCAAAGGCACTATCCAGGCAGGAGCTTTGTTTGAATTCCTTACCTTCCCATTATTTATTTTTTACGTCAAGGAATTCTTTGAAATCAGATGGGGCAGAGGGTCTGGCAGGTCACAGAATTGGTACATTGATGTCATTGGCACCATGCCGAAGACCCCAGCATTTCCACCAGCTAGCAAGAACCAGCTGTGTTGTCTGATCTACACAATCTGAAAGTATATTGAGGTATGGAAATTAAATTTAGAGTAGACATAATCATGTAGAGTGCTGCTTTATATTTTTAAAAATGCCAATTCAGAGTGAATAACTGTTTCACTGCTATCTTCCAAAGCATCTCCTGCTTTGAAATATTTTGAAATATTTAAGATTCTTTATGGATAAGGATCTCTGCTTGCTGCTATCTTGCCATAGGCTTTTATCCTTGTTGCTTTGGTATCATACTCAACCTTGCCTTGCTCAAGGCCTTCAACTCAAGACATCTAAAGCAGATTGTCCAGCAGATTCTCACCTTGAGACCAGAACTCAGGGCCGTAGCACCCTTCAGCCGCAGATGATTCCAGCTCAGATTCAAAATCTCCAGTGATTCATTGTTGGCTGAATAAAAGATGCACAAACACTTATATATGCCATATGGGTACTTTTGCAAGATTTATTTATTAAATGTATATGCTGCCCACATCACTATCCAAAGCGACTGTAGGTTTTGGATTGTTTCTGGATGTCTACAGCTTGTGAAATTTGAATATTACTCTGGAGTCCTTGATTGACTCAGTAATATTACTATTTGGCACATCTCCTCCCTTAAGTTAGGAAACAAAACTTACCCAAAACCTGTCCAAATAGCTCTCCAGCTTTCTCAGAAAACTCATTGTAACTGAGGTCCAGCTCTATCACTCTGTAATTAGCCTGTAGAAAGATTGGTGCAGAGACCTATAGACTCAGTTATTGTCTTCTATTAAGCATTTGCTTTAAAACAAGGGTCACCTAATGTTTGTTTGTGACACGTGACACTCTACTTTTTCAAAGTGTCGATAATAATGTTTCCAAGATAGTGTTGTAGATGCATCCATCTACCTTAAAACATATACATGGAATACCATGTTGACCTAATACCAGTGGTGGGATTCTGCCGGTTCTAGGCGGTTCGGCCGAACCGTTTGTTAAATTGCTGGCTCGCCCCGCCCCTTGCCAATAAATAGTGGTGGTGGGGCCGGGCGAGGGGTGGGCGAGCCAGTAATTTAACAAATGGTTCGGTGTTTTTTTGCAATTTTATTGGCCTCACAGCACACCGAACCATTTGTTAAATTGCTGGCTTGCCCGCCCCTCGCCCTGCCCCACCTCCCATCCACACAGCGTCAGCCTACCCTAGCCCA
>WNWU01000001.1:55324464-55397941 GCA_012654045.1 Ptyas mucosa | reverse complement strand
GGGGGGGGAGAAAGAGTGGAGAGAAAGAAGGGGAGAGAGAAAGAGAGAATGAGAGAGAGAGAGTGGAGGAGACGGAGAGAAAGGTGGGAGAGAGAAAGAGAATGAGAGAGAAAGAGTGGGAGAGAGGGGGGAGAGAGAGAGAGAAAGAGGGGGGAAAGAGAAAGAGGGGGAGAGAAAGAGAGAATGAGAGAGGGGGGAGAGAGAGAGAAAGAGGGGGGGAGAGTGCCTGAAGGACCCTATCCCGTTACTAGGAGTCCAGGTGCTTCAAGCAAGTGGTGCGCTGGATTCGTATTAGTGGTCTGAGAAATTTAAAATTATGAACTTGGTAGTCCTTGGGGTCGAAAAGGTTGGGGACCCTTGCTCTGGAGGATTTAAGTAGCTTAACTGTGCTTGCTTGCCAATACCAGAATTACAGAGTTGGAAGGGACCTTTGGAGGTCACCTAGTCCAGAGATCTCCAACCTTGGCAACTTTCTCTGCCTGGGCCTGATGTTTCCTGAGAGGCAGGGGGTCTCTCCAAATGGGACCCCCTCCCCAAAAGGCTGGCCCCAAAGCCCTAGCTCAGAGGTCTTCAAACTTGGCAGCTTTAAGACTTGTGGACTTCAACTCCCAGAATTCTCTAGCCAGCATAGCTGGCTGAGGAATTCTGGGAGTTGAAGTCTGCCAGGCTTAAAGTTGCCAAGGTTGGAGATCTCTGGACTAGAAGATAAATGATGGTATAAATGATGACCAGTCAAAAGTGCGAGGACCTGTCAGAAATCACTTTTTTCAGCCCTCTGGGTAGTCCCTATGTGCATATGGACTATTCAGAGGGCTGAAAAAGTTATTTTTGACCAGTCCTTGAACTTACGACTGTCCTCACATTTTATGTTTTGCACCCTATCTTGTCACCATGGTGAAGAGAAGTAGTGGTGAAATGATTGACACAGTTAAGAATGCCACAATGGGCATAAATGTGAGGATGGTCATAAGTGTGAGGACTGGTCAAAAGTGCGAGGATCAGTCAGAAATGACTTTTTTCAGCCCTCTGAGTAGTCCCTATGCGCATAGGCATGCCCACCTGGTCACACAATCAGCTAGCCACGCCTACCCAGTCACATGACCACCAAGCCACGCCCCCAACTAAGCCATGCCCACAGAACCGTTGTTAAAAAAATTGAATCCCACCACTGCCTAATACCATCTCAGATATGCTATTTTTGTATTTCCTCTGCACCTCTACTGATGGAGGCCAGCGGGTAACTAGTTATCCAATCTTGAGGTAGCATTTTAGTGTCTTCAAAATAAAACCATTCTGGTTTATTCTTTAGGAGACCTGATTGATAGGAAACTACAGTATCCTGAGAACTACACTCTAGGTCAGTGATGGCTAATCTTTTTGCTGTCACGTGCCAAAAGTAGGGGGAATGCGGGAAAGTCGCATGCGTGTGTGCTATATCCATAATTCAAAGTGCCCCACACCCGTGCACATGCATACGTGACTCACCCCCTCATACTCCCCCTCTTTTGGCACATGATGGCACGATGGGCCCGGTAGGCTTATTTTTCGCCCTTTCCAGGCTCCAGAGGCTTTCTTGGAGCCTGGGGAGGGCAAAAACAGCCTTCCCCACTCCCCCGAAGGCCCTCCAGAGGCCAGAAATGGTCCGTTTCCTGACTTCCGGTGGGCTCGGAAGACCCGAAAATCAGCTGGCTGGCGTGCATATGTATGCTGGAGCTAAGCTAGGGCAACTCTTATATGCCCACAGAAATGGCTCCACGTGCCACCTGGGGCACGTGTGCCATAGGTTTGCCATCATGGCTCTAGGTTGTAGACTATGGTTCAAACAGGCAGTCAATTTCAGTGCATACGCCTCTTTATTTCTGATTCTGATTATGGCTTCCCTCAGAGAAGGTAAAGAGAAGTTCAAAGTTATTAAAGAATGATTAAAGATTAATGGTTAATCAGTGGAACAACTTGCCTCCAGAAGTTGTAAATGCTCCAACACTGGAAGTTTTTAAGAAGAGATTGGATAACCATTTGTCTGAAATGATATAGGGTTTCCTGCCTAAGCAGAAGGTTGGACTAGAAGACCTCCAAGGTCCCTTCCAACTCTGTTATTCTATTTATTATTCTAAGAAAGTTTATTAAATAGGCATGCATTCTTCTGTGGATATCTCAAATAGAGACTTGAAGAAAGTACAGTCCTTTTACCCAAGTGGCCAAGTCTGATCACAATTTGAGAGAAAAAGATCTATTTATATGTTTCTTATTTTACAGTATTTATAAGCTTCTTCAGTCCCAAGACTGAAATGTCATGTTGAAATGAAAATAAATATTAACCAAGATTATAACAATAAAAAAGTAAATCTGGACAATATCCAAAATACAAAGAAATCACATAAAACCCCAGATTGTAATTTACAGTCGTTCAACTAGGACCAAAACCTTGATGAAATAAAAAGATTTAAATCTATTTCCAGCACTCAGCAGGGTGGAGGCTGTGTGTATGTCTGGAGGAGCAGTAATCCATAAAGTGATGGCAGTTACCAAGCAGGCTTGCCATCTTACCCATGCCCTAGGAATCTCACCAAGGGAGGGAACTTCCCTGGACTGGAAGTGAATTGGGTAGGCAGATTCAGTTGCCTGGTGTGCTCAAATGCTGCACTGTTCAGAGCTTTAAAGTTAATAACCAGCATTTTAAATTGTGCAGAGAAGTATGCAATAATCAGTGCAGATGATTTTGTTCTCTTTAATGGTTAGTATGAGCACTTTATACACCAGAAGCTATTCACTACAATGCTATTTCTTCAGAATTGGTCCTTCCTGTACTGAATGAGCAATTGAGGGTGTTGCATGCAGAAGTTATTGCACTTGTGAACAAGAGGTATTTTCCAAATAAGGCCTTGTGCCATGTATGGGGATGACTGGAGTTGTAATTCATCACAGCTAAAGCTTGAGAAGCTTGCTTTAAAAGTTCCAGCTAGTTTGGGGGATTTTTATTGTTTTCTTATTTTTGCACTTAAAGGTTTCCTTCTTTATTCCAGATGCCCAGTTGTCCCCATTAACAAGATACTCACAATTAAGGATTCAGAAAAATAAGGCGCTGCCTCATCTCTAAAATCATTTCCTAAAGACAAAGAAAAAGTTGCTAAAAAGTTGGAGGGCTGTTTTACATAAGACAATTGCTTAGTCAGTTTCTGCCATTTGCAAAGGCTACTTGTACAATTCATACACAGTACACAGATCTCATCTAATATGCTTATATGATGCATGTAAAACTCAATTTCATTTCTTTTTTAAAAATGGAAATGGTCTTTATCTTGGAAAAGAAGAGCATTTGACTTAATAATTCAAGAACTGGGTATTATCTAAAATCAGGAAGCAATCTGTTCCAACAGGGCTTCAACCTGTTAGCCTGTGAAAATGAGAACTATCAAAGTAGTTAGTAGGAATACAGTACATCAACAAAACTTTGAAAAAGCTATATTACTTATAGAGATAAAAAGCTTAGTGAGAGAAAACAATAACAAGAAAACAGGTTATCAATATTGGAGTTTTGGAATACTATAAAATTTCAGGTAAGACTTTTTTCAAACTCTTGATAACATATGAAGTGACTCGTATTTGGATTTGTATGTCCAGGGTGGGAATTGTGATCCTAAACTACAGTTGGAGTTCAACTTGTATGCTCAGAGAAGTGGTATGCAGCAACATATGGAGCAACATATGAAGAATCACAAGTTTCTCACCTGTGTTTTATAGGCCCCAAAGGTACAGGTATAGGGTAAATCATTATTCTGTAGATTGTTCCATTCCTGCCAGCCAAAAACCTTGGATTTTTCAAAAGATCTTTCTAAGAGCAAATGCCATATTCTGTAAAGCTGATACCTGAATATTGCTCTGTTGCATCATTCTGCCTTTCTTGAAGAAACCTACCTGCAAGTCTAATGGACCGGATGTTAGAAATATTGTGGTAAAACATTCTGCAGATAGCTTCAGCTCCATCTTTGTTGAGGTGATTATGGGAAATATTCTGAAAAGAAGAAGAAAAACTTATACAGAAGAGTTGAAAGATGAAATCGATGCACTTCGCACTGTTTGAGCAACTAGATATTTGTGAATTCCTAGAGAATGACACAGTCCACGTTATCCAGACCGGTATGTCAGTCAGAAGTTAACTAGCAAGGTTTTACTCTTCTCCAAATGTTTTCATTTTCAAATGTCTCTGTTTATGTTTACACACAGTTTGATGTACCTGCATTTAGCCAAATGCCATGTCATTGCTGTCAAAAACTTTGAGTCAAGGCTACCGAAAGACAAGAGATTTTTAAAAAAGAGGAATCAGCCACAAAAATGCACTTTCTCAAGTTTTCCCCATCAACATGAGAACAAAAGGGTTGGAGAGACATCTTGATGTTCACGTGTCGATGAACACTTTAAGAAGAATAAACCTTTCTGAAACCTGATTGCCCAGGTTTCAACTAAATGGCTTCAAATTCAGTTGATCAAATTTCCATATAGACTTAATAGTTAAGTTGATTGTACCCAAAGTAGTCTAGGCAGAGGTGGGTTTCACCAGGTTCTGACCAGTTCTGGAGAACTGGTAGCAGAAATTTTGACTAGTTCAGAGAACTGGCAAATACCACCTCTGACTGGCCCTGCCCCCATCTATTCTCTGCCTCCCAAGTCTTTGCTGGGTCTTCTTTTGTTGCCCTGAACAGAAGAATGGAGCTGGAAAGCAGGTTAGTGGATGGGGAGGGAATGGAGATTTTACAGTATCCTTCCTCTGCCACGCCCACCAAGTCATGCTACCACCACCAAGCCACCCCCACAGAACCAGTAGTAAAAATGTTTGAATCCCACCACTGAGTCTAGGCCAGGCAATTAAATTTACATTTACTTAGTACTATTTAAATCTTTTGTGTAATGATGTCATACACAAATGGCATAACTGCTGCAAGTGATGTAACTTGCAATTTAATAAATAATCAGGGATAACAAAACTTTCCCCCCAATTAGTCCATTATACCGATGTTTCTTTGTGCATCCACAAACACATAGACACAACTAATTTTTGTAAATAGTATATTCATTTGCAGATAAATATTCATATCTAGCAATGAATACTTTTTTCAGTTAGTAGATCATTGGAATCTTTAATATATTTTAGAATGAAATACAGTTGTTCAGGATTCCTTTAGTTCCTACTGTCCCATTAAACATTCAAGTTGAATAGCAATTTTTGCATTTTCATGAGGACAACACTCGGGCTTTGGGAACTGCATGGGACGCTAGGATGTTCACCTTTGATAAAGATATAGTTGGGTCAAATAAGTAAAGACTGTGAAACTCATAGCGCATCCAGAAAATCATGAAATAGCCTAGCATATTAGCCAAGCATAATTCTACAGAGCGGTACAAGAGAGTTTCCTTTGTTGTCCTATGAGGGAAACACAGAATACCATCTCTTGAATGTAGCAGTTCTCTCGCAACATCTGTACTAAGTAGGTAGTTCCTTCAGCCAGAATCCAGTTATCCTCTAGCTCCAGGTGAGTGATGGTTGTGTTGGACTACAGAATGAAGAATTCAAAAAGGAAAAAAATGCAGACATTTAGTAACATTAATTTACATGATTAATAATGTAAATTATGGGCAAAACAAAAAGTGCCCATAACAATTCAAGCTGCTATATTCTGGAACCATAAGCAGCTTCTGGATAACCAGAAGGGCAGTCTCATCACATTCAATATATTCACAGTGATAGGCTTTAGCTAATAATGTTGTATACCTAAACCATTAAAACATTTCTTTAACTCAGACTTTTTTTTCATTATCTATGTACCAGACATTAAAGCTAGTATGTCAATTGTTCGCACCTCTTGCAGATCATCATCTCTATACCACCAGTTCAGTGGTGGGATTCACATTTTTTTACTACCGGTTCTGTGGGCGTGACTTGGTGGGCGTGATGTGGCTTGGTGGGCGTGACTTGGTGGGTGTGGTAGGGGAAGGATACTGTAAAATCTCCATTCCCTCCCCACTCCAGGGGAAGGTTACTGCAAAATCCCCATTTCTTCCCAATCAGCTGGGACTTGGGAGGCAGAGAATAGATGGGGGTGGAGCCAGTCAGAGATGGTATTTACCGGTTCTCTGAACTACTCAAAATTTCCGCTACCGGTTCTCCAGAACTGGTTAGAACCTGCTGAATACTACCTCTGCACCAGTTGGTGTTTTAATGGCTTCACGTAAAGAGATCTGGTATTCTAGTTGGTCAATGTTAAGCTCAATTACAGTTAAAATGCTTGAAAGGTGGAAGGAAGGAAGAAGGTTCATGGAAATTGCCAGTTTTATTATGCATTTAAATTACTCTATCAGTATTATAGAGTGACCCTTTAATCTTTCTTCCCCAAACTGGGAAAAGTCTGTTCAAATGCAATAGCATCAGGTAAAAGTACTTACAACCAGAGCAATAGCAATGGCTTTGGTTCCCTTTGGTCCAAGACCGTGATGGTTGAGATTCATAACAGGCTCTTCCATGTTCCGGATGAAGTATGAGACAGGAATCACTCCCACCAGCTTGCATGCCTCTCTATACAGGTCTGCACCCTTTACAGTTGTAAATGAGCGCTCAGCATCTGCGAAGGATACAGTATATAGATGATAATGCATACTTTACTTTCAATACAGAGAAAACAAATTAAGTCCTGTCAAAGGCTTCACAGAACAATTATCAAAGAGAAGTGAATTGGTGACCCTTGACATATCTGTGCATTCAAGTACATTAAAAACTCCTCCTTCCTCCTCTTATTTCCCCCACATTAACAATCCTGTGAGGTGAGGTGAGGTGAGGTGAGCTGGCCAATAGTCACCCAGCTGGCTTACATGGCTAAGGTAGGACTGGAACTCATAGTCTTCTGCTTTCTAGTCTAGTGCCTTAATTACTAGACGAAACTGGCTCTCTAATTATGTGTAATGAAGTGTTATTAGAGCTGCATTGTTTCAAATCAATTTCAGATTTATGAATTAATTTTAATTAAAGGTAAAGGTTCCTCTCGCACATATGTGCTAATCATTCCCAACTCTAGGGGGCGGTGCTCATCTCCGTTTCAAAGCCAAAGAAGCCAGCACTGTTCGAAGACTTTCAAAGAGATGTGGCCATCTCTGCTATGTGGCTGGCCAAAGGCGCACAGAATGCTGTTACCTTCCCACCAAAGGTGGTCCCTATTTTTCTACTTGCATTTTTTACATGCTTTCGAACTGCTAGGTTGGCAGAAGCTGGGACAAGTAACTCACCCTGTTATGCGGCACTAGGGATTCGAACCACTGAACTACCAACCTTTCGATTGACAAGCTCAGTGTCTTAGCCACTGAGCCACCGCGTCCCTCTTCTTTTTGATTAGGTTGATCCTATCTAATGATGTTGACAAGACTACTTTATGACCTATCTATATCTTCTTTTGGGCTGGAGAACTACAATACAAACAATCTCTTTAAGTAAGCAACAGAAGCCCTATGTTAAGGTGAGCACTTTGGAGAACTCTCACAAGATGGGAGGTGGGGAATGTTCGTATTATTCACCTTCAATCGAAAGGTCTGTGTCGGAACTGTCTTCTCTCTTCTCTTCTGTTGCCTCAGAGGCATTAGCAGCTGACAATGTCTCCACATAGGTGCTGTTTTCTGATATCACACTACCTGCAATAAGATTAATTACTTTCTGTATAAACGGAAGCTTCCTGAGATATTGAATACACAACATTTCTGTCCAGAAAATCCACAATGTTCATCAGTGAATCTATTAATGAACTTCAGGGACCCTTTGACAACTGTTCATTTTTTTTCTTTTCCTTTTGAGTTTCTTTGCCCAGTTACACATAACAATCATGAAAAATCTGTTACATCGGGTGTTGTTGTCTATGGTCAGAGACAGATGAGATAACCACCGATAGTCATTTGAGGTTGTCTCCCCACAACACCTGCCATGCTAGTTCAAAAGGATACCATTCCTAGTTTTAAAGGACACCATGTTTAGATTAGAAAAACTTCTGTTTTCCCAGTTATTTGCTTCTACCGGTATTATTCAAGTTATATTCCCCACTGTTTATTGATCTTTATTGGCCTAAAATTATGCCATTCCCTTTTCTAGTGTTCCTTTCCTGCCATTAACTGGAAGACCATAATAGTAAGCTCCTATAACAATTGGAAAACAACTAGCGTGGCTGGGTTCTCCTTCAATGAAGTGAAATTAATACCAGCGTGCACAAGGACTGGAAACAAGATTTTAGATGCCATTAGATACGGTATCACTTCTCTCACTCCCAATTCATAATTTATTGTACAATTAAGTAGAAGCAGAAAGCTTCTTTTAAGAAAGTCAAAACCATACAAGGGCCTCAAGTAATAATGTTACTAAATCTGATATTTGTGTTCTGATTTTTCAGTTATTTTTGTGGGATGGGTATGCAGGAAATTTGTCCCTTTCTTCCACTCACTGGATTTCTGATTTGCACCTTTGGGGCCGCTCTAAATGTTACTTAATATTCAAAATTGACATGAGATCCACAGCTCTAGATTTATGTGAAAAAAAGAAAGCTGGCCATAGCCATTGACAGAACTCTCGTTTCCCTGGATGAGTTGTCAATGTTGAACAGGATGTCAAGGTTCTAAGTAACTTAACCCCCAACCAATGAAGACTCCAAGGCTAGCAGTTCCTCAAAGTTTCAAAAAAAACTCCTCCTGATTTCCCAGAGACTAAGTGTGGCAATTCTGAAGATCCAAAAAGAAAGATGGCCTCCAGGGCTGACACAGGAAACCATCCAACACCTCTTGTCTTTGCCTGTCATGGCATGATAATTTATGAATAACAAGCATCATTAGTACTATTCAAACCATGGTCAAGATTTCCAATTGATAACATAAAACTCCAACTTTTTCTTGATATCTAATGCTTATCCAGATTTTTGTAGTCAAGATCCGAAAGGCTTTAGATCAGGGGTGTCAAACTCACATCATCATGGCAGTGTCATTTGACGTATCGGGACTTTTGCCCCCTTCGCTAAACCGGGCGTGGGCGTGGGCGTGGCCAGAGTGTGATGCATCTGGCCCATGGGCTGGGAGTTTGACAGCCCTGCTTTAGATCTTAGATAAACTTTGAAGACAGGCAATATTTGTTATACAGGCTATTTCTTAAAGCCCCTGGATTCAGGACACACAAACCTTTTGTTAATTCAGGAAGAAGCTAATGTTTGCAGTCACAAACTACATTTTTCTTATAGGAGAGAAAATTGGCAGGGAAGGAAAGGATTAAGTAAATACTGTAAGAAGGTTCACAGGAAGTTTACCATATATATTTTGCTTATCAGTTAGCTTTTAAAACAAATACTAGTTATTGTGTAGCTGAATTCCAGCAGTGCAAGCTGTAAGGAGCTTACACGCAGTGAGTAAGCCTCTGATATCCCATTCCTGCAAGAGGTATCATTCCATTTATAATAAGTATTGTTATATTCTTTGGGGCCTGGGGATAGGCTTTTTATTATCAGCTGCTCAATCAAGATGCAATTATTCACTTTTTTTTTACTATAGTAAATGTAAACTAAATAATCTAATTAGTTTTCTCTTTCTTGCTGAAAATAAATGCACTGGCAGTTTTCTTCATTTCCGCATTTATATAGATCTGGCCCATTTTACACTCATACAAAGACATCAGTGTCCATCTCCCCCTTTTGGTTCTCACGTATGTACAGCTGTCAACATTGCACAATTACAACATTTGCTAAAAGTTGAATGTCATTCTTTGGGGCATGTTTATTTGTTTTTTAAAAAAACTGAATACCACATTTACTACAGTCTCACCTTCCTCCTCCTCCTCCTCCAAAAACAGTAAAAAGTCCATGTTGCTGGGAAATCAGATAATCTGTTAATTCTTCTTTACCGTATTTTTATAAGTTTCCTTTCTTTCAGTCCCTTCTAAAGCAGAGCTTTACAGGACCCATCCAACAACTATTATGAATCACAGAAATGTTCATGTCTTAAAACATCAGCTGGCAATGGAGAATCCCAAATTATATTATTTCTTATTGTAATGACCACATTTCCATATCACTATGATTGCCTGTATGTTATGCATGTTTATTGCCTCAAGTTTAGGTCACTTTAATTTCAAGTCTTCCATGACCTCACCTAGACATTATGACCTAGGATATATGGTATCTCTATAGCCACATAGCTGAGGCTTGAGTCAAGTCTTCTTTGGTGAGCTGGATCAAAATGGATCAGAATGCAGGTCAGAGATCTTGTTTCAGAAAGTGGTGCTGTTGGTAATTTAAGGGGCAGTGATGGGAAGCCACATTAGATTGTATACATTCATTTTTTCTAACATTAATGAAAAACTCCTGTTTTGTAGTTGTCGCACAACCTGGGTAGGATATTCTTTCAATAAGCATGGCAAAATTACTAGCGGCATTAGGTTCAGACAATCTTTTAACATCAAAATATGGGTCTGATGTAAGCTGAATCACTGGCGACAACTGATGCACAAATATTCATGCCCTATTTTCTTTGGTTATTTTCTACCCACAATAAATTCCCTGAACTGCCCCCCCCCATTTGATTTTTTTTTAACAAGTAACCAAGATTGAGGAAATTTTATTTGTTTTTTTATTTACACAAGGCTTCAAATATTTCAGTAGACCTAAGGCTACTGTATTTAGGTAACAGCAAACAAGTTTTTATACTAGCCAGAGGTAGGATGAACCTGTTTGATGCAGTGGTTAAGGCACCAGGCTATAAAGCAGATCATGAGTTCTAGTCCTGAAGAACAAAGCCAGCTGAGTGACCTTAGGGCAGTCACTCTCTGACAGGCCTAGGAAGGAGGCAACAGCAAACCACTTCTGAAAATCTTTCCCAGAAAATTGCAGGGATTTTCAGGCAGTGGCCAGTAGTAAAAAAATTACTCAAAAGCACTAAAAAAGAGGTAGTGTATATACATAAGAAAATAGCCCATTTTCCATGCTACACACACAAGAGAATTAAGCTGTATGCTGCTTCTATTATCCCCTTACAACCATAGTTGAAGACCCAGATTGTGGGGGCAATAAGCTGGCTTTGTATAAATATATACAAAAGTATGAAGGCTATTGCTTAACACATTGTAAGCCGCCCTGAGTCTCCAGAGAAGGGTGGCATATAAATCAAATTTTAAAAAAAGTTATTTAAAAAATGGGTTATGTGAACCCTAAGCCTGGTCATCTCAAGATGAGTTGTTTGCTACATTATATACTCCTGGTAGTTATTTTGAGTAACAGTAGAATATGAGCTGCCTATGATTCAAACTGGCTGAGGATATTCTGGCATTTACCAATAAAGGCCATACTGGATATAACCAGCAGGTAAGAATTTCCAGTTTTTCATCTAATTTGATCTTTGATTTACATTAAAAGCATGTAAATCAACTCTACTAGATCCAGTAATAGGCAGGAGCAATTACAGTATGCAGACAATTCAACGAGTAATTCTGGAAGAAGCAATCTCAGGGGTAAATTTAGTGAAACCATTCCCTGTAGATCAAGTGTATGTGTTTTATGAATGTTCATATGTAAAAATAAGACCAAAAGAGAACTGGACCAACATGTTAGGTTTTAAAAACTTAAAGACTATTAGTGCTAACAAAAAAGTACTGACTTATTCTGACTGATGGAAGAAGAAAAATAATGGGTGACATTAATATATGTAACAGCAACTAGTAGGCAAACAAAAACATCTTTATTTTAAAACAATGACATTCGGTATTCAGGGCGTTCCTGCAGTTCAGCGTTTTAAGAAATCTTCTCGGGTATTGACTTAAAACTCTTTATCAATGTATTGAGATGATGAAATAATGGATAACCCCCGATTTGTATTACTACAGCCAAACTGAGAAGCAAAATGCTCAGCTACCAGTGTTTAAGAGTGGGATTATCCTCCCACCCAATATATGTAACAAATTAACAGAGTGTCAGCTGCCAATGTAAACATCCTTTTTATATATATAAAAAAGAAGTATAAATTGCAAGTTGAATTGATCCCTTGATTCTGTCACCCTATAACAGTGAAGCAGATGGTTTGCTGTCAATCTCTTCCATTAAACTTTGGGAAGCCCACTCATCTCGGGTCCCCCCCCCTTTTCAATCAACTCAAGGAGGGGAGGGGCGGCAGTCCGAGTTGACGTTTCCCCCCCCTCCCCACTCTCGGTCACCCCCGGGACAGTCCTGCAGCTCCCTTTAAATCCAGGGTCTCTCCGCTCTTCTGCCAAAGTCACCCCCAACTGCAGCCCTGCAGGACTACTGTACCCAGCAGGCGCCGAATAATCTGGGACTCCCAAGCACCGCGTAGGAAAAAGGGGTGCGGTTTGGGGTTTGGCTTTCCGCGTGCTGCTTCTCGTTGCAAGTCGGTGTGAGAGCCGAAGGGAAAGGAAGCAGCGGGCGGGGGCTGCGCAAACTTCCACTCCGCTTTAGGCTCCTGCCGGGGATGGGCCTCGGTCCCAGCCTCCAATATAGCCTCCGGAGAGAAAGCGCAGAGCCAGCCGCCCTGCCGCAGCACCCCGTCGACCTCCGGGAGTTTGGGCGAGGCGGAGCCAAAGTCTTCCGCGTGGCTGGCTAGCGGCCGGGAGGGGAAGGGAAGGAGGAGCGGGCTGGCGGGATGATCGGGACGGTCCTCTGTTACGTCCTGCTGCCCCTGTCGCGGCTCCTGCAGGCTTTCCAAGGTAACCGCCTCCCCTCTTCGGGCTCGTGTGTCGTCCGCCCCCCCCCCCCCCCCCCCCCAACCACCTCGCCTCTTCTCCCCGTTCGGGTGAAGCAGGCTGACCGTCCGCTCCCCTCTTAGGGCGGGATGATGGGACAGAGCGTCCAATCAGGCAAGGGCAAGGGCTGCTTGGTTGCCGTCGCCCCGGCGAGGCCTCTCTTCTCATCTGCCAGGCTCCTCTGGCCTAAGCTGGGCGGCTGGCCCAACGGCGGCAGGGCGTCCGCCAAGGGTATCCCGCTTGCGCTGCTCGTCTCCGCCCAGCGCTGGGAGCCGGGCTTTCATTGGGCCTCCCCGCCCCCCTCCCCGCCCCGCCTTCCGGCGTGCTGGTGAAGTTTCTCCTCTCGGAGGATCAAAACAGCGGCCGTGACGTTGCTTGTAACTGAGACCCGCAACCGAAACGGGTGCTGGAAATTGTACTGTGGTTTTAGAATCTGTAAGAAAAGGCTATAATAATGGTCGGAGCAAGAGGAGGATGGGCGCGTGTGAGGGAAAAAAAAATAAATAAGGCAGTTGGGCACTGAGGGAAACGGAAACAAGCTTGTTTGGCTAATGGTTAACTTTTACACGGGGCTTTACTTGCATTATTTTCTTGCAACCTTATGAGGTAGATCAGTTTTGTTTTCCCTGCTAACGCAATTGGAAGGGGGAGAATATAAGAGCAGGAGTTGCCAACGTTTTTATTTCACAATTATTCATCCAGTTAGGGTTTCCCCCCCCCCCTCCCATCAAAATCTGTCATTTTGATTATCAGAATGCCTTGGACTGCATGTGTCACATTTCAATTTTCTGGGTGGCCCTAAAAACATTTTGTGGCTGCGTTGCCTTGTTGTGAGATATAGAAATGGCCCATTGGTTTTTAAAGTCACTTACTTTCTAATATTGGCATGGTTTGAGACTGCGCTATATCACATTTCAGACCCTGGATCCTGGATAGCATGGCTTAAAACTTTTTGTGTATAACTTTAGTCTGTCTCTTTTCTTTTAGTCATGTTTACAAAGTAAAATCTTAATTACTTTGTAATTTGGGCCTTTGTTATTACAGTATGTAATACTGTCAACTAATTTTTTTAATTAATGTCAATTAATTTGCTTTTATTTGAATCAAGAATGGAAAAGTTAGGTTTTTCAGTAAGCACTTCTTGTTTGCTGATTGATTTCAAATTCAGCTGAATGATAAAATGTTGATGTTGCTAAACCCAAGTATTTAAAGTCCTATGTGATAGTTACATACTGTGGTGCAAAATTGTTACAGATCCTGGCTCCCTACTTTGATTCCAAAAGCAACAACATATTCACAAACACATTTATTTGTGCTTTTCAAACTTCTTGCCCTACTCAATTTTCATTTTTTGTGGATTTTTTTTTTAATCTTTCTGGATGAGAAGGATGATACTACACTCAAACATAGCCTGTCTTTGCTAAAATGCCTCTGGACTCCATATAGATCCCAGATACTTCTTTAGAAAATAATAATAAACATCATCTTGTATGAAATACAATGATGAGTGCAATCCAGGGCCTTCCCAAAATGGGTATTTGATTCTTACCACCAGTCAACCACTGACCCTCAAAATCTGAATCTTTCTCACTCTCCCAGAGAGGTTGGAAATCCCTGATTTAGAAAACAGTGATTTGCTCTGTGCCAGCATTTGTTGGTGTTTGTGAATTGTTTAAAAGCATTATTGCAGTTAATTTTACTACACTTAAGCAGGTTGTTTCTAAAGTGAACATATGTTCATATTTTTGACAGATGCTTTCTTTACCTGTCGAAAGAACGCGGTTCTGCCAAAGAGCACATCTATAGACGGCCTTTCTGCTCCAATCGGTGGGAAGCCGAACTTGGAGGAGAAGCAAGCCCTGCTGCAGCAGTGGCTGGAGAAGGGAGCTGGGGGGGTTTGCACTAATGAGAGGGCTTCAGAACTGGACCAAGTAGCAGCCATTTCGGCTGTGGAGTGGCAAGAAGGCCCAAAGCTACTGATGACAAGCTTAAGCAACTTGATTGTCTCACCTCAGTCTAATGACCAAGGGGAGGAAGAGGAACAACAGCAGCAGCAGCAGCAGGAGCTGCTGCAAGGGGTCCCCACTGAGGGATCTCCTGAGCTACAGGAATTTGTAGAACCTACTCTGGCAAGCTCACCAACGGAGGGAAAAGAGGATGTGGAAGTCACTGCTCCATGGGCAGCAATACGGACAGAGGGTGATCCTCCAGATGTGGATGCTTCTGTGTCCACAGAAGTGTGGATTGAAGATCCTGCTGTGTTAGCCTGGAGTCCTGCCCAGGAGAATGACGTGATATCAGCTGAGGCAGTAATGTGGCCTTTTGCAGATGCAGGTCAATTTCAGCCACTCCCCCTAGAGATACCTTATCATGGTGAGTACTAAGGCATTTCATTGTGTGATTTTGACCTTACTGGATAAGAGCGGAGTTACTATGTGACTTGATGCTTTCTACAATGTGGGAATATTAGTTATGTTAGATATTGTGGAAACACCTCTCTGAAATCCTTCAAAGTATCTGCTAAATGTTCTAAATTCCTTTGATGGTTAGAGATATTACACACTGTGAGTGCCAATAAGGACAAAAATATGTAAAATAACACGTACAAATATACAAATAATGCATACTAATTTAATCTACTGCATTACTTATGTTCAAGAAAAATACCCAGTTACAATGTATAGGCAGGAACTTTTCAAATATTTGCCTTCAGACTGGAATGGCAAAATGACATTTTTGGGGAGTACAGTCACCCTTATAGAATAAATTTCCAGAATCCATTTCAGAGAGGTATCCAGAGGCTACTTTAGTATTTCTGAATATATTGCCCAATTGCTCGCTTCTGAATATTTTTAATTTTGGAATAAAAACTGGTAGTCTATCACGCTAAAAATGTGGTTGTGGATTATAACGTATTTGTTTGCAGAGTGCTGTTGTGTTAATAAAGGAAAACTCTTTTATCCTTTGGAAGAAACAGAATTACTCAGTTGTATAGCAACTGTAAGTTTATTTAGTAAGTAAGTTTATTTAGGTTAAATACAGAGGTAGCCTTAATATTATGTCTAGTTTTGCTCTGTAGGTCAAATTAGATGATAGGTGATGTTACATCAGAACATTGTACTGCATTTAACTTTTTAAAAAAAGCTTTTTAAACAAATTAATTATAAGAGATTGACACTGTTGTCTTGAAAAATGAAAGTTTATACCTCTCCCCTCAAGTTTTTCGTGGCTCACGGCACATGAGCTAGGTTTAGGACATCATGTGTACCTTTCCAATTTATCATACAAATGCAGTATGCAGGCTACTTAAAGCTGGAACAAACAAAAAATATAGCCATAAATACATTCAGTGAAAACCCTAGCTATAATTTTATTTTTTATGAATGTATTTTATCAATTTAATGCCCCTTCCCCATCTGACAACAACTCTGGATGGCTAACAGAATTGTAGTCTTTATCATGCATTCAGGCGATATTCTAACTCAAAACAAGTCGAAGGCACATGAGTTGCTCAGGATGAAAAGTCAAAGGGTGTATTTGTATTAAACTTATCTTTCTGACTTAGTAATTTATCTTATAGCACAGGCTCAGATTCTAGTTGAAGTTCCCTCAAATTGCTTTTTGCTCTGAAGGACAACAGGATTTCAATCACAAACGGACATTTCCAGCATAGAGCCAAACTATGTCTTGCACTTTTTGCTTTTGTACAGAGATTCTGTGGAGAGACTGGGAAGATATCTCTGCCAGTAACCCAGAGCCGAATCCAGAGAGTGGGTCTCTATTTGAATTCAGAGTAATGTCTTACAACATTCTGGCCCAGGACCTGATTGAGCAGTGCCCGCATCTTTATATGCATTGCCATCCGGATACCCTAAACTGGAGCTATCGTCTTGCAAATCTCTTACAGGAGATCCAGCACTGGGATCCTGATGTGAGTATAACTTGGTGGCTTTGCTGTATTTGAGTATACAGATAGTCCTCAGGTTATTAACAACGATTGAAATCAGGATTGCTGTCACTAAGTGATGCAGTCATAAAGCATGATGTCACATGATTGTATTACTTAGCAATAGCAATCCCAGCAGTGCCAGTTGTTGTTGCAATCCCAAGGCACACAGGTCATTAAGCAGGAGACACAAGAGTCCCAGGTAAAGAGTGCATGGGTGCCACAGGGAGATCAGGTAGGTCATGGGACACGCAGTGCAGGCTGTATACAAGTGCAAGAAGGCCGGAGGGGATGGACGGTGTGTCCCAGTGTGAGGCAAGATGACCATGGGATGGATGGCGTGACAAGTTGTGAGTGCAGGAAGACTGGGATGGCGCAGCAGGACACAAATGGAGGAAGGCCAGGGGATGGAGGATACAGCAGAGCGCAAGCATAGGAATGCTGATAGAACTTACCAGAGTGACTTGCAACCTTACTTGCAGGCTTCCCCATTGATTTTACTTGTGGGAAGTTGGCAGAGATGGTCACAAATGGCAATCACATGATCGCAGGACACTGCAACGATCATAAGTGCAAGCTGTTTGCCACATGCCCAGATTGCGATGATGTGACCACAGGGACACTACAATGGCTGGAACTTGGAGGACTACCCATTCAGCGCTGTCTACACTTTGAACGGTTGCAGAATGAGTGTCAGCTTGTGAGGACTACCTGCATTTATTTACATTGGTACTAAGAGGAAGCAGCGGAAATGCAAGGCCCATTATGCCTGGCCTTATAATTAAGCTTCAGATTATTCCTCACTCACAGTCTGTGTTTCACTTGTCTTTAAGCCTATCTTTTCTGAATAATTAGGAGTCAGCTTTTGAGGGGGAGTGAACTATTTAGCCTTTGAGCTAATACCATTCTGTCAGCCTTACCAGTAGATGGAAAACACAATTAGATAAACTAATTCTACTATATTGTAAAGCTACAATAATAGAATCATAAAAGTCTGAAAGTAAATTTCTCCCACTGTCATCTTTATAGCCTGATATCTTAGAAAGGGTCCCCTCTAACCACTATGCACCTTGGACTGTGCTGTGTCTTACCTGACAGTTCCTTAGCCAGCACCTCTTCACCATGCCACCCATTCCCACGTACCATTGCATATTCATAACTGTGGCCATGTCTGTTGAATCTCAGGCTTCTTTAACACTTTTCTCTTTCTCTGTTTTTCACTTGAATATACAATTGTGTACAATTTCAAAATCTGCTAGGCAGGTGGTCCTCCCTTAACAACCCCTTATTTAACTACCATTCAAATTCGTGACAGTGCTGAACAAATTGGTAGTTACGACTGATCCTTGAATTTCTGGACATCCCGTGATTGTCATTTGTGACTTCCTTACTGGCTTCTGACATACAAGTCAGTGGAGAAGCTAATAATAAGTTGCAAATGGTGATCCCATGACATCCTTGCTTAAAGTCAGTGTGGGATTCACTCAACAACAGCAACCAGAAGGATTTCCACTACTAAGTGGTGCGGTCAAGTGGCATCTTGCTTTTCAACCTCAACGCTTTCCGTCAATTCTAGTCCCAATTCTCATAGTTAACCAAGGAATATCTGTATTTTTCCTTCTATGGCAAATGTAATTAGTTAGGATAATAAATTTGGGAGAAGTGACATGTATTTAGTGTAAAATAATTTATTTCCTCTGTCTTAGAAAGCTGTGACATAACTTATTATAGTTATTTTCTTCTAGATTCTCTGTCTCCAAGAAGTTCAAGAGAATCATTATTGGGAGCAATTGGAGCCAACACTGATGATGATGGGTAAAACTTCCTTCTTATAATGAGCTTATCTCAAGAATATGCTTCTTGATGCTTCAACCAGGATCAGTAAAAATACTTCTTACTCAATATTTAACAGCCATCGATGTTTTGGGATGGTTGGCTTTACTTTGATAGCAGACATGGTTTGGGGAAGCTTGGAGCTTCATGGATACCTTTGAAGCTGCAATGCATATCAGGCTTTGGATGGGAGGGTGTACTGAGCTTTGTTTGGCTTCTCCTTTCCCATGCATTACTTTCTGAATTGAGTTGAACCAAGATGAGCAGTGGCTTCTTCATCTCAAAGATCAAACTAGACATAAGAGGCATATGTAACAAGAAGCTTTTGTCATTTGGCCAGGCTTTACCTGTATCTACAAGCGGCGGACAGGAAGAAAGACAGATGGTTGTGCAATCTGTTACAAGCAGAATAAGTTCCAACTGATCAGTGCTAGCCCCGTTGAATACTTCCGGCCTGGTTTGGATATCCTCAGCAGGGACAATGTAGGCCTGGTGCTACTACTGCAGCCCTTATTAACAGAAAACCTGGGAGACAAAGCAATCAGCCCTTTGTGTGTGGCAAACACTCATGTATTGTACAGTCCCCGTCGGGGAGACATCAAACTGGCCCAGATGGCTCTGCTCTTGGCAGAGATTGACAAAACTGCAAAACTGGCTGATGGCAGTTACTGCCCCGTCATCTTATGTGGGGACCTGAACTCTGTGCCTGACTCCCCGCTATATAAGTTCATCCGGAATGGCCAGTTGTACTATCATGGAATGCCAGCCTGGAAGGTAAGCAAAAGAAAGAGATCAGGTAGTCTTGGTTTAGCTCTTAGTTTTATGGTTTCCAGATTCTCCTGAGAATCTTGTTTGCTTTTCTCTCCATCACAGCACTTTTTCAGGCTTAGTTCATTTATTTAGAATTTTAGAATAACAAGAGTTGGAAGGGACCTTGGAGGTCTTCTAGTCCAACCCCCTGCTTAGGCAGGAAACCCTACACCACTTCAGACAAATGGTTATCCAACATCTTCTTTAAAACTTCCAGTGTTGGAGCAAGGTCATTTAAACTGACCTGGTTACTGTAGAAGCCATCTGTAATCATGTTGTGGCAGAAAGTGCTATTTTCAATTAATAGCCAGCCAGATATTAAAATATTGGGATGCTGCTGTCGCAGAAATTGACTTTAAGTCCTGTGTAGGCTCCCTCCCCTTTGTCAGTCCTCTTACGCCTACCAAGCTATTGCTGGGAAGTGGGGTAGAAGTGCAGTTCCTCTCTGCAAGGTAAAAGAGAAATCTGTTGCTTGAGAGAATTATGACCATGATTTGACATGTGTTCCTCATGGCTGAAAGGTTGCCTTTTACAAAATAATAAGTAATCAAACTAGAATATATATATTCTTTCTCTGTTCTTTCTCTGTAGTAGTTACTAATTTGCTTGTTAATGCAAATGCATCCCTAGTATTCTTGCATTTATATTCTAGATCAGTATTTTTCAACTTTGACAATGTGTGGACTTCAACCCCCAGAATTTCCCACTCAGCCTGGGAATTGAAATCCACATAGTTTTATGGTTGGCAAACTGTTTTAGATTATGGGTTCTTGCTTTCTGATTTTCACGTGGTTATTCTAGATTTTTGGATTATTTTCCTCAAAATATTTGGTGGGTATTTGTGTTCTGTTCTTTTCTTCTTCTTTTTTTTCTTTGGCCTGCACAGGTGTCTGGACAGGAGGAATTCTGTCAGAACCCACACCAGCGGAAATTGCTGTTTCCTCTGTGGCCTGGCTGCCTGGGTATAACAGATGACTGCCAGTATATCACTCTTTGTCAAAGCAAGAAGTCAGGTGAATCTCATGGTAAAATTGAAATTGTAGGTCTTGTGCGTTTCAGTATTGTATGTTCAGAAAGGGATATCTTCTTTTCAGGGTGAGTCATCAGAACGACAGCTTTTCAGTCTCTCGGGTTCCTTAATTTGTTTAAAGCATTATTTATCTACATGCACACACACTATTCAATGACAGCTGTAAATTCACTGAGTAAACAGGCTCATTGGTGATGTGGGAATGAACAATTAATGACTTTGCAGGGTTGAAGAAAGGGTTCAATGTTTTGTTTGTTTTTTGAGTTCTTACTATTTGAAATTGTATCTGTATGGGGGCGTTGAAGCTTCATTTTAACAACTATCAGCTGGAAATTAGATTACAAATGACAAGTCTGAACACACTGTAGCCATTCTAATTTTTTTGGCTGGTGGTTCTGATTTTTATCTGCAGACAGACTTAAATACAGTCGTGACTTCCTGCTTCAGTTCCGTTACTGTGATGTTGCCTGTGAGCGACCTGCAGACTTGATCCTGTTGGAAGGTGTGACAGATGCCGTGCCAGGTATTCAAGATTCTTCCCTATGTTTAACAAGATGCTGCAGAAGGACTTTGTAAGTGGGGTTAAGGTAGTCTTTCCCAAAGTAGTGAGGGAGTATTGAATTTCATACTCCATAATTCCTGGGCATTGTATTATTGCCTCTGCTTGGTGGTGTGAATAGTGTGAGAATCCATATTGGGAGACCCCCAATAGGGAAATATATCCTGCATGGTCTTGCTTGATTTTCATAGTAATCAGAAGAGCACCAATGAGTTCTGCAGACTGGGGTTGCTTTGGAATAATTCATTGAGATAATAAATTGACCCTTCATGTTTTATGATTAAATCTGTGGTTACGCCCCATGAAGTTGAAGCTGGGAAGAAATTACTGTATAAAAAGGAATCAGAATGCTGTTCCCCAATGAGATAACTTTCTGAAAACTGAACACAACAGGATCAAATTTGATTTGAATGGAGAAACTGGCAGAATTTTAAAATGTGCTGCAACTGGCCAGGGATTATGGGAAGAAAAAAAAAAATCTCCCATTGCATCCACATGGGAAAAACAGTTAGGCATTGGTTTGGAATGCCGCGACTCTTCCATTCTAAGCATTCTTGATCACATGACTTAGTGTGATGCCTGCCTTGTGGGTCTCAGTGCCCATAGACACAACATAAGAAGAGGGTAGAAAAACACACCCAGAGAGGATGAATAGGCGCCTTGTCCTGATTAGATCTTTACATAGACATACATGCAGGCAACATGTATGCATGCAACTTGATTAATGCCTGGGGGGAAAGTGCAAGTGTGCACACATGCACCTCTTACAGATGCAACATATTACTTCATTACACAGAAGAAAATGGAGGCACTTTCTGTGGCCATATCTAATGGTTGGGAAGAATTCCTGAAGCCATTGCTGTTTGCTCCCAATGTTTTGTTTCGGGTCTGAATCGTATCTATTACTTTAAAAATGCTGATGTTATTTCTTTCTTAGGCCTTAATTTCTGTGTTCTGTTTCATGCCTGCATAAATGTTAGAATGCAGCCACAGCAGAATCAAAGCAGGCAAACCCATTTTTAACTTGATAACATGTTGGTGCTTGGATTTATTCAGAAAGTTGTGGAAGTTTTTCCAGACTGTTGTACAAAAAGATGGTAGTTTTCATAGAATATTGAAACTAAGCTCTTGAATTTTGGCATTTGGTGTATAGGATGTTTAGGGCAGCTGGTTTCGTTGGGTCTGTTGGAGTCAAATACTTCAAACTGACTGGTGTGTTTGATCAAGTGTTTTGCTTTTGTTTTGTTGCATTGCAGACCGTCCTGCCTATTGGCCTAAAGACCTCATTGTAGAGAACAACTCTGACCCAGAACTGGTTTGTTCAAGGTAATATGTATGCAGGGTTGAGATTTTGAGAGTCCCAACACACCTGGGGCTATCAGATTGGGGAAGGCTACAATAAAAAAATGAAAGAATGCTTGCCAGAGTGAGGTTAAGGCAGACATTTTATCAACAGTCTCTGATTATGTCCAAGAGCCTTGGATAGTACAGTGGTCTAAAGCACCCTGTTATTAACACAGCTGCCTGCAATTATTGCAGGTTCGAATCTCACCAAGGCTCAAGGTTGACTCAGCCTTCCATCCTTTCTAAGGTGGGTAAATTGAGGACCCAGTTTGTGGGGGCAATAAGCTGACTTTGTATAAATATACAAAAAGTATGAAGGCTATTGCTTAGCGCATTGTAAGCCGCCCTGAGTCTCCGGAGAAGGACGGCATATAAATCAAATTTTTTTTAAAAATTATATAACTAAAGGAAGGCGAAGAAAGTGAAGAATCTCTTGATCATATGATTCAGAGCAGAGTGTGTATATTGAAACTACAGGTAGTCCTCCACTTACAACCACAATTGAGCCCAGAATTTATGTTGCTAAGTGAGAAATTTGTTAAGTGAGTTTTGCCCCATTTTACACATTTTCTTTGTTAAATAAATCACTGCAGTTGTTAAACTAGTAATCCAGTTAAGTGAATCTGGCTTCTCCGTTGACTTTGCTTCTCAGAAGGTCACCAAATGACTCCGGAACACTAAGCATCCAAATGTAAAACAAGTGACCATGGGGAGGCTTGCAACAATCACAGTATGAAAAATGGTCATAAGATTTTTTTTCAGTGCTGCTGTAACTTTGGTCATTAAATAAACTGTTGTAAGTTGAGGACTACCTGTAACAAGATTTTCTAGAACAAGGTACTGCTTCATGTTGCTTTTGAATGTGATATTAATAGGGTTCCAGATAATTTTTTAGTTTGAGGATTGTTATAAATATTCTCAGTTTCCCTTTTGACATTTGTTATTTTTGAACAGTTAGCAACATTATGGCTAAGCCTAAGGAAATGTGCCCTTCATCTTCAGAGCATTTTCCATCACAATCTAATCCTTCAAATAATTGATTTTGTTGGGAGTGCGGAAAGAGAGAAAAAAGATAGACCTCTTTTTCATAAGCTGTGTCTCAGATAATCATCAGTTCTTAGCATACAACTTTTATTTGAGTAAATTTCTGAAGCATGGTAATAGTGAATGCTGGCTTAGTTTGCTTTTTTTGCTTCCAGTCCTGTTGTTAAATGTCATCTGCCCCCTCTTCTGTTTTGGGGGTGGAATTTCTTTCCTGGGTACAGGTATCCAGGCAGTATTCACCATTGCCTCAACCTGACCTCAGTTTACAACCATTTCCTGCCCGAGAGAGGTTGCCAAGAGATTACAACCATGCCAATGGGAGTGGGTGCCACTGTGGATTATATCTTTTACTCAGCAATGCCAATCAAGAATGATCAGGAAGAATGTGAGTAGGCATCTTTCTTTCAGCAAGCATATGCATTTTCTGATCATTTTTGTTAATTCAGTGAGCCATTGAATGTATCAGTTTATGTAGGCACAAGTTCTGTAATTTCAGCTTTAAAACAATGGTCCAGATTGTGTATCTTTTTTTTGCTTCTTATGGCTTTTCTTTAATGATTGTCAGACATGTTGGGGGGGGAGTCAAAATTATATGAACCTCTATTTATGCAATGGAGGTTTCTCCTTCTCTCTTTTCCCAAATCCATAAGAGATGAAGAATTTACTGGTGCAAATGCTGTGAGACGAAGTGAGAGAACTTCATGAGGAAAGGGAAAATGTCCAGCACTCTGAAAAGAGACTGATCTTCCTACAGAAATGGATATTTGTTCCATGTCAAATACTAATTCCAGCCTTTCCTTAATTTATTATGGGAAGAAATATTGACGATTATTTCTGAGCAAAGACTTGTTCATTCTTCCATTCATTTGGGGCTTAACTTGACGAGTGAGTTGAAAACAGAGTAAATTTAGCAGCATGGAAGCCAAGAAATTGACACACACATACAGAAGCAAGACTGGAAAGAGATTCTTATTGTGTAACTTCCCTCATTTGTTTCACTGCTCACATTCTTCTGAATGCTGAAAATGAGTTATATGGACATTTGAGAACTTGCCACTGACACATGATCATGTCACATTTACAAATAATATAGAAAAGGGTATCAAGGGTCCTGGTGAATGTCTGGACTTAGAAATGTATCTATTGTCAACATTTCTTACATTGCTGTGACTGTTATTTGTATCTCTACCTGCATTTCATTTACCTTCTGATTGCCTCGTTACAGCTTTACTTTGTGGGGCCCTGTTTATATTTCCCATCCTGTTTTGTATTTAGATCGCAGGATGTACCAAGATGGAGCCCTAAAGCTGCTTGGCCGCCTCTCCCTTCTCTCTGAAGACATCCTTTGGTCAGCAAATGGCTTGCCAAATCCTTTCTGTTCATCTGATCATCTTTGTCTGCTGGCCAGTTTTGGGCTAGAGATTTCTGACTTCTAATCATGTGCCAGATCTTCAAGACTCTCTTAGAGTTGGCTGGAATGGGAAAATCATGCCACTGAAGTTTGCATCAGCGAGCGAAAAGAAAAAAAGGATCTTTCCCACCCTCCCCCCTTCCCTATTTTTGAGATGTCCTTGTTCTTTTCTCCCTTTTTACATGAGGAAATAATGATTTGGTTTACTCTAGAATTCTGCAATCCTAGTCTGAGCTTCACTGCCACTTTAGGTCCGCCTATAATCTGGCTACTGTATCATCTTAAAGGGCATTCTGCCATCCAATTGGCAGCTTTGTCTGTTTGGTCTTCCTCTGGTTTAAAAGTATGCTCACTCACCATGTTAGCAGGGCATGTCACGGAGCATCACAAAAATCTGAACGGAGTCTTCATGTAATGTGGGCTACAACACATCATATACACACATACACTTGCTTTGTGCTGCAGGCAGCAAGGGATCTCTATATTGTTCACTATTGCACTCAAACCAGAGTGACAGTGGTAGAGTGATTTTAACTTTTTGAGAGCTGGTGAGCTATTGCTTCCAATGAACCTGTTTCCACAGGTAAAATGCTTGTTGATTGGCGTGTCCCTCTTGTCTGTTTGGTAATGGAATTAATTCAGCTGGCATCCCCTGATTACACAGTTACTTTTCCATAAAGATTTTTCTGGCAATTTAATTTGTTTGCATGTCAACAAAGCTTCTTGAAAACTCCTCTTTAGATTAAAAATTAAATTTATTCTCTGTTCTGAGAACATTGCATTTTATTATCAGGTTCTTCAAGAAGCTTTTTACACACTGATTCACTACTTTGGGATGCTTTTTGCTGTCTCTGGTGGCAATTAGAGTTGCAAATAAGGACTGCCAAAACTAACCGAAAATGACAGGTGCTTTAAAAAAAAATTGGAAGCCACATTGTTGGGAACTCTTAAGTGGGCCTGACAGTTTCTGCTCATTTTTTTAAAAAACATATTAACAGGATGTTAAATGAATATGTGATTCAGAGTAATGGTTGGTCTGTAAATAACTCCCGTTCTTGATATATAGAAAATTTATTACGGTATGTGCAGGCTGTGCGCCACATTGTATTGGAAAAAATGCATTGGGAGCTTTCAGTATTTTAAATGTTTTCTTAAATTTGAAAGAAAATAAATACTTTTTTCTAATTTCAGAAAAGTTGTAAATTCAGTCGGTTGAGTCTAGAAAAAGAGTGAACTGAAGCCCTTTTCATGTGAGGCTTTGGTAACGCCCTCTGGTGGATGTTGTGGGCTACACTTAGAATGTGTTGCTCGACAAAGATGCTAGAAAATATGAATACTGGACCACCCTAATTTTCAGATTCTTTCTCTTACAGGAGCACATAGAAAGAAAATTAGTCTCTGCAGATAAATTTCTGAGTGATTATAAGGGTCTTATCTCTAACTTAAGTTTTTCAGTTGGAAAAAGTATTGTTCATTATAGCAATATCAGACTTTTATACCACTTTACAGTGCTTTACAGCCCTCTCTTAAGCTGTTGACAGAGTCATCGTATTGCCCCCTACAATCTGGGTCCTCATTTTACCAACCTCGGAAGGATGGAAGGTTGAGTCAACCTTCAGCCTGGTGAGATTTGAACTGCCAAATTGCAGGCAGCTGGCAGTCAGCAGAAGTAGCCTGCAGTACTGCATTCTAACTACTGTGCCGTCGAGGCTCATATTATAATTCTTACTAAGATTCTTAATTGCATTTTGTTGATTTTTGTCCTCTTCTGCAGGTTGATTTGAAAATTTTTAGGTTAAAATTCCAGATCTTAACAATTTGCATGTAGACTCAAGCTACAGGAGGTAATGGTCAACCCTGTTACACAGCTAGGTATTTCAGGTACCGTCTTTTTTTCACCAAGCTATAATTGGAGGGTCCCGATGTTCTGCATAAACTCGACTGATAGGTATATAGCTATATAAATGTTCATCTTAGAGCCACATGCATCAAAACTCTGGTTATCAGAAGAGAGAAGGAACTTCTCTTACTTTTAAGGGAAAAAGTCAGGTAAACTTACTTTAATCAAAATAACCACCTGCCAAATTTGGTTGAAAACCCTAACTCCATTCCTTCTGCTCTCTGTGGCATATGCTTTCAGCCTTAGGTGTAGCTTCTTTCTGCAAAATGTTTCTGTACTGATAATGTTTTTGTACTAATACTTAAGAGTCAAAGAGACTTTTAACTCTGCAGTCTTGTACTTACTACTTGGGAATAAGCCTCATTGTTCTCCAGATAACTTCTGAGATCCAAATATGAGAAATCTGCAGGATTGGAGGCTTTCATCAACATAAAAGCAGCAATGCACTATAACCCCTGTCCCTTTTGTACATGCACATATCCCAAAATACATATAAAAAAGGAGTTTGTGTCACAATGACATAAAACAGCTTTTGTTAATTTGTCCTCCCTTGACGTCCCCATCTCCTGCAGACCGGCCTAGGCAAATCACTTTCTTTGTTGCCAAGAAAATTATATGGACTGTCCACCTTGTCATTGAAAGGTACTTCTTATTTCTATTTCCACTAACAAATGCTGTGTTTATTTTATACTGCATACTCACTGTATGGTAAACAGATGAAGGATTACATAATTGGTTTCATTTGATGGATTATATATTTGAAAAAAATAATCTAAATTTTAATCAGTTCAGAGACTTGTTAGATAGCCTTTTTAGCCTTTTTTGACCAGCAAAATTTCTCACCTATCAAGGTTTTCTGATCTCTTCTTAAGTAATGTTTAGTTCAGGTCATACACTATAGATGAGATCTAACACTATTCTAAAGCAGCACTAAGAGAATAAAAAGTGTTTTGATTTGGAAAGAATGGATCCCATTCTTGCTGATTTTCTCACAGCTGCTACATCCATGTTACCAGTTGGTACACAAGATATAAAAAATAATGAGCAGAAACCTGTGGTGTCACAGGAACCACGTTACTTTATGAATGTGGAAAAGCGAGATCCTAATCGAGGACTTTGTTTTAATTTCATTAACTTGTTTAAGATGTAATTTCTTTTAAGACTTTAAAATGAGTGTTGCTCACTTGAAAAAAAAGTGATTGGGGGAAAGATTTTATGAAAACAATGTGAAGAACTAGGAAAACTACTTGGATGTAATAATGGAAGGCCATAATCTGACAAATCTCAATATATTTCAATTGTAGAAACTAATATAGTAATCTCTTCAAGAAGGTCTGTAGTAATCCTGAGTATAACTGTCCGTGCTTAAGTATTGTCATTTAGAGCATGCTAGAAAGGTAATAGGATATATGCCAGCTCTTTACTGGAAAAAATTCTGTCTTGGAATATTGTTAGGATCCTTTCTCTGCTTAAAAACAGCTCATTGCAGTTTTGGCTGTACAGAATAATCATTGTAGAATTGGTGGTTGCAATATTACAGATATGTATTGTCCCTGAACAGGCCATTCTTGGAAGTCTGATGTCACAATGTATTCAAAGACGCTACTTTTTATTTGGGGAGAAGAATTCTTACTCATTAATGACAACATCAATAAACAATTGTTTTATGACTCACAAGATTAAAAAATATGCAGAAACAAACTTTAATTCTGAACAAGAATTGGGATAAGGAATACAAAATTGAAGGATAACAAGAACTAAATCTATACAGGTTCAGTATCAGTGGTATAAGAACACAGAACCAGGAGGTGGGGGTAGTTCACAAAAGATACACAAACATGATCATCCATAAAGAAACAAAACTGTACTTTTGCTGTCATGACAACAGACCTGAAAACAAAATTAACTGCTAAAATGTGATAAATACTGATTGTCTTAAAAGCAATGCCCTCATTTCCCTTGGAACCATCTGACAAAATTAGAGGATCTCTACACTACAAGCAATCAGAATTGTTTTGAGGCAGGTGGTTAGCATATCATGCCAAGAGTGGTTTGTAGATAATAAGACATCTGTTGCTGAGATCATGCTTCATTCAGATTTCCCTAAGGAGCCTAGCTAAGCTCACTTTCTGGCCAATTAACAGGATAGGTCCAGCAGTCTGTGACAAAAGAACTGCACTGGAAATTCCTGGCACACATTTTTAAGATAAAGTTTATTTCTGCACAGAGCCCTAAAGCTAACTCTTGATTTGTTTTATGGCCAACCTGTCCTTAACATAAGACAGGCATGAACTACGTTCTAGGGACTCTTCAGTGACTAGAAGTTTCTTAATAAGAAATCAGTAATGGCACACACAATCACAACTGTACATTTCTTTTGCATTCACCAGCCTCTGAGAACTGCTGGATTGTTCATCAAAAGCAGCTCCCCCATTACAAGAATATGCACATATTGACCTGTATGCAAAAACTGCTTTCAAGACAGCAGGAATCAGGACTTCAAGAATTAGTGATGTAGAATTAGTGGGTGATCACATTAGATGTTATCATATCTATTGATTTGTGATACAAAAGTAACAGCCAGGCTAATTGGAGGCTGAAGAATAAAGACACCGATGCTTTGTACATTATCCAGTGTATAAACATTGAAAATGGATATTACAACACAGAGACATATAACCAACCAGTCACAAGATTTGGAAGGGCAGAACTTCAGCTAAGGCTTTCAGCAAATATTGTTGCTATGTGACCATAAAACAGATCTAATACTGACAAGTATTGTGCAAACTAATTTAAATACTATATGTTGGGTCTGGATAGCAGCAATTATGCATAAATTAAAAATACCAGTGCATATGAGAAGAGAACACTATAGTAACATCATTCTGCTGTAGCATTTCCCATAAACTGTTCTATATTTTTTTAGTTCTGCCCTGCTACAGCAAACATGACCTCTTCCCTTCCGTTCAGGGCTTAGGGAGAAGTTTTCAATTCTTCCCAAGTCTCAGTCCTACCTCAGGATTGTATTCTTTTCTCACAACACTGTACAGTTGCTTTCATCACTTCTACAACTGATGATTCCAAACACAGATAGTCCACAACTTATTACTATAATTGCGACCAGTACTTCCGCTGCTAATTGCGGTGGTCATTAAGTGAATTATGCCTGATTTTATGGTTCGTTTGTTTTTTTGCTATGGTCATTAAGTGTATCACCCAGTAATTAAGCAAATCTGCCTTCCCACAATGACTACACTTATCAGAAGCTGGCTGGGAAGGGCACAAATGACGATCGTATGATAACTGCAACTGTATGTAAATAATGTACAATGCCAGTTGCCAAGCACCAGAATTTTGATGACATGATCATGGAGCCCTATGATGGTCATGTAGGGATTGGTCATAAGTCAATTTTTTCAGCAACATTGAAAGATGCTAAGTGAATGGTTGTTAAGTTGAGGACTACCTGTAAGCACACAAATTCAAACAGCTAAATAGAGTGTATCAGTGACGAGCCCACAATTTTATAGGATGAAGCCTTAGTGGGGGATATGTCAAATATTTGATTCACCCTAGCACCAGTCTTTAAGCTGCATCTTCAGGCTGAAAGTGGTGGAGAAGAATACCGATACACCTTGTTGCTGCGTGCTGTCTGGGGTAAAGATAGGCAACATTTACCTTAGTAAGCTCATTTATAAATGCAAAGCATTCTGTATGAGTTCAGCACCACTCTAATCACTGTAAAGCAGCTGCAACTGAGAATCTTTCCATCTTTACTACTTAGTGCTTTACAGGAAGTCACCTAGCATTAACAAAATGCAACTACCTATAAACCCCTTCACGATCCTACTTTAACATGTTTAGTTGTACCTATTCAAGATACTTTGGTTGTAGCTTAGTTCTGTTTACTTGCATGGATGGGTCATGAATTGAAGTTTAGTCCATCACTGTTGCCAGTTTTGTGAGACATATATGTTATTTGTCAGGCAAAAGGAACCCCCAACAGAAGACGTAGAACAGTACAGAACTTTAGTCCCCCAGCTACTGTTGAACTATTTAAAAACATTAACACTATTTTAACAGGACAAAGCCCTTCCATGATGGCATACAAGATACACATCTACTACACAAACATGATCAAATACCACTGATTACAGATTAAATCACCAGGCCTCAAAAGTGAAAGCCAGCAAAATAAATTATTTTCAGCACTATCTTGAATATATGCAATTAAAAGGCCTGAGGATTCCCTAATGGAAACGCATTGGAAAGGCCAAGACCACTCTTCTAAAGGCCCTGCCCTATGTGGATGTACTGAGAGTGTGATGAGTTGATACACATGGAGGCAGGCTTTCAAGTAATTTGAGGCCAAGCCATTTAAGGCTTTAATGGTTATATTCAGACCTAAAACTGGTCTCAGAAACATACTGACAAATGCACTGTTAACCATTCAACTCCCAGGACAGCTGAATGGCCATAACCTGCATGTTTTCAATATACAAAGGCAGCCCCAGAGAAAGAAGATGGCAAGAAGGTGACAGCAGGGAGAAAGTAGGACTTCTTAATTCCTTTTTTGCATCTGTCATGCAACGGAAAAAATGATCCAACCTACCAAAAGCAGCACTGTGGGAGACAGAACAGGAATGCAGGTCAAAGTATGCATGAAATTGGTAAGAAAACACCTGGATGAGTTCAAATCGCCAAGGCTATAAGGTTTACATCCCAGGATTGTGAAGAAGCTGGAAGATGTGATCCTGGAACTACAGAGCAAAATCTTTCACAGCTCCTGGAGTACAGGGGAACTACCCAGAGAACTGGGGGGGGGAGGGGAGGGGAAGCTGATGTGGTTCCAATCTACAAAAGGTGGGGGGAGTGGATCGAGAAAAGTACAGACCAATTAGCTTGACATCAATGCCTGGGGAAATCCTGGAAAAGATAATCAAGCAGTAGGTTTAAGAGCATCTAGAATCAAACAAGCCATTACCAGAAACCAGCATAGGTTTGTTAAGTTTGCAAGACAAACTTATTCTCTTCTTTGATAAAGTCAATAAGTTTGTGTATCAGGGAAATGTTGTATAATATTCTTAGACCTCAGTAAAGCATTTGACACAATAATTTGACAGTGACCTTGAAATAGGGGACTTAGTCATCGAGCCCTTGTCATGGTCTGATCACTCCCTCCTCCGTCTTGACTTTCAAACCGCTGCACCCTGCCGCAGGGAGGCGGAGCCGATAAGATGGTTCCGCCCCAGGCGCCTGATGGAACCTGATAGGTTCCAAATGGAGCTTGGGCCAGTTCCTGAGGCGCTGGCACACGCCTCGACTGGAGACCTAGTGGCCGCCTGGGATAGGGCGGCCGCTAGAGCTCTCGATCGGGTCGTGCCTTTGCGGCCTCTGATCCGGCGCCGATCTCAACTGGCCCCTTGGTTCTCCGAGGAGCTGAGAGAGTTGAAGCGCCGGAAAAGACGCCTAGAGAGTAGTTGGAGGGCCAGTCGCTCTGAATCCGACCGAACACTAGTGAGAGCCCATATTAGGACTTACTTAGTGGCAATAAAAGCAGCAAAACGTCACTATTTTGCTGCTCTTATTGCATCATCAGATAACCACCCAGCCGCCCTCTTTAGGGTGACCCGCTCCCTGCTCCAACAGGAAGCGCGGGAGGACCCCTTGGAGGGGAGAGCTGAGGACTTTGTTCAATATCTGTATGATAAAATCACTCAGATTCGGGAAGATCTGGACTCCGACTGGGTGGTTCCAGGGGGAGGGGACGAGGCAAGTCTTGAGACCGTTACCTGGATTGACTTTGATCCTGTGACCCTTGAGGATGTGGACAGGATTCTGGGTAGACTGAACGCGACCACTTGTTTATTGGACCCGTGTCCCTCCTGGCTAGTACTGGCTTCCCGGGAGGTGTCGCGAGGCTGGCTCCAGGAGATTATAAATGCTTCGTTGGGAGAGGGTGATTTTCCCGCCGCCTTGAAAGAGGCGGTGGTGAGGCCTCTCCTTAAGAAGCCTTCCCTGGACCTGGCAATGTTGGTAAATTATCATCCAGTCTCCAACCTTCGCTTTTTGGCGAAGGTTGTTGAGAGTGTGGTTGCACGACAGTTCTCCCAGCACCTGGAGGAAACAACGTATCTGGATCCGTTCCAGTCGGGCTTCAGACCCGGGTACAGCACGGAAACGGCATTGGTCGCGTTGGTTGATGATCTCTGGAGGGCTCGGGACAGGGGGTGTTCCTCTGTTCTGGTCCTATTAGATCTCTCAGCAGCTTTTGATACCATCGACCATGGTATCATGCTGCACCGGTTGGAAGGGTTGGGGGTGGGAGGCACTGTGTTACAGTGGTTCTCCTCCTTTCTCTCCAACCGGTCGCAGTCGGTGTTGGCAGGGGGGCAGAGATCGACTCCTAGGCCCCTTATATGCGGGGTGCCACAGGGATCGGTTCTCTCGCCCCTCCTGTTCAACATTTATGTGAAGCCGCTGGGTGAGATCATCCGTGGTTTTGGGGTGAGATATCATCAGTACGCTGACGACACCCAGCTGTACATCTCCACCCCAGACCACCCCAACGATGCCCTTGAAGTGATGTCCCGGTGCCTGGAGGCCGTGCGGATCTGGATGGGGAAGAACAGGCTCAGACTCAATCCATCCAAGACTGAGTGGCTGTGGTTACCGACGTCCCGATATAGTCAGCTGGTACCATCACTGACTATTGGGGGCGAATCATTGGCCCCCACAGAGAGGGCGCGCAATTTAGGCATCCTCCTGGACTCACGGCTGTCCTTAGAAGACCATCTGACGGCTGTGTCCGGGAGGATTTTTCATCAGGTTCGCCTGATCCGCCAGTTGCGCCCCTTTCTGGATCGGGACTCCTTACTCACGGTCACTCATGCCCTTGTCACCTCCCGCCTGGACTACTGTAATGCTCTCTACATGGGGCTCCCCTTGAGGAGCACCCGGAGGCTCCAGCTGGCGCAGAGTGCGGCCGCGCGGGTGGTGATGGGAGCGACGTGGCGCTCTCATGTGACACCGCTCTTGCGCGAGCTGCACTGGCTTCCGGTGGTCTTCCGGGTGCGCTTCAAGGTGTTGGTTACCACCTTTAAAGCGCTCCATGGCTTAGGACCCGGGTACTTACAGGACCGCCTACTACCTCCAATAGCCTCCCACCGACCGGTACGCTCCCATAGAGAAGGACTCCTCCGGGTGCCGTCGGCCAAACAATGTCGACTGGTGGCCCCCAGGGGGAGAGCCTTCTCTGTGGGAGCACCCACTATCTGGAACGATCTCCCCCCAGAGATTCAGCGGATCCCGGACCTTCGTGCTTTCCGCCGTGAGTTAAAAACTTTTTTATTTCATCAAGCGGGCCTGACATAGTATCTCCCCTTTTTATAAGAAAATTTTAAATTGTATAATCCAAATTTTTAGATCTGGGATTTATATATTTTTTAAAAAAATGGGTTTGAATTGTTGGGCAATTGTTTAATTTGGTTTTAATTCCGTTTTAAATTTTGTATTTATGTTTTTTATCTCTGCCTGTTCACCGCCCTGAGTCCCCTCGGGGAGAAGGGCGGTATATAAATCAAATAAACCATAAACCAACCATAAACCAACCATAAACCATAATCTAGAATAGTTCTAAGATAGAACAATGTGGGATAGATAGTATACCACCAGATGAACTCACAGTTGGCTGATCAACTGCCCTTAATATGTAGTCCTCAACGCAACTATATCTACATGGAGGGAACCATGCTGTGTGGTACCTCAAGGTTCTGTCTGGGTTCAGTGCTCTTCAACGTTTTCATAAATGATCTAGATGAGGGGATAGAGGGAGAGTTCATCTAATTTACAGATAATATCAAGCTGGGACAAATTGCTAACACTTTGGAAGATAGAAATTGTCAGAAGGATCTTCACAGACTTGAGCGTTGGGTCTTATCCAACAAGATGTTGTTCAGTGGTAAGAAAAGTAAAGTTCTGCACCTAGGCAGGAAATATCAAATGCACAAATATAGAATAGACAATACCTGGCTATTCTATATCATTAACCATGAGATGGATCTAGGTGTCCTAGTGAATCACCACTTAAGTATGTTCCAGTAGTGTGCTGCAGCTGCCAAAAAAGCCAATGCAGTTCTAGGCTGCATTAACATCAAGATCATGAGAAGTGAAAGTACTGCTTGATATGCACTAGTGAGGCCAACTTGGAATACTTAATCCAATTCTGGTCATCGGGATACAAAAACAATGTTGAGACCCTAGAAAAAGTGCAGACAAGAGCAACTAAAATGAGAAGGGGTCTATAGGATAAATCGTATGAGGAACTGTTAAGGGAACTGTAAAGGATATGACTAGTTTAACCAAAATAAGAATTAGGGATGACATGATACCTGTCTTCGGGTACATGAGGGGCTACCACAGAGAGGTGGGGGTCAACTTATTCTCTAAAGCTTCAGGGGATAGGCCAAAAAGCAATGGGTGGAAGCTTGCTAAAGAAAGATCCAACTTGGAACCAAAGAGAAACTTCTGGACAGTGAGAACAATTAGCCAATGAAACAGCTTGCCACCCAGAGTTATGGGTGCACCATCACTGAAGGTTTTCAAGAAAGGATTGGACAACTATTTGTATGGCATGATATAAGGTTTCTTGGCATGGGCAGAAGGACTGGAAGTCCTTCAAGAGTCCTTCCAGCCCTATGATTCTAAGTGTCATTAATACATGAACTGTTAAGCTAAGATTCATTTCTTCCAGAAAGGGTCACAACTGGCATAGCACTTTCAGCTCATACAAATTATTCCCAGGCATAGAAGCCACCTTAAGTTCCCCACTTAGCTACAATTCCCAAAGTGCTCATTTCAACCTGTCTGGAAAAGCAGCCTCATCTAACACTAAACATAATGATCTAATCAGACTGGCCAGCTAGCTACTTTTCCTCCCCAGCAACCTCTAATCTTGCCTTGTCCAGATTAAGTTTCATCTTCTAAACTCTCACCCATCCCAAAGGGTCTCCAGACATCTGTTCAAGCAGTCTAGTGTCTCTCTAGAGGAAAATAAAAAGTGGATCTTATAAACCTCAGCTCAAACACTGAATGACCCCTTGGTGGACTTATCTGTGAAATGTTGACTTCCACCCCCTCCTCTTCAGTTCTGCAGTTAATACAAATAAGATCAGCAAGCTCTTTTAGAATTTGACAGGAGATAAAGAAACCTTTCCTATTCTTTGACTTAACATTCACCAGATGCTCCAAAGACTGTAGGCAAGTATGCAGAATTACTGAGACTGGGAGACAAACCAGAAGGGGAAACATTATTCAGTTAAATTTTTCACTGTCATAGCATCTTCAGAAAATAATGTTCCGTTTTCTCATCTTTAAAACTTGTAATGCTCAAAACTGGATTTTTTGGATGAACCTAGATTTTCTGGACAGTGAACTGGCAGAAGTCAATATTAGATCCTGTTACATCAGACTCTAACTTACTAGATAGAGCTTTATCATGTCAAAAGATTCTACCAGTTCTTAACTTCCTATCCTCTTCATTCTAAGAAGAACTGGAAAGATAAATAATTCCCAACCACTAACAATGTTGATTGTGGCTGATAAGCACTGGAGTCCATCAGCTGGAGACTCAAGGCTTCTCAGCCTAAAGCACCTTGAGGCTCTTCTGTGTGCATGGATTGCTCTGATCTGATCTCATTATCTCTCCTCCGTACTGCTGTGGGGTTTGCATAAGGCATTACAAGTCAAACTAGAAGTTGTTCTAAAAGTTTAGCCTCAAGTCACAGAGAGGCCAGCCTCCCATGATGGAAATTTTCCCCCTACTACTACTCAAGGGCCAGCTTGTCGGCTGGGAATTCTAAGAGTTGAAGTATATGCAATTAAGTTATCCGTCAAAATTTGTAGTTCTGCTTTGAATCCCTAAAATTTCTCAACTAAATTCTTCTCTCTCAGATCCAACTCAGGGACACATCCAGTCACAGACTGGTCAAAGGATGTAAGTTCAGTTGTATGTTTTATTTATTTTCATCTTCCTATTATTATTTACAATCAAAATATTTTGAATGCTTCAGAATGGAGCCTTTTCTTCAGAGAAAACTAATGGCAGCTATCATTTCATACAAGGCCTCAACTAAATTTTGAATGCCAAAGATTAATGCTTTCTTCCCATTTCATCTTGGAATTTGGCTCAACTTTTTCAATAAATCAAGCTTAACATTGATTTCAGTCACCACCATATCAAGGCTTTCCCTGCTGTTGCCATTTATTTTTTAGAAGGCTTAACAGCTGCAAAATATATCAATAATGGTCACCAAATACAAAGTGAATGCAACCCTGATGGGTGAGACTTTTAAAAAAGGAGGATGCTTAAGTATTTTGCACAGGCAACTGCTGATAGATTAATATACAATTTCATTAGAATCTCACTATATGTTACCTAAAAACTAGACGCGATGTTAAAAAAAAACCACAATAAAATATTAAAGATAAATATTGTCCAATTCCTATATTTTCTCCCTTATTTTTATAAAAATGAAAAGTATTCAGACGACACTTTTCTAAATACATCTTTGTGACATGCTTGTTCTGGGCAAGAATACTTGTATATATTCTGTAGTATTATGCCACATATAATAAGATCACTAAAGTGGTCTCCATGAGGATTAATGTGATATGTAGAGAATAAGGAATATGATTTTGACAGAGATATGCAAGCTCTGTTACCAATGCAGCAGTGGAACATACCTTAAGTCCACAATAAACAAAAAAATATTTAGAAGTGGCTGAAGCAGACACTTCACTAATTCTCAGGAGTACAATGGGGGGGGGGGGAGTACAGCACAATGAGACTTGTAAGATTCTGTAATTATAGCCAATCTCAAGAAAAGTAGTTTTAGCCCTCCTGGCCTGATCTATATGGTGGGGCTAATAGGATACTTCCACCTAGTCTTAATTACAATAAATATATGGAAGCTGGCCTGCTCTAAGTCAATGGTCTATAATAGGGGTGTCAAACTCACGTCGTTATGGCAGTGTCATGTGATGTATCGGGACTTTTCCCCCCTTCGCTAAACCAGGTGGAGGTGTGGCCAGCACGTGACGCATCCGGCCCATAGGCCGGGAGTTTGACAGCCCTGGTCTATAACATCTTTATTTTGAAGAAGGCCAATGGATCCCACACAACTCCATAAGAATATTTCATAAATAGTAATGATAGGTTAAATATTTTTCTGAAAATGTTCCCCTTTAATTAGGAAAAAAGTCTAGAGTAAAATAAAATACGAAACAAACTGTGTGGGCTAGAGGAAATGACAGGGAATATCATCCCAGGCTCTTTTCTAGTAAACAGGCATTTTATGCTTGGCTGTATCCATACTGTAGCCATGTTATGACTATATATATATCCTACATTGGTAGTCATTCTATGAGATCACACATGGCATGATCTCAAAATGTTATATGTACACAACAGTTAAAAACAGCTTGGGAATATTTCATGTATGCTTGTCACTGCCTCTAAACTATCTAATGTATTGTAGATCTCTTCCCCATTTTTAAGCCCATATCATTCCCTTTTCCCCCTTTCTCAGTATATATAAAATGAAATACTATTCACCAGAAATGCTCTCTGTTTCTATAGGTAGAGACATGCAAGGCACATCAGAATCTTAAGTGTTTAATTCATAGCAGGTCTATTCTGCTACAAAAACATGTTTTTAAAAACCCTGAAAGATAATAAATATGTGTGACAAAGATGATAGGGAACAATAACAATAAAATCTATTTTTCTTGCACTTATAGGAAAGCTACATCCTAAATTGGAGAACAGAGTTGGTCAAGTGTTTTAAGATCTCTCTGGGTTTCTCTCCTTACATCACATCTTTCAACAATCTCCATGTACTAACTGTACAGTGTATGAGACACTTAGCTAATAAACTATGGTTAAGTGAAGACTTAGCATCAGATTCCTTAGGTTTCTCAAATTACTGTCGTCTAATGAGGCCTATCACATTCCTTTTCACATAACTCATTAAATACTAAATGTCCAGGTTTTCCTGCTTTCTAAGTGCCCACACATCTTTTTAACAATGGCCACTAAAGAGTTTTCTACTTGTGCCTCTAAAGCCTACCAACCTATTTCCAGTTTGCCAGTTCAGTGTCAAAGGGATATGCACTGAATTATGGAGCAGGTTCATAACTAAGTTTGGCTTCTGCCAATATTAGTAACCATATTTACTTAATAAAACATCCAAGAGAAAAAGATGCACTACTAAAATAATGCAAATTCACCCTAAAAATATAGTCTTAAGAAAAGGCAATAAAATACTGGTTCCACAGAAAAACTCTGTTTTTCTACCCACTTTGCACAAGTCAAGAAGGGAGGAGAACGAATCAGAAAAGAGAATGCAGAAAGAGACATATCCCAGGATCTGATCCCCGTGTTAATAATCTAAATACACTGCTACTACTTGACACACTCTAGGAACCCTCAGTATACAATTTCATACAGCAGGAATGAATTCACATCTTGTCAGGGAGAAAGAGCAAGGGTCATGTTACTATAAATGAGTAAGACACTCTTTTCCAAGAAACGGGAGATGTCCTTACCCAGCAGCTTTCTCTCAATAAGACACCCTCCAGATGGCCAGATTGCAATGCCACACGTATGGAAAGTATCAGGTTGGGGCTGTTCTGCTGCCACCCGAAAGCTTCTATTACTCTAACAACAGTCAAATCTAGAATAGCACCAGAAAGTGAGGAAAATGGAAACCTGGTCTCCAATTAATCTCTAGAATGCATCACAATCGGGTACTGCCATGACAAGCCAATTAAGCTACAGCATTCGTCTGATGTCCATGCCCCAAAACACGGCAGTTTCTAAACTATCTTCTATTTACAAAATGTGTATCTTGGGGATCCAGTTCAGAGGTGGGTTTCAGCAGGTTCTGACCAGTTCTGGAGAACCAGTAGCGGAAATTTTGAGTAGTTCAGAGAACCGGTAGTAAAAATTCTGACTGGTCCCGCCCCCATCTATTCTCTGCCTCCCAAGTCCCAGCTGATCGGGAGAAAATGGGGATTTTGCAGTAACCTTCCCCTGGATTGGAGAGGGAATGGAGACTTTACAGTATCCTTCCCCTGGAGTGGGATGGGAATGGAGATTTTATAGTATCCTTTCCCTGCCATGCCCACCAAGCCACACCACACCACGCCCACCAAGCCATGCCCACAGAACCGGTAGTAAAAAAATTAGAAACCCACCACTGATCCAGTTAGCCAGTTTGCAGTGGGAGTTGCATGATGTGCATTTTCATCCTAGGCAATCCATTATTTGAGACAAAAACGCTAGGATCACATTGATGATTTTGGAGCATATGCAACAATATGGTACGCTTTCCCCGCTCCCCAAGTTATTAAAAATATTAAAATTCTCAGAAAATACAAATTAAGAAATTCTTCCATAGGAGTCAGTATTTTTTTTTTTGCTTCTAGCCCGTCTTTCTCCTGAGATCTCCTGATAACTTGATTCCTTCAAAAGCAGAGAGGAGACATATAACTTACTATGGGGTTTCTGAAGTCAAAAGCATTCTACTTCTGTGTGGGCTGAGAAACAGCACCAAAAGGACTTTTACTGTTACTTTGCAAATGTTCTTCTCTTGCCACTATGTAGAACAATGAATAACTGGTGGAAGATCTATTTGTTTGTTTGTTTGTTTAGTTGGTGTATTTAGTTCCTGATATAATGCAAAGAAATGGTTATCCTCTAATTTACACGATATCACCCCAAGTAAATAAATACCTTGGAAAATACGCACTTTGTACCCTCTGCATCCCCTCCCACACTGCACATCTTATAGGTAGTGTTGGTTCAAATGCTTTCCACCAAGTGGTCCACAAATGAGAAGATCTTTATACTCTGATTTGGTAACCATTAAGATCGGGCATGGCTTTGGGTTCTGTAGGTTTCTTGTCTCCAGAAGGTCTGCACAATGGAGAGAAGAAGAAGAAAAGCAAATGAGCAAATGAAAAGAGTCTGCACTTCTAACAAGAAAAAGTCTTTAACTATTTTAGTATCTTAAATTGTTACCATTATCTGCAGAGCTTAGCTAGGTAATCATCCCACATATTCTTCAAGGATACATTCTGGACATAATTAAAGCAGAGTTCTCAAAGCCTTGACTTGGCAAAAGTACCAGGCTAAGTTTCAATCAACACCAGTATCTCCTCTCCTTCTGTGAGTCATACAATAAGTCAGGAAGAGGCTTGTCATCCTTTTGTGGCTTGAATGGGGGCATGAGACAGAGACTGGAAGCAGTGTCTGTTTCCTTCTATTAATGAGCTTTCATTACGACAATGAGCTTACAATACAATGCAATGGGGGAAGGCAATTTCTTGCAGATGGCATCGGCTCTTTTTCTGTGATGAGTATTCACAGAAGGGAGGAGTCTGTGCAATGTTTTCCAAGGATATCCATATCTATTCTAACTCAGATTTCTAACAAGCACCCTTTTTGGGAATAACACAATTCAGCAAAGAACATAATTGCATGTAAGGTAAAGGTGAAGGTAAAAGTTTCCCTGTCCAGTCATTTCCAACTCTAGGGCTTGGTGCTCATCTTCATTTCTTAGCCGAGGAAGCCAGCATTGTCCAAAGACATTTCAGTGGTCATGTGGCCAGCATGACTATACGCTGAGGCTGTTACCTTCCCACCAAGGTGGTATCTATTAATCTACTCGCATTTGCATGCTTTCTAACTGCTAGGTGGCCAGGAGCTGAGGCAAGTAATGGCAGCTCACCCCATCATGCAGCGCTCAGGTCTCGAACCCAGACAGCCAGCTTTCCAGCTGACAAGCTCAGCGTCTTTAACCGCTGAGCCATTGTGTCCCCTAGAATTGCATGTAAATATGCAAAATATTGCTCTGTTGGGAAGAAGTTATAATTCAGTTAATGGTCATTCTCTAAAATCCGCGAGACTGATCATTCAATCATTTGATTTCAAAATGTCATTGGGAGCAATAACCAAACAGGTTGCTTAAAAGCAGAGGGGGGAAAGCAGGCGCAAAGTGTATATACTGAGACAAGAAGAATTATGTAAAATATGTCTCTACTCGCAAAGGAGAAAAAGTTACGTGCACTTAAATTATAGCACAATCAAGGAAACCAAAAACTATATAAAGGCAAAGCAAAGTATTGCAGGCTTACCGCCTTTCTGTCCGGCTATTGCGACGATGTGGACTGGATTGGCTACGTTGTGGGGATGGGACATCCTTTTTCCTATCCTTGGTGGGTGATGGTGGTCCAGAAGCTTTGCTGATCTAGGGAAAGAGAAACTTCATACCCTTAGGCTTTTCTCTTGATACAAAAAATAGGAAGGACCTTGCCATATTTTTAGCACTGCTTAGGTCTTTTGAATGTTCAAAACACTTCACCAACATTTTGTGTATAAAAGCCCATCTAAATATATCTACAGAAAGAGCAAGTTGCTGCTAATTATCATGCTGATAGGAGGAGAAAATTTGCCAAAGGAACACTTTGAAGATTTAGCCTTAAGAAACATCTTAGAACAATTATTCCTTTCTTCCAGTAGTAAAAAAATGACATTGTCTATAACAGGTTTCAGCTTCAAGCATGCAAATAAGAGCAAATCAACCGAGTAATGTTTAACTAAGGCATGGGTGAGCAATCTGAAATATACATGAATTCTCCCCTCCCCCCACCATATTTGTGGATCCTAGATGCTCTTCAACTCTGATTGCCAAGAATGGATGAAACAGCATTGACCCAAACACCTTTCTTTCTATTCTACCCTCTGAAACAGGTCCTCTCCATTTTAAGATGGGAACTAGACAAAAATGACAGCATAAATCCAAAACATATCCAAGACTCGTGTGTATATGACATTGCCCCATCTGTTCTAAATCGTCAACCCCAATCAGTGTGGTTCCAAAATCATCCCCAGGCACTCACTTAAGGACACTCACCCATACTTTATAAGGATAGACTGAACAATCCCCCTTCCCCTCACCTTTAGCCTCATGTCACGGGAATGTCTCTCAAGCTCCTTGCGGAAGTCCTCACGGCTCAGTTTCTCCACATCCAAGACGGAATGCTTCCATTCGATCTGCTCTACACTGTGTGGGTCATGGGACACACACTGGCCAAGCTTCACCTTTTTGAGGGTATGCCAACAGCACCGATATGCCTCTTCATAGTCAAAAATAAGCTCACTCAGTGTGCGGAAGGTGGGAGCTTTGTACATGAGATCCTCCCGTCGACTTATGCCAAGCGCCCCATAGCGGCCCCCAATGTTCACTCCCAGCACGATATGGTGGAAGTAGTTCCCTGAGAAGTAAGTTTTGAAACTGATGGGGAAGCGGTCCAGTGTTGGCATGTGGTTGGTGAGGTAACTATTGATGATGAAATATTCAGGAAATAGGTGGTATAACAAAGAAAAATAATGAACCATCTCTCTATTTTTTTTACATATTTTAGGATTAATTCTTATCTCTTATCAGGTTAAACTAGTACAGGTAGTCCTTGACTTACAACCACAGTTGAGCCCAAAATTTCTGTTGTTAAGTGAAACATTTGTTAAGTGGGTTTTGCCCCATTTTACTACTTTTCTTGCCACAGTGGTTAAATGAATCACTGCAGTTGATAAGTTAGTAACCTGGTTGTTAAGTGAATCTGTTTTTCCCCATTGACTTGGCTTGTCAGAAGGTCGCAAAAGGGGATCACATGACCTTGAGACACAGCAACAGTCATAATATGAACCAGCTGCCAAGCATCTGAATGTTGATCACATGATCATGGGGATGCTGCAATGGTCATAACTGTGGGAAATGGTTGTAAGTCACATTTTTCAGTGCCGTTGTAACTTTGAATGGTCACTAAACGAACTGTTGTAACTCAAGGACTACTTGTATAGCATAGGTTCTAAAACATCTGGAGGACTATGTTTTTTCTATGTGATGAAATACCAAGCCTATCTGCTGGTAGATTTATCTGTAGATAAATCTCAACTGAGTGATCTCCAGAACCACCCATGCATTTGGATCTGGCTTTGGTGCATCAGATTTCTTTATATTAGTCTTCAAGTCTATGAGCTTGGGCAGATCATCTAGCATCATAAAGACAACACAAAGGTGTATAATACAGGTCCCATAGCGCCTCCTGACAATAATTCTAATGCTAATTCAAACATGTAGCGCAGTGAAAAACCTATTCCAACTGCACAAATGGTGTTACAACAAAAGGAAAGGAAAACCTATAATTAAAAGACATACTGGGACATAAGAAAACAATTCTCTCAAAAGAGGATGTGACTCCTAGATTATTAGTACAATAAAAAAGGAATCTACCAGTCAACTAAAAATATTCCTAGCTGGAAAATGAGGGTGTCCCTTGTTTTCGCTATTATGCTTCTTGTCTAAAGCACGAAGAGAATTAAACAGATAGTTTACATATCAGAGCATAAGTACAGGAGGATTCAGGTGTTATCTCTGGAAACCATGTACATCCATTTAGTCTTCTAAAATAAAAGGATACATTCCTAGGATCACAGCCTCCAAACACTTGATTGGCAGGGCTTCCTTTGTCATTTCTTTGGCCAGATCCATCAGCCTGTGAGACGAGTCAAGAGAACAAGTAAGAATATTAATATTTTAAAAGTTTTGTCAGATAATATATAGATGGAGAACAGCCTAAAGAGAAAATATGATGGGAAATAACTGCTTAGTCATTCAAGAACAGAAAAGAAGTCATGATGGGTAGTTCCTCTTCACTCCATACTTATCTTTTACTACCAATACTGAATTCAACATTCGGTAAAAATTTGTCTTCCAAACCGGATTAAAGGTTTGGTTTATATTTAGAATAATTGGAGTATAATCATATAACTTTATATGTTTAATCTCTATCATTAAATGTCTCAGGTTAAGAGGCCCAAGTGTGGCATGCAATGGAGGCTTAAACTACATGAATGGCATTGCAATCAGGAATAATAAGCACCTCCACCCATATTTATCACATCAGCTAGGCACCAATTATAGCTACGCTGCAAGAGTTCAGAAATGCTGAACTGTACTGAAGGAGAGGGAAGGCCTGGGAATCAAGCGTAAATTGCTTCTTTAGCAGATCATATAATATTTTTGCTGTGGCTGTTTCATGGATCTGCAACTAGGAAAACTTGTGCTCTTTTAGGATAAGGGTAAGCGTAGGGGTAGCGGTAAGAAAAAGAACTATTCTCAAAGTAAGTTTGGAAAGACAATACTTACCCAGTTAAAGGCCTGCTTTTCTTGATTTCAAAGAACTGTGTCCCAGTGTGATTGTATCTGGGAATAAGAAGTTAAGGGATGCTTGACATGGAAGAGCTGCTGGAGGACGGGAGGTGGGGGCGGGGGAAGAGAAAGCATAAGCAAATTATTAAAAATATTGATAGGTCTCTCTCTCTCTCTCTCTCTCTCTCTCTCTCTCTCTCTCTCTGTGTGTGTGTGTGTGTGTATGTTGTTTAGAGGGACTACAGTGCATGCAGCAGAAAAGTTTACTTTTCTTTCACCAATAATGACCCCCACAAAATTAACTCCAGCTTTCCACCCCAAAATACAGCTAGCAATCCTAATGACTCTAGCAGCAGCAATGTGCACTCAAAGCACTCCCCATTTGTTTTACAGTCCCAGGTTTTCCTCTATGCACTTGGAAAGGAATCAAGTGAAATGCCTTTTGAATGCTGTATTTCTGGTGTAGCAAAGCAAACTTTGAAACAGGTTAACTCTGGCTTGCTTACAACAATGATGACCAAATGCCTAGGGAATAAGCTAAAGGAAATGAATAAGGCAGTAAAGCCACTGGCTCTAATAAACATCAGCCTCCTGAAAAAGAGAGCGAAAGAGAGAGAAGGTTCTTTTTCCAGTAGAGCTGAAATGTTAATGAGTTATTTCCTTTTGTGGCCAAGCAAGGAAGTTGCCTTGCTTCTCTTTTCACTTCTTGGGGATTCAGATACAGCTGAAAGGATACTGAAGTTCCCTGATATAGCGCTGTATAGCTTCCAGGCGCTCAGGGATGAGAGTGGTTGACTGTAGAGTAGGCACACTTGGTATGGGGTTCTGTAGATAAGAAGGGAGGGAGAAAATGAGATTCAAGATCACCAAGTCAAAGATGAAATTCCATTTATATTCTAGTTGAAAGGAAGGAAACCTGTGGTACTCCAGAGGCAAAATCAACTCCAGAGGCAAATCATGAGGCAACTTCTAGCATCTTTCATCATAACTGCAATGTCTGGAGCTACTGGAAGATGTAATTCACTAATATTAAGATTGCCGCAAGGCTGCCTGCCTCAGCCTATTATAGGTAGTCCTCCCTTTACCGATTGCCTCGTGCAGCAACTGTTTGAAATTACAACGGTGTAAAAAATAACTGTGTTATGATCATCACAATGTCCCATGGTCATTGGGATCACCATTCCTGTGTTTCACAATTGGTCCACATTTATGGCCACTGCAGTATCCCTCAGTCAAGCTGCACACTCAGCTTGTGACAAGTAAGACTTAACAGAGAATGCAGAAGTAAAACCATAAGCTGTGGTCATGTGATATTTTTCACTTAGTGACCACAGCATTTTGCTTAATGACTGACAGGGAAGTAAAGCCATTTGCTGCCAGATGATTTTCTGCTTAGCAGTGGAATTGCCAGTTCCAGTTGTGGTCGCTGAGCAAGGATTACTTGTAGTGCAGTAGGTTAATGCTAATAACCGACTAATATCTAATGATAGTAGCCAGTTAGTAAGCAAAAAAGTCTAATGATGATTTTGTCTATATACTCCTTTGTCTAAGACAGAACAATGCATTGTAGAAGTGCTATATTACAATTTCATTAATTCTAAGAGGCTTAGGAATTGTGGGAGTTGTAGTTAAACTCATCAGGGGTAGAGGAGCTAGGGATGAGTATGATATTTTAACAATACACAAGCAGAAGAGCGAGAATTTGGCAGGGCTCATCTTTTCTGACAAACATTTAATGTAACGTGTAAGGGGTCAGAAAATAAGGTGGAAAGCTTTAAAATATCTGAACATGAGATAGTGGCCTTGAGACATGTGTTTATTCTGCAGAACAAAGTACTTTAGGCAATTTCTTATGAATGGGAAAATATTCTTCAGTTCTAGTAAGAAACAGTGAAGAGTCTTTCCCAGCAGGGCTGGTCCCAGATATTTGATTTCTTAAGTTGTCTTCTTCCATAGCCAAGTTATTTCAGCATTTCAAGCAGAAAACCCCTTGAGCACCTCCATATTCTAAGCAGGAAAAACATATGACAGTCAATTAGTGAGACATCAGCTGCTGCTGTCTCTTTTATATCACCCCAAATTGGCTGCCACTCAACTCTGCCTAAAGGTAGAACTAGCCATAACTCCCAGGTAGCAAAGTTACAACCTTCTTTGCCGAAGGTATTTAGAGAAGCAGATCTTCCACTTAGACTAGCCGCTCTTTTTACTGCTCCTTTTTTAAATGGAAGAGAAATTGCCACTGCTTCTCCCCATCTTCTTCAGCGTAGTAGGACATATGTAATAATATAATGGAAACCACTTAAAATATGCAGGTCCTATGGCTATAATTAGCTTCTCATTTAAACAACTAAAAGTGATGAGGAATTCACTATACTGTACACAGACCTGGGTCTTGAACCCAGAACCCAGACAAAGTTAATATTTCCATCGTATCAAGAATTTCAGCTCTGTCCCTTAAGAGACAGAGAGGGCAGAAGGAAAGCCAATAACTTGTCCCTCTTAACTCCAAGCTAATTGAGATGCTACAGTAACACTTTCTTGTGATACATATTTCCCTGCTACAATTTCTTCCATCAAAATGTATTAATATACAGGTAGTAATTGTTAAATGGAAGCTTTTTGGAGAAAAGCTATTATTTTGTTTTAAAGACGATTTGATTGATTATAGTGACACAGCATTGTTAACAATACAGTAAAGACGTTCTGCACTTAACCAACCGCTGAACTCCTACCTGTGCCCTTTCCACATTGCCCTGAAATCAACTTTCAAAATTATGAGATGTTACAGACAGACTGCCTTACCATAACATAGTCTATGCATTTGTAGATTCCAAGCCCAATCAGTTGATATTTAAAGAAAGGAACACAAATTTTCTAAGGATAAAGTAGCTACCAGTGGTGGATTGCTCCCGGTTCTGTTCGGTTCTATAGAACCAGTAGTAAAACCGGTGGGAGGCTCCGCCCACCCACTACATCATCATGGGTGATCTGCACATGTGCAGAACCTTCTGCGCACATGCTCCCACTGCAAACCGGTAGTAAAGGTAAGTGGAACCCACCTCTGATGGTTACACTAGTCTTTTCAGATATTATACTTGAATGATATTAAGTGAACATAAAGCCCATTTAGGAAAATGTAATTCTATTGTATTAGTCTTCTGCAAAAGGTTATCTGGAATGTGTTTGTGTGTTCTGCTCATGCTTAAACATGTAAAGATGTTCTTGAGAAAAACCTAACTCCTAGAGATTGCATCTTGGTGACATTAGAGAAAACATTTATTTAATGCAACTGGAGTCTTCTGTCCATAAAACTGGAAGCCCTGTTAAATCAGCCTCCCTGATAACAAAAGAGAATTCTATTCAAATTCCAATGAATCTGAATCCATCCAATGTCCTTCCAGATCTTGGCATACAATCTGGAAAGTGTGGGAGCAAGGAATGTGTGACTGGGATAATAGGGCAGAACCAGCATATTTGGAGACCATGTAATGAATAGAAATGTGACCAATTGTTAAACTGTTTTGCATAAGAAGCCAAGCTGGTGAGGTTGCTTTCTGCCACCTGTTGTAGTTCTCCCATTTATTACTCCACTGTTCTTTATCCTTTTTGATATGGGGAGGTGGGGGGAATCAGAAAGGTGTATTTTCAGACAAAGTATCAGTAACCATTTTTAAAATAATGCCTGTTCTTAGCTGGGGCAGGGGGTTGGACTCCAAGGTCCCTTCCAACTCAGTTATTCTATTCTATTCTAGCTATGTGGCATCTGGAAGCATAATTATAAAGAAAATGATATTTCCATTTTCTGCATGGGCATATCAGAAAGCAGCTACCACAGACAACAGCAAGATTTACAACAGTTACATACTTGCAAACATCCAACAAAAAGACAAAGTTTCCCTGAAATATTTATAATATTTTTGCAGCAAAGATGGAAGAAGTAAACTAAAATTCTTTACAGCATTCAAGATACCCCAGAAGACATTCCCTATTTATAAGAACTATTTCTAAGAAAATGAAGTTAGATCGGTACTCTAATCATTACCAACTGGAAAGCTATTGGAATATCCTTAATTTTACATCCTAGAAAAATAATGCTGTGGATCATCCAAAATAGATTAGAGACTTATGTGGAAAGGGAGATGACAGATGTTAAAACTGGCTTTAGAAACGGCCAAGGAACACAAACCATTGCTGATACACACTGGATAATTCAGAAAGTCCAAGAATAACAAAATAAGCTAATATATGCTTCACTGATTATACAAAGATCTTTGATGTATGTCAATCATATCTTGCTCTGGAATCTCTTTAGGAAGATGGGAATGCCTGGACATTGTCCTCATGCAAAACCAATTCAAGTAATCCTGAATTTACAATAGTTCATTTAATGACCGTTGGAAGTTACAACGTCATTGAAAAAAGTGACTTAGGACAGTTTTTCACACTTACAACCATTGCACTTACAACCGTTGCCCCATGGTCATGTGATCAAAATTTAGATGTGTGGCAACTGACTCATGTTTATGATGATTTCAATGTCCTGAGGTCATGTGATCACCTTTTGCAACCTTCTGACAAGCAAAGTCAATGGCAAAGCCAGTTTCACTTAACAACCGTGTTACTAACTTCACCACTGCCGTGATTTATTTAACAACCATGGCAAGAAAGGTTGTAAAATGGGGAAAAATTCACTTAACAACTGTCTCGCTTAGCAACAGAAATTTTGGGCTCAATTGTAGTTCTAAGTCGAGGACTATCTGTACACAAGTTAGGAAACCATAGTCTGGGCAGAACATATGAAAAAGACTGGCTCTAGGTCAGCAAAAGAGTGAGACAAGGCTGTATATTCTCCCATTATTTATTTACCCTATGTGCAAAATATATAATTGGGTGAAGAAATGTCAATAACTTACACTGTGCCTATGACAATATTCTGGCTAGAATATGGCTAAAAATGCAAATAACCCATGAGTTCTAGTCATGAAGGTCAAAGGTGGATGAATTCAGTGACAGCAACTATAGTGGTACTGCTGAGACACCTACAGATACAGAGATTGGGACAGATTATTCTGTGAAGATCTGTCCATGCAGTTGTAACAGATGACACCAACCTGATGTCACATAATTGATCAAGCTGCAGCACTGCTGTAGTGCAAAGGCTTTCCTAAAGGCAGCATAGCGAGTATACTGTTAATATTCAAACTCCCCCATTTATCTCTTGTAATGCTGACAAAACCACAGTTCGTAATCTATATATGAATTCCTGTCACTGAGTCAGTAGGCCTGCCAGACACCCATATTTGACTCAGAGTTTTGGGCTGGAACTTATCCAGATGCAAAATGTCTGCAGAACAAAGGCTCCTTCCTAGGCTTTGCAAATGTGAAGATCTCATGTTCTGAGCATCCAGACAGCACAGCTAGCATTGCATTTCAAGATACCAAGGAAAGACAAAGCTTGGAAATAATGCACAGGAATAAAATAAACCAAATTCTGGAGCTGCTTTTCCTGACTCTGCAATATGGTCTTAAGCAGCGGAAGATACAGACTGTATTTTAGCACTGCTACAACTCTGAAATGCAGCTCTGTTCATTCCAACACATTCTCTTGTTATTTAAAAGGAATTTTTCTGCATTCACTGAAACCTTTCTGAAGACGCTCCATCTGTCCAAGATAAACAAGTGATAACACAGGGCAGTACTGAGGGTGGGGAGCCATGTGCAACATGTTCACCCCTTCTGCAGCAAGCAGCTCATTTGAGCACTGCTGCATGACAGGAAAATTGCTGCCAAGTCAGTTACTATAGGCAGAGGCTTTGCCACAAGTCTTTTTGCCTTTGTCCAATGGTAATTCAGCTCATGGAGCCAAATAGTGATGATAACAACAATGTAAAATGTATGTCTCGTCCCAACAACTTAGTGAAGCTTGTTGGGCTGGCCAACTTAGCAATGGCACTACAATCATGTTGAGTCTTTTGAGGACAGAGCGCTGAGCCAGAAGACTGGCCCCTAGGCCAGTGATGGCTAACCTTTTTGCCATTGTGTGCCAAAAGTGGGGGGAGCACGGGGGGGTTGCGTGTGTGCATGCCCACACCCATGATTCAATGCACCCCGCCCCCCGCGCTCCCCCCACTTTTGGCACATGATGGCACAGTGGGCACGGTAGTCCTGTTTTTCACCTGGCTCCAGAGGCTTTCTTGGAGCCTGGGGAGGGTGAAAAAGGTCTTCCGCACCCCTCGGAGGCCCTCTGGAGGCCAGAAATGGCCTGTTTCCCAACTTCTGGTGGGACCAGAAGGCCCGTTTTTCACCCTCCCCAGGCTCCAGAGGCTTTCTAGGAGCCTGGGGAGGGCAAAAACAGCCTTCCCCACCCTCTGGACGCCTCCAGAGGCCGGAAACTGCCCATTTTCCGACTTCCGGTGGGCCCAGAAGGCCTGAAAATCAGCTGGCTGGTACGCACATGTGTGCTGGAGCTGAGCCACAGCAACGCTCATGTGCCCACAGATATGGCTCTGCGTGCCACCTGTGGCATGCGTGCCATAGGTTTGCCATCAAGGCCCTAGGCTAAGCACATATTTAAGAACAGTTATTTGAATGAATATCTAACTTGTAGGGCTGCACAATTTAAAAGGGAAGAGGTGATCTGGTGTGCACCTGGGCAAGTGTCCCATGTGTGCATGCACACACAATGAAGCACCACCTTTTCCTCCTCAATCCAAAGTAATTCATAATCCAATGTCCTGTAAGTGAAGTCTCTATTAATTGAACAGCTTTCTTCCATTCCATTTAAAAAAGCATGACTAAAAATGTAATTGCACGAAGGAAGACCAAGAGGCAGATAGATTTATTTTGGTTATTTGAACAGCCTGTTCTCAGTTTCTGCTATCATTTTCAAGGCCAAACAGGTTATCACATCAATGCATTTTCAAAAAAAAGTTCCTTGCTGAAAGCCACCGACATCAACAGGCCTTTGCTATACTTCTCTTTGCAGCAAGTAGACTACATTTTGTCCAGTGTAAGCCAGTTAGTAAAAGCTGACACAATCCTTATCAAGTGAATTGCACTCTATTTCCAGTTTTAGTAATATACTGCTTTTCATCTACCTTTTTTAAGCTGCTACTTGCCTTTACCCATTTAACCTAGTCATCTGGCATTACTGCTCATCATGCACTTTCATAAAAATAAAGTTTGAATCACATACAGTTGTGATCAAAATTATTCAACCCCCACTGAAATTGAGTGTTTTGGCCAGTTTGACATTGATTTTGATCATTCAGTCATCTTGCTTACATTTACATCAAAGAGGCACTTGTAGGTCAGACAAATATAACATAACATTTATAATGAAATAACCACAAATGTCGTTTCTGTGCTCACATCATTATCAGTTTTATTCAACCCCCAAGTGACATTCAATCTTAGTACTTAGTACAACATCCTTTTACAGTTATAAAAGCTTTTAAACGTGAAGCATAGCTTGACACAAGTGTCTTGCAGCGATCTACGGGTATCTTCGCCCATTCTTCATGGGCAAAAGCCTCCAGTTCAGTCACATTCTTAGGCTTGTGCACTGCAACTGCTTTCTTTAAGTCCCACCAGAGGTTCTCAATTGGATTTAAGTCTGGTGACTGCGATGGCCACTCCAAAATGTTCCAGCCTTTCCTCTGCAACCATGCTCTAGTGGACTTGGAGGTATGCTTGGGATCATTGCCCTGTTGAAAGGTCCAACGTCTCCCAAGCCTCAGGTTTGTGACGGACTGCATCACATTTTCATCCAATATCTCCTGGTACTGAAGAGAATTCATGGTACCTTGCACACGCTGAAGCTTCCCTGTACCTGCAGAAGCAAAACAGCCCCAAAGCATGATTGACCCTCCGCCATGCTTCACAGTAGGCAAGGTGTTCTTTTCTTCATAGGCCTTGTTCTTCTTCCTCCAAACATAGCGTTGATCCATGGGCCCAAACAGTTCTAATTTTGTTTCATCAGTCCACAGAACACTATCCCACAACTTTTGTGGTTTGTCCACATGACTTTTGGCATACTGCAGTCAACTCTTCTTATTCTTTGGAGACAGCAAGGGGGTGCGCCTGGGAGTTCTGGCATGGAGGCCTTCATTACGCAGTGTGCGCCTTATTGTCTGAGCTGAAACTTCAGTACCCACATCTGACAAATCTTTTCTCAGTTCCTCAGCAGTCACACAGGGACTTTTCTCCACTCTACGCTTCAGGTAGCGCACAGCAGTCGAAGTCAGCATCTTCTTTCTGCCACGACCAGGTAGCGTTTCAACAGTGCCCTTTGCTTTGAATTTGCGAATGATGCTTCCTATGGTTTCTCTTGGTATGTTTAACATCTTTGCAATCTTCTTATAGCCATTGCCCTTCCTGTGAAGAGAAATCACCTCTTCTCTTGTCTTCCTGGACCATTCTCTTGCCTTCACCATGTTTGTAACCACACCAGTAAATGTCTAGAAGGAGCTGAGTATCACAGTCATTTTAAAGCTGCCTAATTGGTGCTTATTATGCTTGATTGCTGCTCGGTGACATCCACAGGTGTTTTCAATACCTGATCGAAAACACCTGAATGAACCTCTGTTCTTCAGAGTGGTAGTCTTTAAGGGGTTGAATAATTGTGTCAATGAAGAAACCACAAAAGAAACATTTACTACTGTATTACAAAAACAATTGATGTCATTTTAGTTGCATTTGGTTCTGTAAAACGTCCTTGTAGGATTTCATTCTGAATACAATTACAAATGTACACTATAGTCCCTAAACCCCTTTACAGCATTGGGGGTTGAATAATTTTGATCACAACTGTACTACAACAGTCTTCTCCTCCTGATAGCTTGATCTCAACATGGATAAGTAGAGTCTGGGATTCCCAGAACTGCCAAGGAGCATAGTCAAAAGGCAAAGTTGAAAAGGTTACACTATAGTATTTAATAGAAATAACCCAAATGTTCTTAATCTTTCCTATGCATTTGTTCCTCTTAGCTTTGGCAGTTGGTACAATCTCCACAACACAGTTATATGGGCTCTTAGTTTTTAATTAGAAGGACTAAATAAGAACTAATTCTAATTTAGAGTTCAGATAAAGTCAATCAATTCAAATTATACAGTCAACTTCCGGAAGTAAAGCCCGCCCTTTTGTGCGCTCTGTATAATAAGTTTAGATCATCTCTTCCAGGCTGGAAATACAAAAGCGACACTTTTCAAAAGAACAGGAAACTGTCCAAAGAATTGCGATATCCACCTATTATTGACTCAAAATATATCTGGCATGACCTCATAACATGTAAGTATCTCCCAAACACTGTAAGTTTAACATGACAAAGAATAACATTAATATACTGTACAACATAGACCTATAGTCAAAAATATCATGTTGTCCAATGTTAAAAGTACTTTTTTTCTAAGGTGCTTTCCTCAGAGCTTCAGATTCTTAAAGCTGGTTATACTGTTTCATACAACTCTTATGGGCATAAATCTTAATACAGTCAGTACTTAGATAGTTGCGAATGATCATGTGAACTCAATTCAGTTCTTTTCCCAGCTCAAGTATTAAAAAAATGTTCAATGGGACAATGTCAATAAACTTAAATCACCCCAGCTCAGGTGGATCACTGCTAAAGCCAATGTAGGCACACGCCCATCAAAAAAGAAAACATACCCAAATGAGATGTTTGCAGGAAGCAGAAGTGGGAAGAATCTATGATATGTACCTCCTGGCATCAGGACTTACATCCTTGTGTCAGGCATCATGACACAAGTGCCAAGTTGAATTTTGCATGATGTTGTCAGGAGGTGTCATTATCTTATGTCATTGTGGTTTGTTATAGCCACAGTCCCAACTGTGTACCCTTGTAAAGTATAATTTATATGGATTACTTTGTATAATCTGTTTATATAATTACTTTTAATTAAAAGCACTGCAAGTATACTGCATTCTGTTGAGCTGTGTCTAAAAATGTGGATTCCTTTAATAGATTTGAACAGTCTGGCTATTCTTTGTTCCATCTATTAATGAATGAATCCAGCTCAGATACTAACACCTAGCTGACCCTTTTCTAATCTTGAAAAAAAGTTAAGCAGTAACCCATGTTGATTTTAGATAGTACTTGGGGTGGAAAACCAGCAGAAAATCCCATGGCAATAGGCTTACTCAAAATCATCTTGGAAAAAGATAATGGTAAACGCTTTCATATTGATGCAAATAAATCTACTTGGATATGTGCATTTAGCAAAAACTAAGCTTAACTTAGTGGCACCTTTATGAGTTAAACAGATACATTAGATTATGTTTATGTGGAGATGGAACTCTCCCACTTGCAACCTTAATCTGTGATTCACATCCATTCCTTGTCAGACTCAAATGAGAAAAGCCCTGGCATTGATTTCCATTCCCCCCCAACCCCAATTTCCCTTTGTTGATTGCTGTCAAGGAAGCAGTTTCTTCCAACATTCTTTTTCGGAGTCCTCTCACCTTGGGTAGATCAGTGGCTCCCCGGATCCTCAGAGCTATTAATTCTCCCTCAGGATGGATCTTGGCCACATGTTTCCACATTCTTTCCCAGGTGGCCTCATTGATGGGAAGCCCTCCACGGTTCACAAAGAAAGGAACTCCTCCATCTCGGAGATCTTCATCTCCATCTTCTTCTTGCTCTTCTTCTCGCTGGGCCACCCCTTCCCTGGCCTGGGACCTCCGCAGGACAGCAACACCGCCACCACCGCCATCCACTTTGCCACCTGACATCCCAGCATCCATCAAGCTTGACCTCCTGGTTCTTCAGACCCCAGAACCTTTGGGCCCCTTCTTCAGATTGTTTGAGACAGAAGAGCTGCTGCTGAAGACATAGTAGTTAGAGAGTGGAGGCCCTTTAAGACAGACAGACAAAAGGGTGGGGCTCATTCATAAAGGAGGGAGGGAGGGAGGGGGAGAGTGCAACAGCAAGGCTGAGGTTTTGAAATTCTCCAGCCAGGAAAGAATGAAGCTATGTATGCTTTGGGAACTTCAGAATTTCTGCTCAGAAAGAGACCCGCCTAGCTATCTCTCAAGGCTGCAGAGATCAAACAACACCATCGGGAAAAAGAAAAGGAGGGAAGGTGAGGATCTGGGAACACACAGGACTCACTCACCTAGCTGGACATCATTAGCTGGTGGCCACCAGGTCCGGGAAAGCATCCCAAGAGCAAAAGGGAGATTTGCTAGAAGAGCCGAAGAAAGACGATCTCCTTACCCACCCACCCACCCCACGCAGCGGAGAAAAGAGAGGCAGACAAAAGATGAAGCAGGAGGCTACACGCAGGCAGGAGGGCGGGGAGGGGGCACGAAGGAGGCGACTTTCCCGGCGTTTCTGGGCGGGGAGGGGGAGTCTCTTCATGCAGCCAAAGCCCGCCCGCTGTAAGGCAGGTGAACTCAGCACGGGTCACAATGCGCTGCCGCTGGGAAAGGGGAAGAGAGGGCGACGGAAGCCAAGGCTGCTGCTGCCGCCGCCGCCTCTCTGGAAATAGGGGGGACCCCGCGGGGCTCCTTTTCCCCAGGCAAACCCAACAACTGCGCGGGCGAGCCGGAGGGACAAAGGTCGGCTGGCCCCGAGGGAGGGGGGTGTAGAAGCTGCTGCTGCTGCAGCTCCTCTTGCCGCTTCTGCGAAGAGAAGGGGCTGCTGGGCAGCTGCGGATGCCAGCGAGCAGAAAAGCCGCTGCAGCTGCGCCAGGGTCGCTGCCTTGGAATTCTCCAGGCGGCGCCTCAGGCCTGAGCTGGAGGAAGCGGGCTCGGCGCTGCGGGGGGTTTAGCCTCGCACAGGGTAGCCTCGCTGGGACTCCCCCTGCCCTTCCTCCCACCCACCCCTCCCGGCGACAGGAATCGAACAGTCCCTGCGCATGCGTGTCTTCCTAGCGGAGGGATAGTTAAAGGGACAGGGACAGAGGGAGCGCTGGCTGCTGGGCTGCTACCAGTTTGGTTGGGACCAGGATCGCAGCCTGGATGGTTGGGAAGAAGAGGATGTGCCGCGCTCGTTGCCATAGCGCCCTTGCAGGTCCCTTATCCTCCCACGCGACCTTAATGGATGGCTTTGCCGCGAATTGTGAGCTAGGACTATAGAAAACGCTTTGGGGATTTACAGCTCTAAAAAAAAAAATCTACTCTGAAAACCAGTTAAAACTTGTGAATTAAAAAAAAAAGGAAAGGAAAGGAAAACCAACAACCTCCTATGGAGATTCTCAGTCATCCAGGTCATGGTTGTCCCAAAGGTGCTTTTTCAAGAGGCAACTGGACTTCTTGGTTTTTCTTTGAAGACCTTTCGCTTCTCATCCCAAAAGCTTCTTCAGCTTTCAGTCCAGTTGTCTCTTGAAAAACAACCTCCTAAAAATTAACAGTATGAAGAATGAAGAATAAAATTCAAATATGCACACTGAAAGAAATATCTATATATAAAACAAAAACTTGGGTCTTACAGAACAAACTAAAACGTGACCACATCATGGAGTAATATTAGACCATCCAGTGTCAAAGGCCTAATTTCATGTTTTCCAACCTGGTTCTTCAGTTGCGTACTGGTGTCATTGGAATAAACAACTATATGTAGCCCATAGATCTACTTTTCTTTTATTCCAAATTATTGGAATATAATATAACAGCACATTTACATCCTATTTTAATCGCAGCATATCAAAGGCTTTCTGCGCATCTAACAAAACGACCGTTTCCAAATGCAATTAATCTGACATTATCCTAAGTATATCAGCTATAACAGGATATCAGTATTAGAAAGAACCTTGGGGCCAATTCTGCATAGTTTGGGTTTGGTTAGTCTTATTAGGAAAGTGTCACTGCGTTCTTGTATTTCCCAGCTGAGCTCTCATTTTTGGACTAATAGACTTACTGTAGTTTTGCCAAGTTTTGTTATCAGTATTAAGTGCGCATGCCTACATATTTTCTCACATTCTTTTTCTAGCCTTCTTATTCCTCTGCCAAGAGGTCCGGCAGGAACGCTGCTAAAGATGTAGCCAATTAGCTAATAAGAGTTATCTTTATTTTTACCTTTACAATAAAAATTGAGTTTTCTTAGAAATACTTCTTCGTGTTTTATTTTCTTAATGTATACTTTCCAGGAGAAGCCATGGTCCAAACCTCTAAACCGGGGTGTGATTATCCCAGAGCCAGGATGGGATCAATCAACTCCCTGACAGACCCGTTGAAACCAAAGCAGTATTGGTTAAAACTAAGCCTCATAGCTTTAAATAAGTTTACTCTTAAGTCTGGATATGCTTACAATTAGTGCAAAGGGAGTCCTTTCCAGTTTTAAGTCCCTGGCTTTTAATTACAAAATAAAATCCTTTATTCGTGTTTGTATATATGACCCTTTTCTCTCTGTTCCCCCTTTTTTTAAAAAAACAAACCCTCATCTCTTATGTTTAGAAAGTAAAAAAATGCAGTCTAGGTTTGGTGGTCTCCTATTACCTGTCCTTCAATAATTCTGTCTGTTGATTGCCTTCTCATATAGATGCCTCCTCACATGTCATATTAAGCACTGTTTTCCTTATTCCTACTTTTGAACTCACTACTGCTATCACAAGCCATTAATTAGCACGTTTTAGTGTACTCTGCCATACTTCTCTGCAAGTACATTCATTGCCAGACACTCCCAGTCAGCATTAAATAAATCAAGAGTATCACCTCTTACATGTTTATCACCTTTTCAAAAGCATTACTGGATTTCAGAATTGCTTACTACTGGATTTAATTTAATCAGTTGCCAAAAGATGCCAGCCTCAATCCAATCTTTATAATAAATCACCCCGTTACCCTATTGGAAATATATATGAGCAACAAGAGGTTCAGTAATCTTGCTGGATTCTCCTGCCATTTCTTGCTACTGCACTGGACAGCTGCAAGCCTACCATTTGGATTCGTGTTTATACAAGCCGTGAGCATGGTATTCTTTCTAGTAGTCACACATATTCTGTTTAACAATGATAAGGGTTACAAGTCACCCCCCCCCCCAAAATAACTTTCCAAAACACTTTTAATATTTTCCTTTTCTGAAGGGAGAAGCTATGGGAAGTGAAGCGCTCAGAAACCAGGGCTCATTCAGCTCATTCCTGGGCCTTTTTTAAATTTATTTCTAAAGCCTTCATTTTGCAGTGATAAATTCTCTTGCTTGCTCTGGTGGTTTTCCTTTTTTATGTTATCTTCTTATAAATCTTAATACATTGTGTTGTTTCCATACATTGATGTCTGTTTATGTTCAGAATTATTAACGTTCTATTATTTAAATAGAATAATAGATAATATAAAGAGAAAGAAAAATATTCTATCAATGGTCTGATGGTTTTCTTAACGCTTATTATCTAAAAGGCTAGGCAGGAGGTTGGTGCTTATATCAGTCAACAGACTCCTCTTGCAGTAAGTTTTAAGTTACACGTGCTTTTCATTGATATTAGATTCCTGAAAGTTAAATATTCTTGAAAGCTGCACTCTGAACTGAAGATAAGCAATGTTAATTTCTTCTCTAGAAATCATGATGTCCTTGCGTACTTCATTTCCTAATGGCACATACAAAATTCAGCACAATGAATTAGTTTACTTTATTGTCATTGCACCTGGTACAATGAAATTAAATGCCATCTTCAGTGTACATTATAACTATAAAAATAAAACACACACATCCTTCACATTCTATACAATTGAATTGAAAATCTGATATTGCATTAATATTACACTATACAGTAGAATTCAATATAGTTACTGCCCTGGGATAGAAGCTATTTTTCAGCCTATTTGTCCTTGTTTTTATTATCCTGTACCGTCTGCCAGATGATAATAGTTCAAAAAAAGGGTGCCCAGGATGAAATGGATCTTTAAGCATTTAAGATTGTTTTGAACTTTATTAAGGCAGCAGGAGCTATAAAGCTCTTCCAAAGAGGGGAGAGGGCAACCAATAATCCTCTGGGCAATGACGTTAACCCTCTGGAGTGCTGTCCTATCTGCCACTGTACAATTGGCAAACCATACACAGGTGCAGTAAGTTAAAATATTCTCTATGGTGCAGCGGTAGAAGGTCACCAGCAGTCAGTTTTAATAATTGTAAACTATAATCCTTACAGGTAATAGAGATCACAAAAGTCTTATCAAGCCAGGGTTGACAAGACATCATCCCTATCATCTCCATCAAGAAGGATTGGATAATATAACTGGTGTGCCATTATTAAAATAAAATGTAGTGTATTGTTTATCATATTTTATATAGCCACTCATCTCACAGAAAGCAACTCTGGGCAGGGTACAACATTGCAATAAAGCACCACACATATAAAACAATCCATATTAAAAAAATAAGAACCAATGTTAAAAGATAACTTATTATACAAATAAATATGCAAACCCTAGGCAAAGAGAGAATAAGAATAGCCAGCTCGGCAATGGAGCCATCTAAGCATATCTCCAATTCCCTGGAAGTTCTAGGCCTAGTGACATAACCAGATCCTGAGGGACTTCAGAATGGCAAAAGGGATGAATCTTATCTAATTTCTTATAGAAGAATGTTCCATAAGGTGGTGCCATGACACAGATGGCCTGTTGCCTGGATCCCATTAAATGTACAACCCAGGGGTGGGTTCTACTTATCTTTACTACCGGTTCGTATCGTGCCCGCGCGCGCTTCTGCACATGCGCAGATCATTTCTGATGACGTCCGGATCAGTGGGTGGAGCCTCCTGCCGGTTTTACTACAGGTTCTTGTGAACTGGTCCGAACCGGGGGCAACCCACCACTGGTACAACCCTAGCTGATGGGATCTGCAGCATGTCTTCTCTGGCAGATTTTCTGGGGTGGGCTGATGTAATTGGGGAGGGGCAGTCCTTCAGATAACTCAATATTGTGCCATGAATGGCTTTAAAGGTTAAAACCAGCACATTCAATTGGACTTGGAAGCAAACTGGCAACCAATGTAGCTCACAGAGCAGAGATGTAACATGCACTGTTCTAGGCGCACACTTAACTGCCGGCACTGCTACATTCTGTACCAACAGCATCAACAATATTATTAATAGCAAGGCAGTTGAGAAAATGAATGGTGAGATGTTCCAAGAAAGCTGAGTGATGACCATATAAAATAACTTTCCAGCTTTTTTTCCTCATTCAGCAGTAGAATGAGACAATATTTCTTTGTAAAGACTTTTTATGGAAATGTTCTGTAACTTTTCAGTGTTACATTTTATTCTTCTTATTGTAGTTTTAAGAAGAAACTTCTCAGTTTCTCTTGCTCCACATATGGTCATTAGAAAAGGACCTTACTTTTCATATTTTCTTCTTTCTTGTTCTTCTGCACTTGAATTTCCATCCTTGCTTTTCTATTATTATTCTAATGCAACCTCAATTTTACTGGATCTTTTCCACCCCTGAAAAAGTGTAATCTCCCAGGTGGAGCTCAACCAAGATTGGCCTTTATCTGAACACTCAAAGCCATCACATTCATCCACCATTTACACCTCTCAAAATTCCAAGCCCCTAACAATAATACCTGAGACTTCTACCCCATCCCTGGGCATACCTTCTCTTGAGCATTCAGCAGCCCCATGAGTGAGCTGGATCTCTGGAAGCTCTCCTGAGCATTTGGGTCACAACTTTCCCTGTTTAACCGGAGTCAAACAAAGATTTAAAAAATATGTAATAAATGTTCCAGTTCTTGAGTCTGGAGGGGAAAACAAATGGGTAAGTGTCCAACCCTACCACAGAAGGCAGTTTTCAGATGCTAAAAGAATCCCGCGGTGGACAAAACAGATTCCCAGGTGTCTCTTCCCAGGCTGACAATGTCCACACAATATCAGAACACCTGTTTGCATATATGTTTCTGATCAAGTCATTCCACTTCCTCCTCCTCCTCCTCCTCCTCCTCCTCCTCCTCCTCCTCCTCCTCATTATTATTATTATTATTATTATTATTATTATTATTATTATTATTGAAATTGTAAGCTGTTCAGAATCTTTGGGAGACAAGCAGCCTCTACACTGTATAAATAAGAAAGATGCTATTGTTTCTATAATTTTCTCTCCTTTGTTTGTATGGTTCCATTGTTTCTATGGTCTGTCTATACAAAAAATATATAAAACTTACATCAAAATATTGTGGCAGGGATAAAAATGTGGCAGGGTAAAGAGAGAGAGATGCCTGGGTTATACTTCCCCCAATCCCAATTTAAAATAAATCATTGCCACTCATCCTATATGCAAATGCTGATTTTCTTAACATACCTAAAAGAACTTTATAAGTAAATTACAGGATCTGAGCCATTTCCCTCTTCCTTCCTTGTTTTCATTTTATGTCATGTCTTCTGACAGCACTCAGGAAGGGGATTGTCTGATTACTGATCTTCATAAATCACCCTCAACTTCTTTTTCAGATGTAAAAAAAGGCAAATGCTTTCCATAAATAAGCAATAATAGGCTGCAATCTAAAGAAGACTTGGAAAAATGATGTCTGTTCATGCATTGTGCTATTTTTTTCTATAATTGTCATTTGAACAAGCCTTGGAAACTAAGTACATATATTATACTAAGTCAAACAATCAAACCACAGTGGCTGAGTGCAAGATGGGAATGCAGTCAATAAGATCTGGGTTTTTGTATAAATCTATTCTCTTATTGACTTAATGTTATTTGTCATTGTTTTTCGGACACTTTTTCAAATTCCCAATGTAAAATACAGTTTTACAGTTTTGGACTTCCCAATGGTCCTCAATTTCAGTACTAACCAACGATGACAAAACTTAATTTTCTAGATCAGAGGTGTCAAACTGGCAGCCTGCACAGGCCATGCCCAGTCCAGCTCCTTGAATGGGAAAACATCACGAAATGTCATGTGATGGCAATGTGACGCCACGAGCTTGACACCCATGTTCTAGGTCAACAAAGTTTGGAAGAGTGCTGACACTGATATCTGGCAGGCTCTCTAAAGGACTGATGTGGGGAAAATAGATTCGTTGGCTATTAATTGGAATGTTCACATTATAGTGCCTTCATCATGTTCACCTTATGCATCAATAAATAAAAGTAATTGCAAAACATCAATTATTTATTTATTTATTTGTTTGTTTATTTATTTATTTTTAAATTTATATACCGCCCTTCTCCCTGGGGACTCAGGGCGGTGTACAGCCGAATAAAAACATACAATACAAACATTAAAAACAGTTAAAAGAAATATCTTAATTTGGCCCCAAATTTAAAAAGACAAACCAATTAAAATTGTTTAAAAGGATTTGTTAAGCCAGCCTGGCTTGCTGGAAAAAGAAAGTTTTAAGGGCATGGCGGAAGGCACGGTGGTCTTGGATTTTCCTTATCTCTGGAGGCAGCTGATTCCAGAGGGTAGCCCCCACAAAGAAGGCCCTCCCCCTGGGGGTCGCCAGCCTACATTGTTTGGCTGACAGCACCCCGAGGAGGCCCTCTCTGTGGGAGCGCACGGGTCGATGGGAGGTCGTCGGTGGCAGAAGGCGGTCTCGAAGATAACTAGATCCTATGCCATGGAGCGCTTTAAAGGTGGTGACCAACACCTTGAAGCACACCTGGAAGACCACCAGGAGCCAGTGCAGCTCACGCAGGAGCGGTGTTATGTGGGAGCACCATGCAGCTCCGGTAATTACCCGCACGGCCACATTCTGGACCAGTTGGAGCCTCCGGGTGCTCCTCAAGGGGAGCCCCATGTAGAGAGCATTGCAGTAGTCCAGGCAAGAGGTGATGAGGGCATGAGTGACTGTGCACACGGAGTCCCGATCAAGAAAGGGGTGCAACTGGCGAATCAGGCGAACCTGACGGCTACAGCCATCAGATGTTCCTCCAAGGACAGCTGCATATCCAGGTGGACACCCAAATTGTGCGCCCTCTCCGTGGGGGCCAAAGACTCACCCCCGATAGTCAGTGATGGAGTCAGCTGACTATATCAGGATGCCGGGAACCACAGCCACTCAGTCTTGGAAGGGTTGAGCTTGAGCTTGTTCCTCCCCATCCAGGTCCGCAGAGCCTCCAGGCACTGGGACATCACTTCAAGGGCATCGTTGGGGTGGCCTAGGGTGGAGATATACAGCTGGGTGTCATCGGCGTACTTGTAGTATCTCACCCCAAAGCCACGGATGATCTCATCCAGCGGCTTCACATAAATGTTGAACAAAAGGGGCAAGAGGACCGACCCCTGTGGCACTCCACAAATGAGAGGCCTCGAGGTCGACCTCTGCCCCCCTGCCAACATGAACTGTGACCGGCCGGAGAGAAAGGAGGAGAACCACCGTAACACGGTGACCCCCATCCCTAACTCTTCCAACCGGTGTAGCATGATACCATGGTCGATGGTATCAAAAGCCGTTGAGAGATCTAATAGGACCAGAACAGAGGAACAACCCCTGTCCCGAGCCCTCTAGAGATCATCGACCAACGCGACTAATGCCGTTTCCGTGCTGTGCCCAGGCCTGAAACCCGACTGGAACGGATCTAGATAAGACGTTTCCTCCAGGAATTATGGAAACTGTTGTGCGACCACCCTCTCAACAACCTTTGCCACAATTATATATCAATGGATTCCTTCTAAAAGAAATAAAATCTTGATAAAGGCTGTACCCTGAAACTTCTCACTAACATGTAGAGCTTAAAGACCTGACTCTGCCAGTTGGCTTGGGGCCCCAAAGGAGTGGTTTCACATTGGGGTGGTTGATAGATTAACAATAGATCTCACTCCTCCCCTTCTCATCATACACCCTCCCTCCCTGTCTTTTTAGCTAGGTTGATTTTTATAGTATTGTATTTAAATCATTGCATTTTATATAGTTCTACCTTTTAATGTTATTAATCTCACCAGAGTGGCCAAATGGTAAAATGGCCTTCTAATAAATTTTATGAGCAAATAAATAAAAATGAGATGAAGTAACAGATTTATACCATGGATTCCATGTTCCGAGATAGGTTTTAAAACTAAAGTGTTTAGGATTTTTCAGGAAAAGCAAAAGAATTTTCCTTGCAACGGTACCAATTGTCTACTATTTGACCCCAGGATATGTTACGGTGATTAAGAATCATTCATAATGTGAAACTGAGGAAAATATTTCTGACCTAAAATCCCAAAGATCAGTCATGGTTTTGCATGAGCAGAGTCAGCTGCTATTCACATACTTTTCTTCTTGCTATTGCTTATGCACAAGCCACAAGAATCTCAGAGAATAAATACTTCTCTGTTATTTAATCAATGGATTTTTTTTTCTAGTTTCAGAAAGCTGAGGATGAAACTAAAGCGGCAATTCTTATATTCAAAGTCAACAAATCAACATTTGATGACTTTTCAAAACTGGAGCATAAAAGTTGGGCTAACAAATCTGAAGCTAGAACTTTGCATCTTAACCCTGTTAGACGCATGGTTAGATGCACTGGTGGGTTGCTCCCGGTTCACACCGGTTCTCGAGAGCTGGTAGCAGTGACTATATGACGTCACCGAACCGGTTCTCTGTCTTCGGGAGCTGGGCCCTCCAGCCCGCCCCGGCGTTATGCCGATCTTATATTTCTTCTTTTTTCACCCAGCTGAGAGGTGTGGCAGAGCGGATTGCCGCACCTCAGTGGGGGAGATTCGCAACGCGCTTGCGCAAAGCGCAAGTTTGGTGTGCAGGCGAGCAAAGTGAGCATGTGCACGGTGATCGCGCGCCAAGCACACAACTGAAGAGGCAATCGCGCGTGAAGCGTGTACACAAAGAGAACCGGTAGTAAAGCCGGTTAGAAACCACCCCTGGTTAGATGCATGGTTAACTACCTATCTCCATGAGATGGCTTTCATGTAGTTTGCATCCCATATTCTATACCCGTTACTTTGAGCTGTCCATGTGTTAATATCAATTTTTCCCATGAGGTCTCCAGAAGCAGGAACAACTTTACTATGAGTACAATCTGATATCCTTTGCCAACCATTTTATCAGTAATGCTATCAGGTGACCCTTGCAGTATAGGATCAATTTAGCATCTATTGACCACCTGGAGATGATGGAGGGATGCCTCCCCCTTTCTAGTCCCTGCACATTGTCCTGAGATTACTCTGCTTTGGGTAGAGGGAGGGTGCATCTCTATGAAACTGGGATGCCTCCTATACATGCCAGGTTTCCAAGCTAGAGGGAGGGCAAACAGGTTGGCAATGGGGACAGCCAAATCCATGCCTAGTTTTCTGCTGGCTCAGATATAGAAGGAGAGCACTTTAACTAAGCCATTGATTCCACTTGGAAACCGCTTCTGGTGCTTGAGGTGAGTCTAGCACAGCTGCTTTTATATTGTGGGTGAGCCAGTGGTGTTGTGTTGTGCTTTGTAGGTTAAAAAAGGGCAAAGAAGTGACATTGACTTGGCCACGCCTACCTTACCAACAAGCCATGCCCTCTCAGTCACCTTGCCACCAAGCCACGCCCACTAATTAAGTCACGCCCACAGAACCGGTAGCAAAAAAAATTAGATTTCATCCCTGGGTGGCTGTTACAGTTCTTATACTGCATGAGGTAGGTGACTCCTGTTTTTACTTCTTGGGCTATTGGGTCCTTTGGTTTATTTAAGATGCTTTGGAGGATTTGATTCGTATGCTACCATGATGCTGTATAGTTGTTAAAGTCTTGGTTGTTTCTCAGATGTTTTTGATGTATGACAGTGTTATCCTTTTCATAGTTTGTGTTGGTTGTGCTTTCTTGGGTTGAGTTGTCAAACATTTTAGATACAGTTTTCCATTTAGTTGGAAGATGTTGAACAATTCATTAATTCTGTGGACTAGAACAAACTTTAAATCAGGGGTGAAATGCTCCCGGTTTGGACCGGATCACCCAGTCTGGTAGCAATGGAGGCGGGTGGTTTGGAGAACTGGTAGCAAAAATCCCTGCTCCCCCACCCCATTGCCCAGCTGAGTGGCGCAATCATCAGAAACTTTTTTTTATTTTTAAAAGCATTTTTTCTACAACTTCTTTGGCTGAAAAAATGTTTTTAAAAGTTAAAAAAAAAGCCTCTGATGATTGCACGGCTCAGCTGGGATTATCAGAGGCTTTTTTTAAAAAAAAGAAACCCTCTGCCGATCAGGCAAGTCAGCTGGGATCGTCAGAGGCTTTAAAAGCATTTTTACAACCTCTTCAGCCTAAGGGGTTGTAGAAAAAATGGTTTCAAAAGTTAAAAAAAAAAGTCGGCCACGCCCACTCAGTCATATTACCACCACCACCCACCAAGCCACGCCCACAGAACCGGTAGTAACACATTTTACATTTCACCACTGCTTTAAATTCATTACTTCTGAAGCACAAGCGGCTTAGAAAAGTAACGATGAAAATACTTTAAAACAGTCTTCCCAATTCACTGATATTCGTTTACCATTGTCTTTAGAGCCCCCTAGTGACGACTAGATAACATTGAAAAGGAGAAATGAAAAACGGTTTGGATCAGTGTTTCTCAGTCTCAGAGCTTTTAAGATGTGTGGACTTCAATTTCCAGAGTTCCCCAGGCAACATACAGGCTCTGAGATTGAAAAGGGCTGGTTTGGATGTTCCTCTTTAGGAAAAGGAACAATTGTTTGGGAATGATGAGAATCAAAACACCAGGTTACAAAATATGCAGTCCTTTCTTCCACCAATATTACTCTCACAGAAAGCCTATTCAACTGGATTATGGCAAAAAAAAAATACCAATAAAACCCAAGACATCGTTCAAACATAACACAAATCATATTGTGGTTTACTTGGTTTTGGTTTAACATGTTGCATAAACACAGCCCTTTGGTCTGGAAACCATAGTTTGTATCGTAATGTTATATGTATTTTATTTTATTTTATTTATTTTATTTATATGCTGCCCTTCTCCGGAGACTCAGGGCGGCTTACAATGCGTTAAGCAATAGCCTTCATACTTTTGTATATTTATACAAAGTCAGCTTATTGCCCCCACAAACCGGGTCCTCATTTTACCCACCTTAGAAAGGATGGAAGGCTGAGTCAACCTTGAGCCTGGTGAGATTAGAACTTGCAATAATTGCAGGCAGCTGGATGTTAAATGCTGCCTTAATAGGAGGCATTAGCCTGCTACGCCACTCAGGCTCCTTAGATTTATGTAAATCTAATAGGCTGTGGCCATTGAACAAACCACATCTGGCTTAACCAAGAGTGCAATCCACTGGATTCCAGATTCATCAGGACTGATGAAGATCGGTGCGGTGATATCTATAACACCATCAAACATCCAGATCTGCCTATCCCAGGTCCTTAGTAAGGACTCAATAGATAAACAAAAATGCCAAATCCATAATAATGATGATGATGGTGGTGGTGGTGGTGGTGGTGATGAATGATGATGATAAAACAGCTCTTAGGTCCTTGGTTAGGACTTGAACTGTTAAGTTTTTACCAGACTGTGAATCGAATTGAAGATTAAAACTTAAATAACAACAAAAATAACAATAATAATGTGCTTTTGAAAAAAACGGTGTTAAAATGGATCTTTGTGGCAGTATTGTTTGTTTATTATTAAAGAATGCAGACAATTAGTGAAATTTACAAAACCAAAGCTAACAGTAATATGACCTAGAACCATGGGCCCTTTTATGACTTGTGGACTTCAACACCTAGACTTACTGAGCTGGCTGGAGAATTCTGGGAGTTGAAGTCCACAAGTCTTAAAGCTGCCAAGTTTGAAGACCTCTGTCCTAGACTATGGTGCTGACTATAACTATTGAAGTGCCAATTGAGATATTATTACATTAAGGGACACTTTCACTTTTGGATCGCAATATTAGAATAGCAACCATGAGAAAAACCTTTCCCTTTTTATTCAGAATAAGCTTTCATATATTTAGGCTTTCAATCAATCTAAATTATTTTTTTTAAATTTATTAACTCCTTCTTCCTCCCTTTCCTCCTCCTCCTCCTCCTCCTCCTCTTTAAAAATTGTTGTCCTATTTTTAGTCTTCTCTGCATACACTTTCTCCTGGATAAAACTATAGCCATAGTTGAGCATATTTAAATCAGCTAAAAACAATACTGAATAACTATAAAGTGGCTTCCTAGAAAACTATGCTACTTTAAAATCTGCTCTGTATCTTGTGGGTGAAACAGGGTGTACATCAGAGGTGGGTTTCAGCACCTGGAGAACTGGTAGCGGAAATTTTGAATAGTTCGGCGAACCGGTAAATACCACCTCTAACTGGCCCCGTCCCCATCTATTCTCTTCCTCCAAGTCCCAGCTGATCGGGAGGGAATGGGGATTTTGCAGTAACCTTCCCCTGGATTGGGGTGGGAATCGGGTGTGTTCTACTTACCTTTACTATCGGTTCACAGCGGGGTCGTGTGTGCGCGCTCACTTCACTCATGCTCACGCATGCTCTTCTGCGTATGCACAGAAGCGTTTTGATGATGTTGGGGTCGGTGGGCGAAGCCTCCCGCCAGTTTTACTACTGGTTCTATAGAACCGGTGCAAATCGGGGGCAACCCACCACTGGTGGGAATGACGATTTTACAGTATCCTTTCCCTGCCATGCCCACCTACCCACGCCTACAAGCCATGCCATGCCCACCAAGCCACACTCACAGAACTGGTAGTAAAAAAAATTGAAACCCACCACTGGTGTACATTTAAATAGTCCAAACAGAAACACCTGATCCTTTGAGACACAATGATCAATGCAAAATCCTGTTCCAATCGCCGATTGGAATACAAACAACTGCATTCTTGTATTCTTGGTTTCAGCATCAAGAGTACTAAAATACACAATGCACTGTATTGCTTTTTTTAAAAATTGTTATTCTTGCTGGAGTCTTGCTGGAAACAACTGGCACACATAGGCATATCGATCCCCTCTTTTTATGTCTTAAGATCCCTGTGAAATACATTGTGGCAAGAAGTGTTTGTCCAAAATTATTCAGTGAGTCATGAAAACAAATGGAAAATGAGTTCAGTTTTAGTCAAACCGCTATCAGGTCCTGGATTTGATTTTGATGCCATTAGACTCCTAAGACATGGTCGTATTACAACACTCCTTTCCTTTCCAAAACAGTTAGAAGAGGACTCTAGACTCCTCCTCCCAATTCAACTAGAGTTTAATGTGCATAGATTTGACTGCTTTTTCTGCTTCACTAATTGGTCCTCAAATTAAAGTCGTGTGTGTGTGTGTGTGTGTGTGTGAGAGAGAGAGAGAGAGAGAGAGAGAGACAGAGAGAGAGAGAGACAGAGAGAGAGAGAGAGAGAGAGAGAATAGATCTTGATGGAATATCAGCACCAAGTATTCAGCATCTCTACTCCATCCTATCTCTCTTTGTGTTGTGCAAAAATGATGTGAATTTTCTGGAGACCAGGAGAGATGTCTACTTCACTTTGGAGTGATCAGCCCTCTAAAAGTCCAATTACCGTTGAAAGTTTGCCAGGAAAATTATTTTTTGCATCCCCTCTCCCCCTGGCCTATCTATGCTATAAATAACATCATGCATAGACTGTAGTAAAGTGTTTCAATTTAATTAAATGGTGTTCCAATTTATAAAACAGCTTTCTGTTTCTTGCTTTGATGGGTCTATGAAGCTATTGGTGGCGCCAGAGTTCAACTTCTTCTGCAGTGTATTCGGTCATTGATTAGAACAGATTGAATAATATTAACTTGACCCATCATTTTAATGAATATGAGTGAAATTTATTCCCATCAATTATTTAATAAGTCTTATTTCATATTGGGCAGTTCTAGGAGCTGGCTGGAATAATATTAATCTTGGACTTCATAACATTTGTAGTTAAACAGCAATGTCAGCCATGGCAATACTTTGTACATGTTATAGACACTGAACAAAATAAAGAAGTTTAGTATGACAGAATCTTCCTTCAAAGACAAAAATCTGTCTGCATAAAGTTGGACTTTTACAATAAATCTGAAAACAGATGAAGATAGTACAGTAAAGTCCTTGCTGCTGAATCTAGGGTCATGAAATATACTTTGCTTGAATAGGGATTGCTTTTGGAAATACAGCTTTTAGGTTTGTAGTATTTCTGGACTCAGTATTGCCCTTGGATGGCCAGCTCCTAAGACTGGGAATATTTTGCTCAGAGAGAGGGCAGAACAAAATATAAGGAACTTGAAGAAAATCTAGGTTCAAATCTCCATTGAGGCATGTTACTTCCTGATAATTTTAAGTCAGTCACTATTTATCATCATATCCTGTTTTACAAGTTGCTGTGAGGATTAAATCTAGATCTAGTCTATATTTTGGGTTTCAGGAAAGCAGAAATGTAACTGTAATAAACACCATGCCAACTGCATCTTTTTGGGAATAAGAGTAGAATAGAATAGAATAGAATAGAATAGAATAGAATAGAATACTTTATTTGGCTAAATGTGAGTAGACACACAACAAATTTGTCTCTGGTGCAAGCTATACAAACAAAATGATATTCATAATAATGATATCAATAAGAGAAGGTAGTGGAACAGAAGAGAATGGGAAGAGTAATAATAATAATATCACTATTATAATAGTAATACTATTATTATTTTCTATCATAATAATAAGAAGATATGGCCCTACTTTTATGTATGTTTGTCACATCTAGAAGAGATTTCGGCAATGGTCCAAGATTAATGAACCCTGCAAATGTTAGAAATATTCAGTTGGTACAGAATGTTGCAGTCAAAATCCTTGCTGGTGTTTTTTCTTTAGTAACATATAATATTGCTCTTGTAAAAATGAAACTGGCTTCTAACTATGCTTGATTCTGATTCTGTCAGCCATGGATCCCTAAATTAATCACAGCCTGAACATTTAAACTTTATTTTTTGCTGCATCAATGTGATGTTTTGATAATCAATGGGGTTCTGTTTTATATTCTACAACCTGTTCAAGTGTAACTAGCAACTTTTCATTATGACAGTCGATTATCTTGGGATTAAACAGCCCTTTCTTTTTGTCCTTAAGTGTTTTTATTTATTTCCATTTTCCTTATATTTGAATGGGAAATCTGAACCTAGCTTTATTGTGGAAGCTGCTTTAGTAAAAGGTAGATGCCACCTTAAAGAAAATGTTCTAAGACTATTACTGTATGTTTAGCCGTCTATTTCTGTTTCTTTGGCATGGCATTTAACTTATAAGCCTTCTGTACTGGAACTTGCTCCTGTGGTATTTTGTAAAACCCCATCAATTGCGATAGCATTATCTGAACGAACCCTCATTTGAATGGCCCTAAAGATTAGAATGAATATTTGAAGACAAGTAGTGGGTTTCACTTACCTTCATTACCGGTTCAGAACTGTGAGCACACGGAGCTTCCTGCTGCCGCTGCTACCGGTTCTCTCGAACTGGGGCGAAACCCACTCCAAACCCACGGTAGAAACCCGCCACTGCTGAAGACAATTCTTTTCTTGTTCATTTTACTGGTAAATGAATGGCGATCCCCACTGAATTCTCTTTTCAGAGAAGGCCAAGTCCTTTTTCTCCTTGCTCCTTCTGCTTCTTCTTCTAAGACACCTGCAAAGTACAAGTAGTCCTCAACTTACAACCACAATTGAGCTCAAAATTTATGTTGCTGAGTCAGAAATTTGTTAAGTGAGTTCTGCCTCATTTTGTGACTTTTCTTGCCCCATTTGTTAAATGAACCACTGCAGCTGTTAAATTACTAAAAGGATTGTTAAGCGAATCTGGCTTCCCCATGGACTTGACTTGTCAGAAGGTCACAAAAGGGGATCACGTGTCCCTGGGACACCACAACCGTCATAAATATGAGTTAGTTGTCAAGTGTCCAAATGTAAATCACATGACCGGGGGGAATGCTTCAACGGTCGTAAGTGTGAACAATGATCATAAGTCACTTTTTTCAGTGCCATTGTAACTTCGAACGATCACTAAACAAACTGTTGTAAGTCAAGGACTACCTGTAATCTCTCCTCAAGGCCTTAAACCAGAGGTGGGTTTCAGCAGGTTCTGACCAGTTCTGGAGAACCGGTAGCAGAAATTTTGATTAGTTCAGAGAACCGGTAGTAAAAATTCTGACTGGCCCCGCCTCCATCTATTCTCTGCCTCCCAAGTCCCAGCTGATCGGGAGGAAATGGGGATTTTTCAGTAACCTTCCCTTGGAGTGGGGTGGGAATGGAGATTTTATAGTATCCTTCACCTGCCATGCCCACCAAGCCACGCTCACAGAACCGGTAGTAAAAAAAATTGAAACCCACCACTGCCTTAAACAGACATATGGTATTTTCTTCTGAGGAAAAGGGGCAGGTAGATTTGCCGAAAAAGGTAAGTCCAAAATGATTGAGGGTAAATGTATTTGAAGAATAAGGGCTGGAAGAAGAGGACTCTAAGAGAATCAAAGACGAAGGCCTTTCATTGCAGTAGGAATGTTCTCTAGTGACTTTATGGCCCAAAGGGAGAGGGAACAGCTGCCTGACACTGTGAACTGCTGGTGACAGGAGAAATTCAGCAGAGAGGAGTGTCCTTCCACATCCCAACCCCCCCATACCTGCTTCAGAGTTAATGACACCTAACCTTGGTTAGTCCTGGAAGGACACTTTTGTTAAAAAAAAAAAAGAGAGAGAGAGAGAGAGAGAGAGAGAGAGAGAGAGAGAGAG
>WNWU01000001.1:55281946-55324364 GCA_012654045.1 Ptyas mucosa | reverse complement strand
AGAGAGAGAGAGAGAGAGAGAGAGAGAGAGAGAGAGAGAGAAAAGGTACACAGTGATAAGACCATTTCCTTTCTCACAGCGTCTCCTTTAATGTCAGGCCTGAAATATGAAGTCATTAGGGGATATTAAAACAGTGCTGACAAACTAATTAACAAAAGACATTACGCCGGATGGGCTCAATTTATCCTTTTTAATGGTTCTTATAAATGGGTGCCGCCAATTAAAATTAATAAAGATTTACCAGCGATTGCCTGGCATGCACTGCAAAGGAGTCCACTGAAGGTCGCCTTAAAGTCAGCTTCCTCAGAGCGGCAAATTCAGCTCCGTCTCTCAGCCCAGCAGGATCTCTCTTGGTTATTTCTCTCCCTCCCCCCTTTTCCAATGCTGTCTATTTCTGGGTTTTCTCTGGTTCTTGTCTGGGACGCTTTAGAAATCTATTCATCTCTGGGTTGACTTTTGAACCTTGCTTGTTCCTGGTTCCTTCTGTTCTTTCAGGATGAACATAACTTTCCAAATCAAATACCAACCCAACAAGTTTTGCTGACAACTTGCTATTCTCTACTCCACTCCACTCCACACCAGCACCACCCCACCCCCCAAATACCACAGCAACATTTATTGTGGCAGCCAGGTATTTAAACATTACTTTAAAGTTTTAAATTGTAAATAATTTTTGGGGAAACTTTCTGAGCTGAAAGGTAGACCGAAATATTTAAAGGAAATTAAGTAAAATATTATTCAAAGTACCTCTATGAATATTGATAGATAAAGATTCTCTGAAGATAGTTTAGGCATTTTATAGAATAGAATTCTTTATTGGCCAAGTGTGATTGGACACACAAGGAATTTGTCTTGGTGCATATACGCTCTCGATGTTCATAAAAGAAAAGATGCATTCATCAAGAATCATAAGGTACAACACTTACAACACTTAATGATAGTTAAAGGGAACAAATAAGCAATTAAATCACATTAGGAAACAGTCAATATAAATCTTAAGGATGCCAGCAATATGTAAATCCTTGACTGAATTGAGCATCATGATTGAAGAAACATTTTGGTTTAAGTTTTAAAAGGATAACATTCCAATGAGGTGCACAAAGGATTAAATTAAGCTTTATTGTTACATTTTGAAGTTTAATAACCTTTACAAAACCCCCAAACTATTTCTGCGTAAATTTGCCCTAGAAAGGAAATCAACAATATATTGTGGCATCCAGCAGGTTTATTGTCACACAAACACGTATTGTGGATCCAATTGGCAAAAGAAGGACTTGGACTTTCATCCTGCAGTGGATAGACAATGGCTAAAATGATGATGATGACGAAACATTTATGAATAATGTCCATCTAAATAAAGTTGAGCGAGAGAGATTTTGGATCATAGAATCATAGGATTCAAGGGTTGGAAAGGACTTTGAAGATCATCATCACAATTATCATTGTGCACCTCTGGCATTCCACCGCTGGCTTTTTTTTCGAGAGAAGGAAGAACCCTTTTCAGGCCAGATATCCAAATCACTAACTAATGACAATGAATAATTTACGGCATTCATTCCCACCCCCCCAAAAAGGGGGGGGAGATGTTGGCAAACATCCCATTCAAGATTTAGAAAGGAAGAAAAGGAAATTGTAAAAGTCCTTCCCCCTCCTTCTCCCTCCCATTTCACTAAGGCTGTTCCTTCCTTCCTTCCCCCTAGGACGAAACCTCCTTCTGTGTATGGGCTACGGCGAAGCGCCTGGGAGGGAGTGGCTGTGGCCATTGTGCCGGGGTGAAAGACTGGCAGAGGGCCAGCCAAGGAGAAAGGTTTGTGGCTAATAACCCAGAGGCGAAAACCTCAAGGCAAAACAGGCAAGGCGAAGAGACCGAGCCAAAAAGTTCTAGACCCTTCCAGTCCATGGAAAAATCTCTCTCCACGGAACCAGTCCCTGGTGCCCAAAAGGTTGTGGGCCGCTATTCTATATCACCTTCCTTCCCAACCCATTTTGTTTTCCTGTTATTTTAACGCTGCTCTCCTTTTTGTTTGTTTTCCCCCCCCTTATCTATTTATCCCTCCGTTTGAAGCTCCCTTGTTACAGTGTTGCATCTTTCATACTTTTAAAACATACAGATATTTAAAAAAATAAGATGTAAAGTAAACAATCCTGTACTTTTTCTTTTATACGAACAAATCAAATTCAAGCGTGTCCTTTAAGTGTGAGTTTTCATTCATAATGGCTATTTGAATTTTTAGAATTCTTCTAACAGCCTCTTAGATCATTGAAGTACTGAAATATTTATGATAAAAAGCCCATAAATGTATGAAAACCTTCAATGTTTCAATTATATAAAACTAAGAACCATTCATTCTGTGCCCATTCCTAGATAATAAATAAGATTAAGGGGCTCAAAATTTTGTTTTCCATAATTTGAAAGGATGTTTGAGGGCTTAATTGGAGACAATTTAGCTTATATTTCACTTTAGCTGGAATGCATTTCCAGTGCCAGCACAAGGCTTTATATGAGAAGTAATCCAAATATATAAAGAAGAGGACATACTGAACGTTTTCTTAACAACACTGAATAACCTTAACATTCATATCTGGTTGCATTCACACGTCACATTAATTTTCATCATGATTTGTTGAATCATCAGTCTGAAGATGAATAATGACTTGTTTTTCAGTTTCAAGGTTTACTCTCTCTTCTTTTTAAGCGGTCCTAGTTTGGTATATGACCTGTATAGTGTTAGGAACAGGTGATTCTGTGCAAATCAGCATACCACAATCTGACTACATTCATTTCTGTTTGCTATTGTGGTTGTTCACAGTTTCAACTGGTAATCTATGTTAATTCACATCATAATAAGCCCTAAAACACCAACCATGTTTTTGCTTATGTTATTGCAAAACCCAACTATCAACTGATGTGGGGCCAAGCAGGGGTGGGAGCAGTGGTTTAGTTTTATTAGATTTATATACCGCCCTTCTCCCCGAGGGGACTCAGGGTGGTGAACAGGCAAAGATAAAAGACATAGATACAAAATTTAAAAACCAATTAAAACCGAATTAAATGATTCCCCCAACAATTCAAAACCTGTTTTTTTTAAAATATGTAAATCCCGAATCTAAAAATTTGGATTATGGATTATGAAATTAAAATTTTCTTACAAAGAGGGGAGAGATTATGCCAGGCCCGCCTGATGGAACAAAAAAGTTTTTAACTCACGGCGGAAAGCACGAAGATCCAGGATCCGCCAAATCTCTGGGGGGAGGTCGTTCCAGATAGTGGGTGCCCCCACAGAAAAGGCTTTCCCCCTGGGGGCTGCCAGTCGATATTGTTTGGCCGATGGCACCCGGAGGAGCCCCTCTCTATGGGAGCGTACCGGTCGGTGGGAGGCTATTGGAGGTAGTAGGCGGTCCCATAAGTACCCGGGTCCTAAGCCATGGAGCGCTTTAAAGGTGGTAACCAACACCTTGAAGTGCACCCGGAAGACCACCGGGAGCCAGTGCAGCTCGCGCAGGAGCGGTGTCACATGAAAGCGCCACGTCGCTCCCATCACCACCCGCACGGCCGCACTCTGCGCCAGTTGGAGCCTCCGGGTGCTCCTCAAGGGGAGCCCCATGTAGAGAGTATTACAGTAATCCAGGCGGGAGGTAACAAGGGCATGAGTGACCGTGAGTTAGGAGTCCTGATCCAGAAAGTGGTGAAATCCAAATTTTTTACTACAGGTTCTGTGGGCGTGGCTTGGTGGGCTTGGTGTGGCTTAGTGGGCGTGGCTTGGTGGGCGTGGCAGGGGAAGGATACTGCAAAATCTCCATTCCCATCCCACTCCAGGGGAAGGATACTGCAAAATCCTCATTCCCGCTCTACTCTTGGGGAGCAGGTTATTGCAAAATCTCCATTCCCACCCTACTCTGGGGCCAGCCAGAGGTGGTATTTGCCGGTTCTCCGAACTGTTCAGAAATTTTGGTTCTCTGAATTGCTCAAAATTTCTGCTACCGTTTCTCCAGAACCTGTCAGAACCTTCTGGATTTCACCCCTGGGTGGGAGTCTACTGGTTCAGACTGGTTCAGGAAAACCAGTAGCTCTGATGATCAGCTGGGAGCGAACCGGTTATCCCCAATGATCAGATGGGACCACCTGCCCGCCTGCACTATTTTCCAACCTTTATCTTCTCAGCTGATTCGCGCATCAGAGCAAATTGCTGCGCCTCAGCTGTATTTCTCCTCCAAAGAAATGTGGAAGTGAAGATTTCTTCAAACTGCACATGTGCACGATCACCAAACCGGTTGTTAAACTGGGAGGATCCCACCACTGGGGCCAAGGTTCCTTGACAGTATGGGGAATGTGGCCTCTTATCTTTAGATGCTATTACAAATAACTCCAAAATAAAATTTAAAAATGCAACATATATTATCAGTGTATTATAATTCATTAACATTCTTTCCAAGAGACTGCCAGTGGTATTTGAATGGCCCTAGGTGACTTAGGGGATAGAACCAGTCCACTTGAAACATGAACAGGTACCTGAATTGTTCTAATATTTATAGGCTTGTCTTGATCGAATTCTGGCTTTGCTATCTTCCTTCCCCTATTTGGATTTTTCTTTCTCTCTTGAATCCTTTCCACATACCGTACTAGTTGTGATAGATGATGATGAGGTGTTTGACTCTTATAAGATGGAGAGGCAGTCCCAGTGAACCAAATTCTAAGGCAGGATATCCATAAGGTGGGTCCAAAAAGGTTGAGATGATAGCCAGAACTGCAAAATAGAAATCCTGTCCAATGGTGGGATTCAATTTTTTTTACTCCTGGTTCTGTGGGCATGGCTTGGTGGGAGTGGCATGCCATGGCTTGGTGGGCGTGGCTTGCTGGGCATGGCAGGGGAAGGATACGGTAAAATCTCCATTCCCACCCCACTCCTAGGGAAGGATACTGTAAAATCTCCATTCCCTCCCCACTCCAGGGGAAGGTTACTGCAAAATCCCCATTTCCTCCCAATCATCTGGGACTTGGGAGGCAGAGAATAGATGGGGGTGGGGCCAGTCAGAGGTGGTATTTACCGGTTCTCTGAACTACTCATAATTTCCCTTACTGGTTCTCCAGAACTGGTCAGAACCTGCTGAATACCATCTCTGGTCCTGTCCCTTTTTACAAGCAATGCACATGTAACAAACAAACAGGAAACGGAATACTAATGACATGGTCATGGCTATTATCTTAACCTTTTTGACCCCTCCCCCCAACACTCCTGCAGTAAGGGCATCTTTGCTGAGGAGAATATCATCCCTTCCATGAGGGTTGAAGAAATTTTAGGACCTCCAGATAGTCCTGAACCAAAACTATTAACATCCCAAACCGGAAGCTATGTAGACTGAGGCTGCAGTGAATTGCAGTTCAACAACATCTGGTGAATCAAAACTAATTTAAAATTTAGTAGTAAGTTGTCATACCTTTCTGTGGTCTTGCATGATTTCTTTAAAAATGCAGTAAATGGAATGCGCTGGGCAGATTAATTTTTTGTTTTAAATATTAAAAATAGTAAAGTGATAAAAGTGATGGAATTGAAAAGGAAAGTAGTGAAAATACATTAATACGTAGCCCAGAAAACAAAATGAAAATATTTAAAAACTATTGTCCCAATGTAATGTAGATATGAAAATGGGTTGTTAGGATATTGGAGGAGGCCTTCAGCTGAGCAGGAAATGAGATAATTCATCCTACAAGTTTGAAATCAATTCCCCCTCTCCCCATATATACTTTGCACATAGCCAAAGGGTACAGAAGCATCACTCTGCTAAATTTTCCCTTTCTTTCTCTTGCAAGTTTTGCAATGCACATTCATATACAGCATGTTAATTGTCTTTTCCTCTAATCCCTGCATCATGATAAATCTCCTACTGCCCTATTATTTGGCTAATTGCTGTGGATTATATGGCAGTCAGGTCTCTTTGGCAAGCTGAGATAAATGGAGAACATTTCCCTTGTTTTGATTTCATTTGCTAATTGCCACGTGGAGAAGTGGTTAGGTTAATTCATTCCCTCTCCCTCTTCAATAGCAACCTCTTGATTTTCACAAGCTGGGAAAGGAGTAGAAAAACAGGATTCTCACAAGGGGTTCATTTATTTCCTGCCTGAAAATGTGGAGCTGAGATAGAAGAAGTCCTGGGGTGCCTCACCCAAGATACTGCAGCAATATTCCGATTATTAAATTCACGGGAGAAATCCTGTTTAGGCCATTTCATTTTACATTTAATGGAATTTTAAACTGCACTTGAATCAGATTTATTCCTTATCCTGGCACCAGCTACTTTTTGGAATGTAGCTTCTGATGAGACACACAAGATGTGGCCCTTGGCCTCCCCTCCCCCCCTCTCTCTCTCTCAAAAAAAGATTAGTTTAATCAATGTATTATAGAAATGCCAGATATATTATTTATGCAAATCCCAAAGTTGGGTTTATGGTTGTTAGCAACCCATGATTGGCTCTGACTTGTATTTAGTATTTATAATCACAAACGGGTCCATTAAAAATAGAAATTATATGGGGTTATTAATACATTTAACACATCACATTATATGATATTATTTGTGAAAAAACACCTGCTATGGTGATTTATATACACATAATGTTTCCTGATAAAAATGTTACAATGCAAAGTTAGATAGATATAGGAAATCAGGTTTCTGGTATCATGTGATGGTGGGGTTCTCCAGGATATCAGTATTTCTGGTTTAAATATACGGAATAATTTCAGCAATACTGTAGTAAGTTACTGTGGTGAGATGGGCAGAAAATAAATGTAATAAATAATAATTATTGGATCATCCAGATCTGCTATCCATCTTCCGTGACCCACAATAGTTGGCTTCTGACAAGCAGAGTCAATGAAGAAGCCAGCAGTAAAATCGCAAATCACAGTCATATGATGTCTCGCTTAATAACCATATCAGTTAGTGACAGTTGCCAGGTCCAATTGTGATTGTTAAACAAGGACTGCCTTTACTATTATATTACATATGCAATACTCCTAATGTACTACACTTATATTATATTACATATGCTACATTACTAGTACTCTACTTCTGCTCTATTTTCTTTCTACGTACTCTCATATAACTATTGCTTTCACTGTATCTCTTCCTTCTTTTAACTTTAACTTCCATTTTGTCCCTTTCCTAACTTTACTATTCTCTGAGGTAGGTTGGTGCTTTCCTCCTTTCCCCTGGAATCTGATTCATCATTTGCTTTGTAAAGTATGCTGTCTTACAGGACCATGTTGTATTTAATTAAACTCTCTGCTGTCCCATAACTGGCCAGGAGATGGAGCTCCTGAATCTTTTTGGCACTCTCAGCCTTCTTTATGTTCCTCTTCCTGCTAGGAAGAACTTTTATCTCTGTTTGAGAGGGAGGGAAGTGGGGAAAATAAAGGCACAACTCAGTGCAACACATTTCCCTAGGCTTCCAACAGCTTCTCCCAGGGATTTTCACTCAGCAGAGATTTCAACTCTCTGGCAGTTTTCTTTCGGCTATTCAATCACTCAATGGTTCCCTCACAAGAGATGAACTTTCCTTTGATAGGTTTTTTTTCCTTTTCTCCTTTGGATTCTGCTTCTTTTTATCTGCTGTTGGCAAACCTAAAACACCAATGCATACATATCCATCACCCTGGAGGGACATAATAATAGTAGAATAGGTAGAATTACTGGGACATAATAATAACTTGCTATTTCACTTCTGTAAGAATTGCTTTGCTCCTGTAAGAATTAGAATTGCATCTGCCATTTGCTTCTACCAGTGATCTAACTTCTGTTATCTTGTTTTTTTGTACAACTCAGTGCCCGGAGCGGGTTATGTCATGGCTTGGCAGGGTTACATCGGGCAAATACCTGTGTTGCTAAGCACTCAGCCCCCTGTTCCTTGCTGCACAGCCAATACAGGGCTACAAGGAAGGCATGGGCCAGGGGGCCAGAATTGGGTACTAAGCTGATGTTTCTGAAGGTATAAAAGTAACGGTCTACCCAGCTCTTCTTTGTACAAATAAAAGCTGATATTTTTTTCCAAGCTTCTTCTTGGGTCTCTCTCTTTGGCATTCTGGTGACTCAAGTACATTTGGGGCCTTACAACCCTTCTCCAAATTTCTCCACAACTGGAGTTTGAAAATACTCCTCTTTTGTAGGCACGTGATAGATCCTTACATCTGGGAAAGAGTTAAACAGAATAGAGGTGTTTGTTAAACATCAAGTATTCTTTCCCTTCTACGAACTATTTAAACAAGGTCCCTCAACATGAAACTCTCCTGTTGGAGTCCTTGCTTTCCTTTTTAATACAGAACAATGCAAATATATCATTGTAGCAGACAGCTGAGCCTATAGGGTAAAAGTTAGTAGTCCCAAACTTCTCCTCTAAGAATCCTTCTGAGTCTTCTGCCTTAGAGTAGTAATTGGGTAGTTCCCACTGCCATCATCTATCTTTCAGAAGCAGCCCACCATGTATATGAGACACCGGACTATCAACAATCTGTGCTACATTTCCAGTATTCTAAATTTTAAAAGTTGAAATAATTTCTATAGTGCCAACTTCTGACATATATTGTATAGGCACTTGACTAGATGATGCAATCCAGTTTTACTTCTTTGGCAGATGGACCAATCGCACAAGAGTTAAACAAAACCAAACGTTATTTAAAATAAAAAAGTAAATGCCCTGTTTTTAATATTAAGTATTAAATTGAAAATACCCAAACTTTAAAGAGATAACTTGCAGAGCTGTCCAGATCATGGTACACAGCAGTCACAAATATATTAAACAAGAAACATTGTACAGAAAATAAAGCATTTGGGGCAGATCAGAATACGACACAGGTCTATTACAAATGTCTACTCTGAATCTCTGTAGGGCTATTATAGTATCCAGCTTTTTGGATGACTCTATGAAAACCACACTTGATTAAAAGGGTTAGGGATGGATTAGACGGAGTACAAAGCATATGGTTTATGTATCTGCATATTAAAACCTAAACTTGATATAAACATCTGTTGATTTCAAAACCAATCACAATATTTTGAACAAATATTACACATTTGTATTTCAGATGGAGGTGTTGTTCCTGCATCTAAGGAAAATCTAAACTGTTTTTCTAAGCACTGTACTTATGGGTAACAACCTATCCCACAGGGTGACCCTTCAGATCTCTGATCTTTTAATTAGCAGGAACTGATAAGAGGAAGGTGACCACAAGAGATAGTGTAAAGGCAATGACACTGAACCTTACAGGGAGATGGGAAAACATAAGGGGCTTGTTAGCTGAGGTACTGGAAGTTGCAGTTCTAACGCATCAAAAGGGTGCTAGTTTGAGGAAAGAACTGGTTTCTTTCACTGGTTCTATATATTTATTGGTGAAAGTCCCCAACACTTAATAATGATGTTATTGTTTTCTTCTTGTATTTTTGCTAAACTGAATTGCAGGACCATCTGCCATTCTGATTAGGTTGGCATTATTCAGTTATCACCCCATACAATGGTCACAATATGCCTACTGCAAATTTCAGGAAATTAGCAGACAGTAGTTTGACTAGCCTTGGGGGCAATGGTTTATATATAGTACATTGTTCATGCTAGTTTCAGTTTTAACTTGTATGTTTTATAAACCAAAGTTTACTGCTCATCTTCAGCGAAGCTATATTTATTCAATAAACTATGTTGAAAAACTATAGCATTGTGAAATATACAAATACAAACAATAAGATAAACTGCCATGGAAATTGTGGATTCTCCTTTGCTGAATGCATTTCCACAAAGGCTTGTTGGCGATCATTAAGAATTTTATAGCTACAGATTTCTTTACTGAAGATTAGATTTAATCCTGGATTTCTCTCTTTCTCTGTTTCCAATCTAATCATTATTTTACTCTCTTGTTCTATGTTCACCATAACGATGCCATTTCACTTTAAAAAAGACTTACAAACGGTATCATTTCTACCTGCAGTTTAATCACACCAATCCTTTTAGCTTCATTTACCATTTATTTTCTGTTTGGATACATACATACTGCTAGAGCAATTCAGGTGTTTCAAATTTTAGATGCTACAGTTTAGTCTTTGACCTAAGTGTTATGTTTTCTGTCTAATCAGAAATTTCTTACATTTAAAAAGCATTTCCACCCCAGGATTGACACAAAATATAATTACTATAGATATAAAATAAAATAAATGCAATAGGGAATTCAGAGTCCAGCTACTCATTGTTCTGGGTGATAAATATTGGATCTGAATGTGATAAATGATGAGGAATGTGGAAGCTCAATGCAAACATTCCCCAGGGAGGCTAATTAATCCTTCGGTCCAGAATACATTCACAAGATCATTAAAAAAATTCTGCCTAATGAAATTTAAAAATGTAACATGCAAATAAGCATTTCATTCTGCTAAAGGCAATGAAGGTTAAAGCCATTGATTATTTTTGTTCCTCTCCATGGAACACCATCTTCCTGGAATACTAGACAGCATGTCCCAAGCCACATCCAAGGAGCAGAAGATTGCAAATATATTTAATCAGTCTGAAGATATTGATTTTGCTTATCAGGAATGAATAAAACAAGGCCAATGATATAGTTGGTCTATATATTTCTCTCGCCTTCCCAAAGCAGAATGAAGGGGAAAATTCCCTCACTTTAACTAACAGCTCAGAGTCACTTCTAAATGCAGTAAAGTATTTGGGATGAAGAATTCATCTCATCCTTCACTGGAGAGATAAGTGCAAATAAGCAAAATGTTTATATGTTTGACAACTCAGGTGCTCCAGGAAGAATAGATTTCTGTATGTGGTACATTAGAATTTTCAGGATTTCTAGGATATTAGTACTATATGGAAACAAAAATCCATAACATGGACCTATATTATTTTCCCTTTAACACTTCCTGGAATAATTTTAATCCCAGTGGCTGTGGGTCCCCTTCATTCCACTCTGTGTATATTCACTGAAGCCTCCGAAAGTTGGCAAAAAGTGCTTTCTTACTGCAGTAACATGGAACCCTGGAACAGTTATCTTTTATGTATGAAGCAGGTTTATTATTAGTTGCAGAATCCTAAATTCTCCATTCCCTCCAAAAGGAAATGGAAAGCTCTTCCTTCTGTTTTTCTTCTAATTCTTTCATCATCATCACCACCACCATCATGTTTTTTATCTGATAATAAACTCCATAGAACTTAAGGGATAACTTTTAAAGAATCATTTTACTAATCCTTTTCTTTAAAAGAGAAAACTAACAAGTGTACACAAAGAAAAAAGAACTGCAACAGGATTACTTTTTTTTTTTTTTACCACTTGGGGAATAAATTTATTGCAGCTGCAGTCTCACTTATGAATTAAGTGCTGTACATTTTTTTTATTCTTTTTAATTGAATTTTTCGAAATACATAAACAAAAACAAAACAGGATTACTTTTGATGAGACTTGCGTAGGGTTCAGTTCTTTAAGTCAATGTTTCTTAACCTTGGCAACTTCAAAATGCGTGGATTTCAAGTCCCAGAATTTCCCAGCCATGAGGATGGATAGGAAATTCTGGGAGTTGAAGTCCAAACATCTTAAAGATGCCAAGGTTGGGAAACACTGGTTTATGTTAAGAATTGTGGCAGCTAGAAGGTTTTATCTCCCTCTCTCCTACAACAAGGTTCCAAAGCTTGGTATTTTGATCTATCAGGACCTGCTTTATCAAAGCTACTGCTGACTTAGGGATGAAAATGTACTGCAGAATTGCTAGTGAATGCAAATCTCAGACATTGAAGTTCAGAGCTCTGGAGAGTTGCAAAAGGGAAAGGAGAGAAAGTGGTAACCCTAAAGATTTCAGTACCAAGGACAGTACCCTGTAAGGCAAGGAGAGGTGCATTCACCTCCAAAGGCTACACTGGAACAACTGGCAGAGCTAGTCTCAGGAGACTCCATTTAATAGTTGAACTAACCTACATATCAAGATCTGGAGGGGTCAGTTTCAACCCATTGGAACTATTGCAGTATGTGGGGGAAATGGTCTGAATACAGATTACTTGTAGTTAGTTAGATTGTCTGAAATGGTATAGGGTTTCCTGCTCACCAGGGGTTAGACTAGAAGACTAGAAGGTCCCTTTAAACTTTGTTATTCTGTTAATCTATTAAATATGTACCTAACCTTATTGAAGAATACTGATTTCCAGTATTATCAGATAGGCAGAAAAACCTGTCAAGTTCCTCAATTTTGCACACTAAGAATAATTTTATAGACCTTTTCACCATTCTCTTTTCACCATTCTCTTATATTCTGCCCCATGGTAACAAGTAGAAGCCCATTAGACTGCATTTTCATTTCCCTTCCCTGGATTTAGAATGTCAGTTTTGAGTTGTGATGATCAGATCTATATATAATATTCAAAAAATGATTGTATCTTAGCATTAGAGAAAATTTTGTTTTAAACTAATAAAAGATTATATAACAGAAAATGGATTGTTAGGTTGATGTGAATTGGATAAAAGCAAAAACACATAGCACATATTCTATATGATTCCTATTTAAGATTAATCAAAACTCCTCAAAATTTTCCAAATATAATTTTCTATAATTAATTAAAACTCACTTAAAATTTGTTAATAAATTAACTATTGATTATTACCTTGAACTTCACTTTGAAGTTTGCAAGATACCTGCCTGGAAAAAATTAACCATTACTATCATATTTTTCTTGTATGGTTTTTGGCATGATACTTAATGATCAGTAATTAAAGTGGAACAAGTAATATTCATAATACTTGAAGCACCAGCATCCCAGCTTTTCAAACAGAAGATTGCATAGGGCAGTGTTGCATAGTTTCCTCTATAAGACAGAATCAGCTTTGATGGAATCTCGGGCTATTAATGTAATTCTTAAACCACTGATGTGGTTGATTTTTCTAGCACGGAACCCTGAAAAAATGTTGGGTTGTTTACGTGGACAGGAAAGAGATGCTGGGCTTGCTTGAGATCCACACTGTTTCTTCTGAATCATTTTTGGTGTGCACAACTATTTCATCAGTTTGCAGTCTGGTTTGTCATCAGGAACAGCTGTTCTGATGGAAAAGTAGGAAAGTGTAATTCTTTTACTCCTAGGGAGGCTTTTATTATAACTGAGCATTCCCGCAGTTTTTGAAGACTCCGTAGGTACATTCTCAAGAACTTGGCAAGACATCAGCATCTAGACTGGCCTCTGAGACATCAGCATCTAGATTGGGCTCTGAGCTGCCTATCCTGAGAATCTATCCCATGTTATCCTGTCCTATCCTATGTTAGCAAATTTCAGAGTTTTTTTCCTCCCTTTGCCCTTGGAGGATTCTTGTAATGAATAAAGAGGCTTATTGCTAACTTTTCTCTCAGATTGGGATATCAGATATTGGCCAGTAGAATCCATTTGATCATTAGTTGACAGCAAAGAAACTTGCTGGATTTTTCATTCCAACGAAAAACTTTGGATTTTTGCTGCTCAAATCTGGTAGTTGTGCTATAAAGAATTTTAACCTGCTTTCAAATATCTGGAATAACAATTTATCCTGTGGCTTGTGAAGGTTACTATAGTTCTTCAGAAGTTTTCACTGGACGTACTGGCCAGAGCCCTTGAAAGTCATACTCCAACATCAGGGGAGCAATAGTAGTTCATCCTTGTGTCATAGTTTCAAGCAAAGCTTGAAGAATATGTTGTTTCAGGAATAATCCAGTTGTACCAGTAATCTTCTGGCCACACGAGGGCACCAAATACCTACTTTTTCAGCTTGGATACAGGTGTACATTAAACTTCACTATAGATTCTCAGTAATGGCATTTAATGTTGAATTACTGCCATTCCTTTGTTCTACATTCGCACTCATTATTAATACGCTCACCATGTCACCCATAACACCATTTACAATGGGAGAACATCTGATTTTCACTCTTCTGAATTTTGTATGCCATGGGATAGTTAACAGCTGCATCTCCATCTCTCTCTCTCTCTCTCTCTCCCTCTCTCTCTCTCTCTCTCTCCCCCCCCCTCCCTCCAGAGTATTAGATAACATGAACAATAGCAACAAGGCAAATAGTTCTCTGCAGTATATTTGCTTATTGCAAAATATTTCAAGTTAAAGAATGTTCAGTGAGGCATATACTTGGTGACTACCAATAATGCCTCAAGGCGTATACAATAGTTGATTACTAAGGCCTGGAGACTAAAACATATGAAAGACGGTCGCAGGATTTGGGTTTGGCTAGTCTAGAGAAAAGAAGGACAAGTGGGACATGATATCAGCTTTCCCATATTTGAGAAGTTGCCACAATGAAGAGGGGATCAGCTTTTTTTTTTTTTACAAAGCACCAGAAGGCAAGACAAGAAACAATGGATGGAAACTATCAATGGATGGAAACTAATCAAGGAGAGGCGTAACCTGGATTAAGAAGTAACTTCCTAACAGTGAGAACAATTAATCATTGGAAGAGCTTGCCTTCAAAAGTTGTGGGCGCTCCATCACTGGAGGTGATGGAAGAAACTGGACAGCCACTTGTCAGGAATGGTATAGGGTCTCCTTCTTGAGCAGGGGACTGAACTACAAGACCTCCAAGGCCCCTTGCAGTTCTGTTCTATTCTGTTCTGTTCTGTTCCGTTCCGTTCCGTTCCGTTCCGTTCCGTTCCGTTCCGTTCCGTTCCGTTCCGTTCCGTTCCATTCCATTCCATTCCATTCATGCAATTTTTATTGTTCTTAATTTTGCAATACCTGCTCCTAAAGATTATGTTTGATTTCAGGATGACAGGCCAAACTCCATTTTCTTTCTCTACTTATGTTAACTGAGTTTAAGGGCTCTTTCAAATGGCCCCATTAATGTGCATTTTCCTGTCTTGAATTAATGGTCAAGCATGTAGGTAGGAGTTGTGCTTTCCTCACTCCTGAGCCCTATTTGGCCTCAATAAGGAAGTTAACAAGTAGTGCTGTCCTTTGGTTTTGACTAGAACAAGACAAGGAAAGTAATTAGTGGAGTCTCCCATTTCCCCTCTCACAAAACTGTTTCCTGAGATTTGGGGAGCGGGGCATCCATCAATTGCTCTCTTTAATGTGGAATGGGCCTGGGATGGAGGAGACATTTTTTAATATAAAAGACAACTATCTCATATAAGTGCCTCCAAGGGGGCTGGCCTATCTGCTGATACACAGGCTCCTTTTGAACATTGTGGGTAGGGGTGAAATAAAGGCAGCACCATAAGGACATTTAAAATAAACTCAACAGCAAATGAATAAGGAAAGTCAGGAAATATGCTACAGAAATACATTTGGTAGAGCAGCCACAAAGATCTTCAGAAAGACATGTGATGTATCTTTGCCTATAAAGATCAGAATCATGCAAGCAGCGGTATTGCCTGTGACTCTACATGAGTAAAAGTTGGACTTTGAAGAAGCAGGATAGGAAGAGTAGAATAGAATAGAATAACAGAGTTGGAAGGGACCTTGGAGGTCTTCTAGTCCAACCCCCTGCTTAGGTAGGAAACCCTACACAACTTCAGACAAATGGTTATCCAACATCTTCTTAAAAACTTCCAGTGTTGGAGTGTTTACAACTTCTGGAAGCAAGTTGTTCCACTGATTAATTGTTTTTAACTGTCAGGACATTTCTCCTTAGTTCTAAGCTGCTTCTCTCCGTGATTAGTTTCCATCTATTACTTCTTGTCCTATTATAATTATTAGTATTGACCCTTTTGAACTTTGGTATTAGAGAAGATTCTTTAGAATACTGTGGACAACTAGGAAAAAAAAAGCATCATTGAACAAATGAATGCAGCGTTCTTACTTGAACCACAAATGCCCAGAAACAAATTCTCCTACTTTGTGAAGACATGGCTCTAATATGTAATTATGTATTTTAACATGTTTCCTACTTGGATTGAGATTGTACAGTATATCTTAATTGTTGTGAGCCGCCCTGAGTCCTATGGAGATAGGGTGGCATATAAATCTAATTAAAATAAATAAAATAAATAAATAAATAATGCTGAGAAAAGTGAAAGGATAGAGAAGATGACTAGCAGGAAGGTGGACAGACTCAATTACCATAGTGATGGAGGTACCATTGGTATTGCTGAAGGACCAGGTTAGGGACAGATTATCAGAGGAATATATATATAGTTGATTAATTGATCGATTCATTATGAGCTATCAAGTCCTTGCTGACTCTTAGCAGTCATATATATATATATATATGACTGCTAAGAGTCAGCAAGGACTTGATAGCTCATAATGAATCGATCAATTAATCAACTAGACCTGTTCAAGTGTTATCTTCACATACAGATTTCAACATAATTAGGAATAGTGAGCAATTCCTCCCCTCTCTAAGCTATACTGTGATGTCATAAATACCGTCTGTGATATTGTGTTATATCCATCAGTGGATACAAATGACTGCCTGTGATGAAAACTTCCGTGTGTACCACTGAGGATGAAAGAAGGCAGATTACTGGACTTTCAGAATACAAAATCCTCATTGCTGTACAATCTGTAGAATGCAATCACTGGATAGGTTTTTCTTGTCTTGGGTATCATTGAACAAAATAATTTTCCTTCAAGTCAAGCTTAACTCTTGGTGACTCGATGGATAGGTCCATGTAGTATTCTTGGCAACAATACAGAAGTGTTTGCTATTGTGTTCTTCTGGATTGTTTTCTCTTTTATTTCCCAGTCCAACCTTTGGCCCTAGGATTTTCTGTTAGTCTCCCATCTAAGTATTAAGCAGATCTAAACATTATTAGATTAGTCAAAGCAGTAGATGCTATCATCTAGATCAGGGGTTAGCAAAGCTGGCTGAGGAATTCTGGGAGTTGAAGTCCACAAGTTTTAAAGTGGCCAAGGTTGGAGACCCCTGCTCTAGATAGATATACTGTAGAAGAAAATATAAGACCTCCAATTAATGAGAGTGAAGTCCTTGATATGGAAGCAAAGAATAGTAGAAGCAGTTATAAATTGTACATTTTTTCATAAAACTCTATCTTTAAACACTTGCTTTTCTGGAATGGACAACATGTGAATTAGGCCCCAACTAAGAATTACTCTGCAGGATGATTAATTAACACCTGAGGTTCACTTTATATGTATTGCTTTTAGTTTTGTGCTTTTTAGAATTTTAAATCTAAAATAATAATATTAAAACTTGCATATATTGTTTTTAATTTTATTATATGCTGCACAAAATCACTTGTTTGTGACCTGGGTGGTCATATAAATATGACAAATGAATCAATATTGTCTAGTACAGCATATTTGGGTGGTGGTGGTAAGAGTTTTATAGGCGTTTTCTCAACAGGAAAGAAGTTAGAGAAGAGAGTTAACTAAATTCAATAATCCATTATTTTTATGGAAAAATTAAATTAGATAATCTATATAAATTTGTATTTACATTTTAAAATTTGCTTCTTTGTATTTTAGGAAAATATATGGCTTCTTATATTCCTCTGTCAGGAGACATGTTTCTCCTTTTTGGTGATACAGAACTGATCACACTAAAATGCAATGCTGTTCTTTCAGGATTGCATTTAATACCCTTAGAAGCGATTGATGTGAAAATTCTAATTCTATACTTTCTCAACACTCACATTGATTGTAATTTTGGTTGGGTATTTTAAAACTTTGTTAGGTGCCTTTTACAGGAAGCAGGAAAGAGGCAGAAGTGGTACTGACCACTTCTTGGCCATCCAGAGACCTAGTTTCTTGCCTTAGCTTCAACTAGTATCTAACTTTGAAGTTTTACTAGGTAGATTGTAGACACCTCTCCCCTTGTTTCTCTCACTTTTTAATATTCTCTCCCTGAAGCAAGATTGGTTACAACAGGCACGCTCAGAAAGCAACAATAAGTGAGAAGGATGAAATGGTGGTGCAACATAAATGGCGACATTTATCCCAGCTGCTTAAATAAAAGTGGCCAGAACATCATTCCTCCCATTAAACTTTCAACTTTGCTGCTTCAGCTGCAACCATCCCTGCATATAACAAATTGGTTGAGGTCATTGACCCAATGGCTTGCATCGTGCCCTTTGCCCTTCACTTTTTAAAAACATTAGTCCCGATTTAATGACATGTCTTTCTTAGCAAAACTTTTTTTAATCTATCCCATACTCTTTTTGGGATAGAGAGAAGCAGGTAGAAAAGCACCATGCTTATGCATTCACTGGGATTATTTATAATTTAACAATACAGCTCTATAATTTAACAATGCAACCCTATAATGTTTTATTCTCCTTAACTCTCAGAAAGCATATCTTGGGCCATATTGCATTTTGCATAAGCTTAATAATTCTCTAGATCTCATTTTCTCATAGTCCGTGACTCCTCGTGAGTGACAATGGATTCATTGTTTTTAATTGGTGAATTCAATGCTAGAATTGCCACCTTATAATCAGCAAAGCAGGCATTGCTTTTTCAAATCTCTTGTGAAAAGTAGAAGGTCAGGATACCTATGCTCAGTCCTTTAGGCTCCTTCTCCTTCTCCTTGACTTTTGCATGGAACATATTCTGCCTTTTTCCAGACAAGGAAGGCCCTTCATCAGATAAGGAAACGACAAAAACAATGGTTCTCTTCCTTCTGTGGCTGCCTCATTTTCCAGGTAATAGATGGTTTGAAGGGCAACATCCAACATGTTGTTTTCTAGATCAAATTTCCTAACCTCTCTGGCTTTGTAGATTTCCGGGGAGGGGCAGAGAGAGGCGATGGTTCTATGCTAATGGTTGGCAAGTTTACATGCAGCTCCATTTTTATGAGTGGCAGGCACGCACTCATAAGTGCGTGTGAAGTGTGTGCACACATGCTTGCCCACTGCTTGCGCATGTGTGCTCATCCACGGCCCAGTTCAGAACGGTTTATAGCCCAGCAGTGGGCCGCGGACTGCAGGTTAGGGACCCCTGTTCTAGATGGCACATATAGATTTAGTTTGGAGAATTCGTTTTGGTTTTACTGAATTAAATATTGCAACTGTTTCTCCTAATCTTGGGCCTTCCAGATTCCTTGGTCTATAATCTCCATCTCATACCAGTTTAGTCATCCTAGGTGGGGCTGAATGAAATTCAGCATAACTGCAGAGTTCCAGAGTGTGGGCTTTCCTTCCTTCATTTCTAAGTGATCCAAAGACAGGATGGATAATCTTAATCTAAACATTTCACAGTCAAACCCTGTTGCTTTCTGGAGTTTGGGGGTGGGGAATGGCAACAATAACTGCCCTTCAGATGTGCAGACAAAGCTTGCTGGTGACTCACTACAGACTAAATAGCTAAATTTAGTCAACCTCAATCTTTTGCCCTGTAGATGTAATTCAACACAGAATTTTAGCAATGAATCTTTAGTAGGACACAGTACATATTTTGAATGTTACCAGAGAGCAACAACAACAACAACAAAACCCTACTAAGCTTATTTTTTTATTAGGAAAATAATGAAGCACGGATGAGACTTTCTCCCTCAAGTGCCAAAGTAACTGGTCTGGCCTTAGAGAGAAGTTTGGAAGCCCAGAAAAAAGGCAAAGTATTTAGTATAGAACGTTCCCCACTCCCTGCTTTCGTAGTTCCAAAAGAAAAAGATTAGTCCTTTTTTAAAATTATTATTTGATTTATATGCTGTCCTTCTCTGGAGACTCAGGGCGGCTTACAATGCGTTAAGCAATAGCCTTCATACTTTTGTATATTTATACAAAGTCAGCTTATTGCCCCCACAAGCTGGGTCCTCATTTTACCTACCTTAGAAAGGATGGAAGGCTGAGTCAACCTTGAGCCTGGTGAGATTAGAACTTGCAGTAATTGCAGGCAGCTGAATGTTAACAACACTGCTTTAGTCTACTGCACCACCAGGCTCCTTTTTTATAATTTTTCTTATCTCTGATTTGGAATATTATGCCCCTCAACTTGAAGTAGAAGTCTGTGGGATCAATTGAAAGCTCAATTCTATTTTCAGTTACATATTCAGTTCTATTTAGCCTTGGTCAGGCCCACTTGAATTCTTGCATAATCATCCAGTTCTAGGTCCCAGGCCTGAATTGAAACACGTTTAGAGGACAGCTAACAAAAGGGTCAGGGAACCAGAAACCAAATCCTATGGAGTGAATTTGAAGTGACTAGGAATATTCAAAGGAGAGGATTGAACAAGCATTTAAAAGCACTCTTTAATACCTAACAGGTTGTTACATAGAAAAAAAGCTGAGATCTGTTCTCTATCCTCTCAGACATCCATATAATATTTAGTAGATTTACATTAAAGGTAAAAGTTCCCCTTGCACATATGTGCTAGTCGTTCCTGACTCTAGGGGGCGGTGCGCATCTCTGTTTCAAAGTCAAAGTTTCAGCGCTGTCCGAAGATGTCTCTGTGGTCATGTGGCCAGCATGAATAAATGCCCAAGGCACACGGAACGCTGTTACCTTCCCACCAAAGGTGGTCCCTATTTTTCTACTTGCATTTTTATGTGCTTTCAAACTGCTAGGTTGGCAGAAGCTGGGACAAGTAATGGGAGCTCAGCCTGTTGTGCTGCACTAGTGATTCGAACTGCTGGACTGCCGACCTTTCGATCGACAAGCTGAACGTCTTAGCCACTGAGCCACTGTGTCCCAGTAGATTTACATTGTTGTTATTGTTAGTTGCGAACTCATGTCCAACCCATCACAACCCCATGGAAACGTTCCTCCAGGCCTTCCTGTCCTCTACCATCCTCTGGAGTCTATTTAAGCTCACATCTACTGCTTCAGTGACTCCCTCCATCCACCTCATTTTCTATCGTCCCCTTCTTTTTTTGCCCTCAATCTTTCCCAGCATTAGGTTCTTCTCCAGTGAGTCCTTCCTTCTCATTAGGTGGCCAAAGTATTTGAGTTTCATCTTCAGGGATCTGGTCTTCTAAAGAGTAGTCAGAGTCAATCTCCTCTAGGACTGAGTGGTTTGATCGCCTTGTAGTCCAAGGGATTCGCAGGAGTCTTCTCCAGCACCATAGTTCAAAGGCCTCAATTCTTTGGCGCTCAGCCTTTCTTATGGCCCAACTTTCACAGCCATATATTGCAACTGGGAAAACCATAGCCTTGACTATACGCACTTTTGTTGGCAGAGTGATGTCTCTGCTTTTTAGTATGCTGTCTAGATTTGACATAGCTTTCCTCACCAGGAGCAAGCATCTTTTAATTTCTTGGCTGCAGTCCCCATCTGCGGTGATCTTGGAGCCCAGGAAAATAAAATCTATCACTACCTCCATTTCTTCCCCATTTATTTGCCAGGAATTTAGAGGGCCAGATGCCATGATCTTAATTTTCTTAATGTTGAGTTTCAAGCCAACTTTTGCAGTCTCCTTCTTCACCCGCATCAAGAGGCTCTTTACTCTTTAGTTCCTCTTCACTTTCTGCCATTAGAGTGGTATCATCTGCATATCTGCGGTTGTTGATATTTCTTTCGGCAATCTTAATTCCAACTTTTGATTCATCTAGCCCCGCCTTTCTCATGATGTGCTCTACATATAAGTTAAATAGGCAGGGCGACAGTATACAGCCTTGCCGGACTCCTTTCCCAATTTTGAACCAATCAGTGGTTCCATGTCCAGTTCTCACTGTTGCTTCTTGACCTGCATATAGGTTTCTCAAGAGACAAATAAGATGGTCTGGTATTCCCATCTCTTTAAGAACTTGCCACAATTTGTTGTGATCCACACAATCAAAGGCTTTAGCATAGTCAGTGAAGCAGAAGTAGATGTTTTTCTGGAACTCCCTAGCTTTCTCCATGATCCAGCGTATGTTGGCAATTTGATCTCTAGTTCCTCTGCCTCTTCGAAATCCTGTCTGTACTTCTGGTAGTTCTCGATCCACATACTGCTGGAACCTAGTTTGTAGGATTTTGAGCATAACTTTACTAGCATGTGATATGAGGGCAATAGTGCGATAGTTTGAACATTCTTTGGCATTGCCTTTCTTTGGAATTGGAATGTAAACTGACCTTTTCCAATCCTGTGGCCACTGTTGAGTTTTCAAGATTTACATTACAAGAAGCCAAATTCTGGTTGAACAATTGAAAAAACTTCCTGATAATAGTAGTTGTTATTATCAAAGGAGGATATCTCAGTTCTCTTTCACAGGATATGTTCAAGCAGAAGTTGGACAGTTGGGGGCACTTTGCTCTGGATTCCTGCGCAGAACAGAGGCTGAACACAGTGGCTTTCACAGTGTTTTCTTCCCACCCTATGATTTTATATTGCAGGCAATACTTAAAATTTGTGAATGCTACAAGCGCCTATGAACAGGGAGGCCATAAATTGCTGTGTGAGTAAAAGTGATGTCTGATGATGGGTCTCCTCCTGCCGATGTGTATTTTAGCCAGTTTTCTTCCTTGTTAAATTCAGTGTGATTTCACTGTATATTGAAAGACACTGAATAACTCCAAGTGATTTTTTTTTCTCCTTAAACATTACATTTTTCTCCCACCATGACACTTGCCTGAAACAAATTAATGTAGCTTTTGTTAAATATTAAACCGATGGCCTTCTGGTGACCTATGCCAGAAATGTCAAATTTGCTTTCCACTTTTCCTTTTAATCAGTGGCCCATAACAAATGAAAAAAAAAGTTCATGTTGGTTGCTCAAAATGACATTTGAAGGATTGGAATTCAATAGAAATCTTTAAGCTTTGGTTGACCTCTGATGAAAAAGGGCAAGGGTCAACTTTGGAATATTACCCCCTGCCCTCTTATAATGAATGAGGGCATCATATTTTGAGATTGCTGGTCAGTGAGAGTATAACTCTATTGTGCCACTTGGGATAAATTATGAAAGCAGGGCAGAAAGGCAGGAATGACCTGCCCAAGTCCATGGGAACTAGTGGTTGGTTGCCCCGGTTTGGACTGGTTCGCAAGAACCGGTAGTAAAACCAGTGGGAGGCTCCGCCCACTGACCTGGATGTCATCATAGGTGATCTGCGCATGCGCAAAAGAGTAGTAAAGGTAAGTAGAACCCATCCCTGATGGGAACGGTCAGTTTCAAAGCTAAACTTGGGAGAAGTTTCCTGAGAGGTCATCACTGGTTTTGAATTTACATTCCATCTTCTGTGTCCAATCCTTTCCCTACTGCAATGGTTCCCATTCTTAACTCCTAAGATTTTGTTAAGTTACTTCCATTAGCTCTAGACGCCTTGAATATCATAACATATGATGGGAGTTTTATTCTAATAGCACTTGGGAACTCAGGATTGAAAAGCAATGCCTTACAAAAAAAAGAAAATATACTCATCCCATTAGAACAAAAGAGAATAACAGAGTTGGAAAGGGACCTTGGAGGTCTTCTAGTCCAACCTCCTGCACAAGCAAGAGACCCTATACCATTCTAGATAAATGGTATCTAGATAAAATCTTCAGTGATGGAGTGTCCACAACTTCTGAAGGCAATCCATTCCACTGGTTAATTTTTCTGTCAGGAAATTTCTCCTTAGATCTAGGTTGCTTCTCTCCTTGATTAGTTTCTATCCCTTGCCGCCTTGTGTTCTTATTGTGTCCACTATGGAATTTTGCTTATTGAACATACACACATCCATCTTATGTACAATTTCCAGCCACCAAAAGCCATCCATCCCTACATTACATCATGCTAGTAAACTGGGTTAAAAATTAACCTAGCCAATCTAAATTCCTGGGAGCCATACTCTTTCTTATAACAGCCAATGGTAACTCTGTTCAACTATTTGTTACTTTCTTCCTAAAAGAACAGGTTTAGAATAACCAACTGCAAGATAAAATAACAAGTATTGGAATATGAACTGACAAATATGATTTTGAAAATGGACTACCTCACCTAGGACATTTGGAGAGTCATTAACTTCAACTTTAATGCATTCCTTCATTGTTATTTTTGGCGGGTTTTTAGATTATGTTTCAGAATAAGAAACTGAAGATACTTTTCAAAATAACGTATGGTAAGAGCAATTGGAAAAGAGTGCTTATAATGGTTTAAATAAGTGTTTTTCAAACTTGGCAAATTTAAGATATGGGGACTTCAACTCCCAGAATTTCTCAGCCACCATCGTACACATCTTAAAGTTGCCAAGTTTGGTTTAAATGTTTGAATGTCATCAACCAGATCCTGTGATTATTTCAAAAAATTTCAAAGCACAGAAGTAAAGAATCCTTGTGATTAAAGTCTTCTATGAAACAACTTGCTCTTCCTTAAAAATTGTTGATAATATCCCAAATCCCTACAGGAAGAGTAAGACTGGAGGATTATTTATGGCTTTGCTATTTTTTCTCTCTGTTATCTTTGTTTTATGCAAGAACCTTTTTTTTAACTTCACGCTTACCCACCACCCAAGCACACCCAGAAAATATTCCTATTAAATCACCTGCTCATTTTTCAGATTTTTGGAAGCTTATTTATAATGTGACATTGAAGAGCTTGCTGTACATTTAGTGCATAGCATATCAATTTGGGTTTGACACAGCAGACTGCATGGGAAGCTCAATTCAATTCAGCAAAAAGCCAATCCATACCCTGCTTTGTGATTCTGTCCTTTATTTCTATGAGGTCCTCTGGAATTTGTACTTCTCTGTATTTTGGTTTAACAAAGCATTAACCATTTTCCTTTAGTTTTTATCATGACACCATTTTAAGAACTTCTTCCCACATTCATTAATATTTCCAGTTAACTTAATTATCTGCTTGGAAATTTTCTGATTCCAAACCTGTTGAAAATAAATTTGCTTTAAAAAAAAAAGGAAAATTGCAATTTTGGATGCTGTGCATTCAAAGACAGTTTTCAAATATTTGGCTAATACTGAATATTGATATCACTGAACATTGGCTCTGTTGGATGATTTTATATTGGTCAGCTATTCCTTTTTTGACAGTATTGGATAACTAATCTATAATAATAATTCAAATTTAATAGAAATGTTAATTGACATGCAGTAATAAATTGTATTTGACAGAATGTGATAGATGGTATATAACGTTACAAAGTATCTGACTATTTGATGATGTATAAGCTTTGACAATTGCCATAATCCAACTCACAAAAGTATGCCATAAAGCTTCTGCAGCTGAAATGAGAAGGGAAAATGTCAATTGTGAAAATATTGAATTCAGATTTGAGATCTGAAGTTTTGAACTCCAGATATGAATATAGGAAATTATAAAAATGTGTACAGAAACTGGGAATAAATTCAGAAGTTCTGTGGAGTAATCTACATGATTATGTGAATACTTTGAGAAATTTATATAAAAGAAAATGAACAAGTGGATTGCAAGAGAATGGATAGGGTACTCATGCATTCTTCCTTTCCTGCTTTCTTTCTCCGGGTTGAGTCCCTTGTGGTCACTTCAAAGTTAATCTTTCCACTGGAGGATCCTTTGGAAGAGCGGAGGTGGCACAGTGGTTAGAGTGCTGTACTGCAGCTATTTCAGCTGACTGCTAGTTCAGCAGATCAGCGGATCAAATCTCACCGGCTCAAGGTTGACTCAGCCTTCCATCCTTCCGAGGTGGGTAAAATGAGGACCCAGATTGTTGGAGGCAATATGCTATTTAGTATACTGCCGATTGTTGTAAGCCGCCCAGAGTCCTCGGAGAATGGGTGGCATAGAAATATGATTAATAAAAAATAAAAACTCCTGAAAGGTGTGGAACAATATTTGGGTAGACCTTCTAAAACAGAAGGGTTCTATACAACAGGCAAGAATGAAATTAAAGCACCTTATGTGGATCCAAGCCAGGAATAAAATGAATTTTTGATAAGAACAAACTTGAAGAAATGTGAATGAAAATAGTTAAGTAAAATATTTTTTTCAAAGATGAAGGAAAAGCACAATTGCTCAAGGATAGTGATTTTCCATCATAGTATGTTATACACTGGTCAGACATTTGTGACATCTGGATTAAGTATTAGGGCAGAGAAGGTCAATATATAAATTTAGAAGTTTTAACCCGCATCCCTGAGTTATCAGTTCACTTTAGTTTACTCCAGGTTCCTTGCCTATAAGCTGCTACTGGTAGAAAAGCACAAATGTCTCTGAAAGTGGAAAAAAAATGTTAGAAAGTGAATGGGTGCCACCACCAATTTTTGGTATTGGTCCAACCCATTGATTCAGGTCCTCAGAGAAGTAGATGGGGCTCCCCCTCATAGAAGATGGATTTCTAGGGTATGAAAAAATAAAAAGAATGGTTATACAGTATACAATATGATGTATATGCTGCTGATGTTGGTTAATTTAATAGACTATGGTAAGTGATGGCTTAGTATGATATATGAACTGGTCAGTTTTGAACAGCAGCTTTTTCAACATCCATTAGATCAAAAGTAGACCATTTTTTTCAGCCTGGGACCATACATGATCTGTAAAAGATATGACCAATGATTCCAGGGCATCATCAGTATATCGCTCAATTGGAAATATACTCCTGAGATGTTAGATTTTGGCCGGAGTTTGTCATGCTATGCCTGTTTACCAGGGATTCATGAGTTCATAATTCATAGTATAGCATTGTACTTTTAAGTTCTCTAAGCTTAACTCCTCATTACACTATGTAAGGAATATTAATGGGATGGTAACAATAAGAGATATGGTAATAAATAAATCCTTTGGGCTGGGATGTTACTGCCTTATGTACTTAGTGAAGAGTAGTGTAATAAAAATTAAACAAATACATAGAACACCTACACATTATATTTAACTTACTCTTTATGAACATATGGGTTGCTTTGTATGTTTCTATTGATTGTGACTTGCTAATGGTCTGATGACTGGCGTAGCATAGGCTAACTAAATAAACATATAGTCATGGAATCTTAATCACGATTACATTATTATCTTGACTTAGACTCTTATTCAACCATTATGGGTCACAACATTCTCCTTCAGGCATTAGATTCTGCCTTCCTAGTGGATTTGTTAAGCTTCCACTGGAATGAATTTTATGAATCACTTGAGAAACCAACACCATCTCCTTCTGCAGCTATTTGTTATCAGCTCCTTTGCCTTAACTACTTCCATTTGTAATTTAAACACCCTAATTTAATAGGTTTGTCTCATTATTTTGATTAATCATATTAACTCATACTAATTAAGAGATGGATTTAGGTAATGACAGAGGTTAATGGGATCAATTTTCACTTTCCCCAGTTTTTTGGGGCATGGGGTAGAAGAACATGAAGGGAAAAGCAAAAGAATGGAAAAATGAAAAGATTAGGTAAAAATCAAAGTAAGCAATCAGAAATTCTCTGTTAATTGAATGTCTGATTTTATTAATGATGAAATTTATAAAGGTCTTTGAGAAAAGAAAAGAATTTAGCCAGTTCAGCAGTTAAGTGTGAAAATTAACTAACTCAGAGATAAAAGTTAAAGTATCCATCCCCCCCCCTTTTTTTCTCTTAAAAGAAAATTTACTGTGCTGCCCATTGTATGTCTATTCAGAAAGAAGTCCTATTGTATAATCTAATGATGCCTGCTTTCCAGGGGCGTAAGAGTTTCAGACTAATTTGACATTTTACTACATAATTCTTTGGCTGCATTGAATTGCATACCTTAAGTCCTAAAGGGATGTTATATCTTTTAATGGCCATGAAACCTTAAGAATGGAGAAATAAATAAATGAATGAGTTTATATACAATAGTAAAATTCTTTGGCCACCTAATGAGAAGGAAGGACTCACTGGAGAAGAGCCTAATGCTGGAAATGATTGAGGGCAAAAGAAGAAGGGGACGACAGGGAACGAGGTGGCTGGATGGAGTCACTGAAGCAGTAGGTGTGAGCTTAAATGGACTTTAGAGGATGGTAGAGGACAGGAAGGCCTGGAGGAAAGTTGTCCATGGGGTTGCGATCGGTCGGACACGAGTTCACAACTAGCAACAACAAAATATACAACATAAAGTGTTTCTGTTCATTTTTCTTTCTTTCTGATTTCTATCTCAATAGAATTCTTACTGAATCTTTGATAGAAGAGTAAGGAATAATTATACAAATTCTCTAGTTTGGGCCAGCCATTGTATTTCCCTTTGCTAAGATATGTAATAAAAGTCCACCAAATGGCAAGTTATTTGGAAAACCACACTTGAAGAACATATCAGTATAACTAGTTTCTATATAACTGTTTATTTTTCATATTAGATGGTCTAACAGTAACCCACGATAGGGAGAAGGTTGCTGAACTAGTAAGAAAACACTCTTCTCAAGGGTCTTGCTCCATTACTTTGAGTAGAATCACATAAAAGGCAGAGGTTCACTGCCCACTTTGTGATACAAGTTGACATCCAATCAATGGAAAGCAAACATCCTTTTGTAATAGTATCATCCTAGAGAAAAATGCAGCAAATGAGTACCAATGTGAGCCCAAAAAGCAGGATACTATAGAAACTAAGTTATTGCAAACATGCAGATTCAAGTTCCCATTTAACATAAAATGCACTTGATTATTTGGGCAGTTACAAGTTTCTGGTTATTATGAGATTAAAATGAGTGGAAGCCTCATATACTCAGAGCTTGTACTTCTCTTCGTATAATATGTTGGGGGGTGGGGGACATATAGTCAAGAGAACTGTATTGCTGTTGTTTCATAACCTATTTACACTTCCTAAAGGCAACAATTTGATAACAATAGCAATAGCACTTAGACTTATGTACCGCTTCACAGAGCTTTACAGTCCTCTCTACGTGGCTTACAGAATCAGCCCGCAACAATTTAGGTCCTCGTTTTACCAACCTTGGAAGGATGAAAGTCTGAGCCTTGAGCCTGGTGAGATTTGAACTGCCAAATTGCAGGTAGTCAGCAGAAGTAGCCTGCAGTACTGCACTGTAACCACTGCGCCACTGCAACTCACCATTACAAACAGGGTATTGTGGCCTTTTCCATCCTAATAAACTCAAGATGTGATGAGATTGCTACACCCAGAGTTCCTAATTTGTGTCAAACTGAAGATACAGACTAAGCATCAGGAGGAAAACCCACTGAGTGTAGCACTTACATTAAACTAGATAATATGGGATTTGTAACCAAATATTTATGGAGGGCACCAGGTTGGGAAAAGCCACTGCTTTGAATACTACTTCACGTAGACCTTCCATTTGTTCCAGCAACAAACCTACACAACAAATGCATACACACACAATCACACGGACACGCACATACATATTCATAGCAGTAGCCCACATCATTCATTTCCTCAAAAACAGTGTACATTCATTTTCATAACTTTCTCTTTCATTACAATATTAATGGGACTATCAGTGACAAAGGACAAGGGAAGCATTTTTAATGTTTATCTGACAGTTGCAAATTTCACTTGAGGTTGTTTACTGGGATCTGATTGTTGGCAAAGAGAAGTAGGAGAGGCAGCAAGATGAATGGGATCACAGGTATACGAGATGTATTTATGGACTTTCTGAATACCATCTAAGAGTAATAAAAAAGGGGGGGATCCACTCTTTCTCTTACCCCTCCCCTAGATAGTCTTCAGAAGTTTTAACCTCTGTGAGAAATGAGGGATTGTTTTAATTAATTTCTGTCTATTCCAGGTGCCCTGTTCAAAGTGAATCATGTTGCATTTGTGTGTCAGTCCATTAAAAATTACATACTGGCCTTTCTATGGGTTGCACATATGTCATCCTTCCCCTTCTTACTTCCATGCATATTTTGCCCAAGAAAGGATTTAAGCGGGGGGGAGGAAAAGTGTAGAATCTGCCTTGTGTCCATTGATTTGTCCATAGGATAACTTTGGCTGGGGCTGCTGTAACATCCAAATGGGAGCATCTGAATTGCTGGAAGAAAACGCAGCCTTTTTCTCTCACCGCACCTATTCATAAATTTCTCATCACAGATGAACCAATCTCCAATCTTCCATATTCCAAGTACTATTTCCGGAACGTGTTTTTCAAGAGCTCACTTTGGGATTATAGAATTAACTGCTCTAAAGGAAACTTCTAAATGCACATCAAAATTTCCAAAATTTTAGCTGCACAATTTAGATGAAAAAATTTATCAGGCTTGAGGGCTATCTTTTGTACAATTATTCAATAAAGGGAAATCAAACCCCTTGTTAATCTACTGCATATAACCCAGAGCTACCAGTAGATCCCATTCAGTGAACTGTCTTTCTTTGCCCAATGTGGCAGAGTTTGTCTAGCCACCAATCCCAGATTTTTTTGTCAATATGAACAATGGGGTAAATGTGTGGGATATATACAGGTGTGTGTGTGTGTTTGTGTGTGTGTGTATCCAGGTAGTCCTCGAGTTATGACCACAATTGAACCCAAAATTTATGTTGCTAAGTGAAACATTTGTTAAGTGAGTTTTATGACTTTTCTTGCCACAGTTGTTAAGTGAAAGGTTGCATTTGTTAAATGAGTAGCATTAGTAGCATGTTAAGTGAATCTGGATTTCCCATTGATTTTACATGTCAGAAGGTCGCAAAAGCTGATCACATAACCCCAGGACACTGCAGCTGTCATAAATATGAATCAGTTGCCATGCATCGATTTTGATCATGTGAATGCTGCAATGGTTGTAAGTGTGAAAAATGGTCATAAGTCACTTTTTCAGTGCCGTTGTAACTTTGACTGATCATTAAATGAACTGCTGTAAGTCGAGGACTACCTGTACACTGACTAGAGAAAGCCAACAGATCCATATACTTCAGAAATAGATGACCATGGTGCCTGATATCAAGAAGCAATTAGATTGAACTGAAATTGGAGAGTCCTTCATGCTGTATCATGCTAAGTAACAAATAAACATGCTTGAACAGGGAATTATTGAATCAATAACCTGCTTTCTTGGACTCCGATGAAATGGACCATCATAGATCAGCTTGCCAGGTTCATTCCAACAGTCCAGTCAGTCCTGGTTCAGTTGCCTGTGAGCTGCTGTGAAATACACTATGGTACAAAGCAGCTCCCTCTGTCTCTGTTCTGCCCCAGCTATGGACCCCAAAGAATACAGCACACACAAAGTTTGTACAAAACTTAATTTACTAAAATAACTCAGTCTTTTTCAAAACAAAGGTTTTGAACCAAAGATAAAGTAATCACAATCTTACTAAGGTTGGCAGAAAGCCCAGAAGCAATTTGCAGAGAATCTAGATGCAAAGTAAAATGAACTAAAGTTGTTCCCTACAAATTGCTTCAGTTGGCGTTCCTCCTTAAATAGCCTAAGGGAGTGGCCAATTAACCCCAAGTCTTACTCTCAAGGAGACCTCCTCCTGAGGAGCCACTCCTGCCTTTTGGCCGCTCTGCATGCCCGTGCATCGAGAAGAGGCTCCTCCTCTTCGTCCTCTTCACTTAAAGCAGCAGCTTCTGAAGGCCCTGGCTGAATCCCTGCCTCTGGTACCACATCTTCTCCAGTCTCCTCATTGTCTGACTATAAAAAAACTACTTCATCCTAACTTCCTCATCAATTTGGAGAATTTATCTACACTGTAATGTTTTAGATACAGGGGTGTCAAACTGGCGGCCTGCGGGCTGGATGCATCGCACACAGGCCACGCCCAGCCCAATTCCGCAAATGGAAAAAATGCCATGAAACATCACATGACGGCAACGTGACACCGCGACTTTGACACCCGTATTTTGGAAGGATGTCTGAACAAAAACCCCTTAGTATTCTGATTTGAGGAGCCCACTGATTCACACAGATTTCTTCTCCCTTTCCTTCCCTCCTTCCTTCTATTCTATTCCCTCACCACCCCCACACGCCTGGTTCAGGGGTTGTACTTACCTTTACTACCGTTTCGCAACGGGATCACTTCTCATAACATCAGAGTCAGTGGGCAGAGCCTCCCGCCGGTTTTACTACCGGTTCTATAGAACTGGTCCAAACCGGGGGCAACCCACCACTGGCCTGGTTCAGAAGAGACAATATAGATATGGATGATTTTAATGTTCTGAAATTAATACTGAGCATTATTTCTATTCAGAAATTATTACATAACAGTTGCTGTACTAGGGTAGAGAAACAACAACAACAACAATAACAACAAAAGATGCACATTTATTTCATTTTATGTGGTTATATAGCGTCATGACTGGTTGGGGAATTCTGCGAGTTGAAGTCTACATATCTTAAAATTGCCAAGGTTGAGAAATATTGGTTTATTTACTTACTTATTTAATTACAGCATTTGTATTTATCCAAAAATACTCCCTAAGCAGTTCCTTAAAGTTAATAAAGAGGCAGTTCCTGTCTTGAAGCTTTCAATCTCAAAGACAATATAAAAAATGGAGGGAGAAGGAGCAAGCATTGCTTTTATGATATTGTTCGTAAAAATGTCTCCACCACCCACGGTATCTCCATCTCAAAGCAGAGAATGTGGAGCAATTGTCCTGTCCAGCCCTGCACTTTCTCAATAAACCAATAGACATGTTCAGAACCAATATCCCACGTGGAATTGTATTTCTTTTTTTTTAATTAATTTTTTTTTAATTTAACGTTAAAACACACAAAACAGAAAAAACAAACAAACAGTAACATATAGACATAAACAACAAAAATACAACCATTCCCTCCACCTACACCACTCGTACTACATATACATATACATATTTGTTGTCAGTCATCTACAGATCATATCTTTTTTTTTTTTCAAATTACATGGTCAGTTGTCATGTATTTCACCTTAAAATTGTAAATATTGATATTATGATACTCTTTTTGTTCTATATCTCTCTACTTTATGTAACCCTATTTGTCGTGTTTTAGTTTGTTGTTATTTTACTTTCCAGCCATTGGTACCATTTGTGCCATACTTGGTAGAATTCATTTTCTTCTTTGTCCTGCAGTTCTAAGGTTAGCTTGTCCATTTCGGCACATTCGTTTATTTTGGAAATGATTTTTTCTCTGCTCGGGATCAGGTCCGTCTTCCAATTTTGGGCATATATGATTCGCGCTGCTGTGAGAATATGAGTACTGAGGTATTTTATTTCTTTATTATATTGTGTTGTCATCATTCCGAATAAGAAGAACTCTGGTTTATTTGGTATTTGCAAGTTTGTTATTTCTTCTATTATGGTTTTGATTTCTTGCCAATAAAGTTGTGCTTTGCTACATTTCCACCACATATGAAAATACGATCCTTTTTGTTTTTTGCATTTCCAACACAATGCAGATGTGTTTGGGTAGATTTTGGCTAGTCGGAATTGTATTTCATTGGCATAGCCTCGCAATGGAATTTGTTGCCATCATTTGATGAGCTTTAAGTAGCAAATATACTTATTGCTATCAAAGATGATGAGTTCATCAGTGGCTTTTTAATTAGGCAACCTCTACATGAAGAGGTAATATGTTTCTGAATGCCAGATGTTAGCAATAAATGGGAAGTAAAGTCCATCTCTTTAATTTAGGTCCCCATACCAACTTCCAGAAGCCTCTGGTACCAGTTATTGGAGACAGTAGGTTGGATTTATTGCATTATGCATTTATTGCATTCAGCACAAAAGCTCTTACATTTTTTAAAATTAATACTTTAAAAAAAATATTAAGAAAATGCTCAAAGCGGCATACAGAGCTTCCCTGCAACCATCATTTGAGCTTTACAACAATCCTTTAAAAAAGTTAAACTGAGAGAGGCTGACTAGGTGGCTCAGTGGCTAAGACACTGAGCTTGTCGATTAGCAAGGTCGGCAGTTCGGCGGTTCGAATCCCTAGCACAGGTCTCCTGCGTGAGCAGGGGGTTGGACTAGATGACCTCCAAGGTCCCTTCCAACTCTGTTACTGTTACAGAGAGATTTTGATCTAAGGTCACCTAGAGCAGGGGTCTCCAACCTTGGCAACTTTAAGACTTGTGGACTACAACTCCCAGAAAGTTGCCAAGGTTGGAGACCCCTGACCTAGAGGACTTCATGACTAAATGAAGTTTTGAATCTGGGCTTCTACCTCAGAATTGCAACACTTTAGTAGCCCTCTAATTATACCCTCCATATTCCAAAGCAGTTGAATTCACAGCCTTTGGGAAAAATAGAAAAGAAATAAATAGTATATATCCAAGTAAAAAAAAAACTAACCTAAATTTTGAAGACTGACATGTTTTTGATCCTTTTAAGCATACTCAAGGTGCTGCAAAATGATGTATTTCCCCCATCCTACCGTTCTGCAGCAGAATGAATGAGCTAATGGATTGTTTAGAAAAGTGGAGCAGGAAGAAATTTTGGAGCATGCTAAGTTTTGGCATAAATCATAGACTTCATTCTGCTGTCGCTTTGGTCGGAAAGTAAGTGCATGGCTGCTTCTTGGTGATCATCCAAATGATACCCTCTTTGGAATTCTACAGAACAGCCTTCTGTCCGTGTGTAACAAATGATGGCTATAAAAGAAAGCGATCACAAAGTTGATACAGCAGGAGGCATTTGTTTATATTCTTATAGTATGTATCTGATTGAATAGAAATTATCACTTAAGTTTGACAAATGGAGAGGCTTTCGGTGCAGATGCCAGACTTCAGTGGAGGCTATGCTGGCTGTGAACTTTTTTGCCCCAGATGTCCATTAGGAATCCAGGTGTCAAGACAGCTGAAGTTTACAGTTTGAACAGGCACGGGGCTTTGGAGACCAATAATCCACACGGCAAGCTAAAAGGTAGATTGTTTTGTAACTTTTAACTTTAAATACCATTGGAAGAAATGTCCTTCTGGGTTCAGTTCCAAGTGGGGAAAAAGACACTGGAAACATGGAGATTGCTTGGAAAGATAGTTTAATAGTGGACAGGATCACATGGTTTGAGTTCCTGGGCAGAAAAAGGGAAGAGATGCTAAGAGTCCCTGGGTTTTATACCCTCTCTAGCTTTGAACTTTCTGGGCCACAGGAAGAGTATCCTGATTGGTTGCTGTCAGAGGTCATAGCTAGCCTTGCTGGCTGATGTAATCTTCCCAGGTGCCATGTGGGGAGTTTCTGTTGCTGGAGGGTCCTTTGTGTTGCAGATGGAATGCCGAGGCCTTAATGGCCCATTGACAAAGGTGGGGGGAATGAGTTTCTGCCTCCCTTTTAGGGGGAAATATTCTGCCTTTTTAGTATATCCTAAAATATTTCATTTTGCTAGGAGATGGGTGGGTTTTAACTTCCAACGATACATAAAAAATAAAAGTTTATCCTGAGAACTGGAACCTTGATATACATGGGATAATGGGAAGGTGTTTAACCTGTGTGCAAGACTTAAATGTCTACTGGGAGAAGCCCCTGTTATGTTCTCTACATACATTTGACTAGAAAATTCCTAAGGATATCCAACTGAATTGTCCCTTGATTGGGAACCTAAATATAGCTTGTGGTTAGACCTGTTTTTTTTTTTACAGTAGCTAGTCTGAGTTCAAGAAGCTGATCCCCCAGGGGATACCCCAAAGCAGGCCCCTTTAGCTTTCATTGAATTCTATCCAATTCAAAGTCTGCTGGCAACTTTCCAACCAACAAAGGAATCTTAATAGTTTAATGTCTCTCGCTTCCTTGGTGAGCCACAGCTGCTTTGCATAAGCCTTAAAGCATTTTCTTATTCCCCTCTTGAACATCCCTTTGTTGGCACATCCAAGTCCCATCCTCTGTTCTTCCTCTTTAGTTCCATCACCCACACTCCTCCCCAGATCACTCATAAAGCGGGAGCATTTCTTATCTTCCACACTGGCCAAGCAACCAAACTTTTGTGCCTTCTCTCCTTTTCATTTTATTTATGATAAATCTTTTCATTTCTCCCTTTGCTTAAATCCTTGGCCATTTTTAAACTAATTGCTTTCTTTTCTTTCTTCTTTTCCTACCCATTGTTTCCAAACTCACGTCCTCAAGTGCAGATACATCGCACCTGCAGGATCACACTTTTATACTCTTCCCAAGACCTAGATTTTCTTTTTTCTTAATTCCTTGAGGCAGCCTTCTCCTCGCTTCCTTTCCAAAGGACCCCATTTCTGATTGACAATAATTCTTAAGGGTAATACCAATAAGACATGACTTCCCATCTTGTGGAAGCTTATGAATACATTCAGGACTTAGTATAAAAAGGTCTAGATAGGAATTAAGCAAACGGAATTGCTTATCAACCCTGAAGCTGACTTGGCCGAAGCCATTTTTGACTGCTTCAGTGTGGCCACACTGGAGCTGAGGGATGGGGGGGGGGGGGATTTGAGATAGAGGGGATTCTGTAGCCAAAACAAAATATTTTCTCTTGGGAACCAAGGACACTCTCACACCTGGTCAGAGGAAGACAGAGTGATGCTACCTGGCTGCCAGTCTGCACTGTGATTGGATCATGTGGCTGATTGTTTTGAGAAAGTAGAAAAACTTTTACTTTTAATTAGGTGAAAACCACGGGAGACTTCAGAGACGGTTTTCATCAGATATGTGCCTCCCGATAAAGCTATTCTTTGAGGAATCCACCTGCCTCGGAGTTTTGCTTGTTATGGATCAATTACTTGGAACCCTGACACTACTGGTGCCAAAAACTTTTTGCCCCTCCAACATTGATTGTGGAGGATTTGACTTTCCCAAAATTAATCTTTGCTGGATATACAGCAAAAATAACTACATCTCTCTCATTTACTAGAGTATTTTTTTAAAAAAACAATCAATCAGAAACCAAATATATATAGGGGGCATTTTCTGAATGTGTTATTCAACATATTTAAGTTATACAGTATTTTACATAATTGTGCTTATCTTGCCTGATAAATTAACCCTGTGCTGAAACAATCATCAGTTCCTCCTGATCTTCTTCTGAATGGGGTCTGTCAATCAACCTACAGTAATCTTTGTGTAGAAAACTTTGCTTTGCCCATAAAATTAAGAGTTTATAGTTCCCTGAGGCTGGTGAGAGTTGCAGAATTTAATGTCCCATGTAAAAGCAGTGATTTATAATTTGGGGACTTGTTGGCATTGTTGTGAGAACCAGGGTGATTTTCAATGTCAGTTTGGAATGAGCATTGAAATTACAATATTTGTAGCTTGTTTAAATTTGGTTTATCATTGACTAGACAGCTACAAAGTAGATAGCTAATTCTGGCATTTTATTCATATTACTTTATTTTTCATTTTAGAAAGTAGTAGAAACATTTGAAAAAGTCTAAAAAAAAAACCCACAGAAAATTATACTGACAGAGGGAGCCAGTAGCAATTCAAAGCACAAAGTATGAATGATTTATTTATTTATTCAATTTCTAAAGCTGCCCCTCTCAAACAAGTGACTCTGGGTGGTGAACCATCACGAAATTGTTCCATTGTAATTAACAAGTGTATTGGATTTGTTAAAAACAACCAGATAATTTCTTTATGATATTTCATCATCTTTCATCCTTTCCGGAAACAGATAAAAAGCTCTTAACCTAGAGCACAAAGTAATATACTGCCACAGAACGTTTATAATCTATTCCTACTGTGCTTTGGCTTTCCTTGAGAAGCAAGTAATTTCTCAATGAACTCAACACCCTTAAAACTCTCAACATCAATGACTTAGAAATCCACTGAAGGCAGTTCCAATTTGCTTAATGCTCTTGTGCTAGACTGGAGCTGTGAATGAATGATGCATAACCAGGAAAGCTGCCAAAGGCATAAGAAGAATGGCCAAAACCGTATTGCTCGTACTGTTATTTGTTTTTAAGGCAAACTAGCCTTTTGTTAGCCTAAGTAGAGGGCGTAATGAAGCCTTTCAATTAATCCCTTTAACCTGCAAAAGTTTTTGACCGCTTAATGATTGCAGTATTAGGTTTGCTAATCACATGACACCCCCCCCCCCAGATGCTGTCATGGTCATAAATACATACTGTGTTTCCCCGAAAATAAGACCTTGTCTTATATTTTTTTGAACCCCGAATTAAGTGCTTGGCCTTATTTTCGAGGAGGTCTTATTATTTTGGGGTGCGTGGAGCAAGATGGGGATCCTCTTGCCATCTTACCTGATTTCCAGTTCTGTCTCCCTAACCCTAACCAGAGGAAATGCTGGGGACCGGCTGCGCATGCATTTAAATGTTTTCGGGGAGGGCTTATTTTCAGGGCAAGGTTTATTTTCGGGAAAACACGGCACCAGTTCTCAATTTGGATCCCATGACCATGGGGATGCTGCAATGGTCATAAGTGTGAAAAACAGGTCATAAGTCTTTTTTCCCCCAGTGCCGTCATAACTTCGAATGGTCACTGTATGAACATTTGTAAGTCAAGAACTATCTCTAGGGTTGTTTTTCTCTTCCCCTCTTTTGTAATGTTTTTTTTTACTTCCTTCTACTTCATATTTATTGTTATTATAATTGTCATATAATCTAGTTGGATAATATTTATTGTAGAAAGGAAAGACATTGCTGTAAATCAGAGGTCTTCAAACTTGGCCGCTTTAAGACTTGTGGACTTCAATTCCCAGAATTCTCCAGACAGCTATGCTGGCTGGAGAATTCTGGGAGTTGAAGTCCACAAGTCTTAAAGCGGCCAAGTTTGAAGACCTCTGCTGTAAATTAACAGAAGGGGGGATGGGGGGGAGGAATAAAAAAGGCCATGAGTGCAGCTGCAACTTTGCAACTGAAACCTTACAATGCACAGAAAAATGACCAGAGCTTTAATTATATTGTTGTGGCTATCCTTTTGATCTTTTTTTGTTTGTTTGCTTGTTTCAGCATCATCAATGAACAATGGACATTCCTATAAGCAAACAAATCGGCATTGGTCAACTTTTGCATCTTTTCCAGTCTTTAGGTATGAATATCTGGGCAAAAAAAGCCAAGACCCCTAAGTGGATTCCCTATCAGTTGCATCAATGGATCCATTGTCTTTCACTAGTTGCATCCATGATTTATGGACTTTTTAAAAAATATTTATTTATTTATTTATTAGTTCAATTTATATGCCGCCTTTCTCCGAAGACTCAGGGCGGCTTACAATGCATTTAAAAAACCATTATAAAAACATTTAAAAATTAAAACATTAAAACTCATTCACACCATTCATGGCCGGATGTCACAAGATCGCAACAGCGAGATCAACGGCCCCAGGCCTGCTGGAAAAGCCAGGTCTCCACCGCTTTTTGGAAGGCTAATAGGGTGGGGGTGGTTTGGACCTCAGGAGGTAACTGGTTCCAGAGAGCTGGAGCAGCCACAGAGAAGGCCCTCCCCCGCGGGCCTGCCAGCTGGCATTGTTTAGCTGACGGGACCCGGAGGAGACCAACTCTGTGGGATCTTACCGGTCTCTGGGAGCTATGTGGTAGAAGGCGGTCTTGAAGATAGCGTGGCCCTGAGCCATGTAGGGCTTTAAAGGTAATAACCAACACCTTGAATTGTGCCTGGAGACCAATAGGGAGGCAGTGCAGCTCACGGATAATTGGTGTAATGTGGATGCATCTAGGGGTTTCCTCCAAGGCTTTGGGGTATTAAGTTAATTGCCTATCATTTCTCTTCATCCCTTTATAAGGCAGATCCTCTCCTTTCCAATTGCTCCTCTTTGGCTCTCCTCTGGGTCTCCATCACGAGCCTCCAGCTGCAGAGCACCTATAGGGCAGGGGGCTTGGCCTGCTGTGTTGGCAAGAAGCCATTCTCTCCCCCAACACATGCAGCAAGTGCATCTAAAATCACCCCAAAGGACAGCAATAAAAATAATAGGGCTAGAACCATCCTACCCTCCTCCTGTTTTGCTGGAGTTCCCTGTGCACCATTTATTCATCATCATTAACAGGAATGAAGCCTCCCAAGCCCTGCACAGTACTTGGAAAATGTTCTCTCTGTGTTATATTAGACTTTTATCTCACTCAGGAGCAATTGCCTCCTTCTGTCAGGAGTTTCATTGTTAATCCCTTGGAGCAGCCTCATTATTTTGCCTCCTGACAGATTTTTCTCTCTTCACTCTCCTGTCCCATGTTTATTATCAAGCTGATCAATTTTTGTTGACTTCCACATCCATAACTCTATTCGGTTGTCCTTGCTCCTTCCCAAAGTTGCTGACCATCTCAAGAGAATTTGCACTTTGCAACCGTATGTTTCTTCCTCCCGATTGCCCTACTGCCTTCTTTCTTTAATCCCTACCCCTTTTGAATAGAACTCTGCTCCTTCCATATTGTATGTACTAAGTCTTTCTCAAAAAGACAAAGCTAATTGCTCCATAAGTCAAGATGGGTATCTCTCCCCCCACCAATTGTACATCCCCTCCCTAATTTCTGTCCATACAAGATTGATAATGAAACCGATACTTTTCGCCAGCGTAATTTTCATATTTAATGAGCGTGACTCACAAACTATTACATTAATTAGTCAAATCCCACAAACCGTTAATAGTGCATGCTGTAATTAACATTGTATTCAATTAAAAGCTGACCCATTTCAGGTGCTTTCTCCTGGTTGGAAGGAAAAGACTCTTTGGAAACACCGTATGTCATAATGCCGGAGGCTGAGCCCTTTCCTTTTCCAGCCGTGGGTGAGGAAGGTATTCGTCTTCCCCGTTTTACTTCTGTAATTTTTTCTCTATGAACATATGTTGGGCACTTTCCCTCCCTCCCTCTGAACGAGGCTGCTCTTGGTATACAGACAACCTGCTTGCTGTGATTTATGGGGTAGCCCTGCACGGGGCTCATAGACTGGAAAATTTCCAGTTTACACAAGAATTCCCTGAAAAATGAACTTAGCTAATTTATTTCTTTCATTAACGAGTTCCAACTGTGAGATAATCTTTTTGGAACATCTTGCTCCCCCTTCACAAACCAAAGCCTCCCTCTCCCACCCCATTGAAACACGCCGGGGAAGCCCTCCATGTAGTTACAAACAAAGCAATGGGGAGTAAAACTTACTTTGCAAATATTGATGATAAATCAGGCTGGGCCTTAGTCACAGCTCTATCTGTGAATGAAAGCTGTTGGTACACAATTATCCAGCCTTCCCCTTTCATCGCCGGTACTCCAGAACAAATAATAAGGCTAGAAAACATTTCCATTTTAAACAATCATAATCAAATTATTGATACACTGCTTTCTCACCAATAGGTTGGGTTCCAAATGCTTCATATGATGCTAAATTTAAATGTACATTTATTGCAAGAATTTCATTTGCCTCTTTAAATATATCAACATTCAGATTAACATAAGACAAACGAATAGGTCACTCAGTAATACGTGGCATCACAAATAATGCCAGTATTATGACCTTAAGATTTCTTGCTCCTAAGAAGAGAAAAAAGAAGTGTTCTGTAGCTACTTCACTTCATTTTTCTGTTCTAAGGGGCAAGGAATCTTAAGGTCATAATACTGGCATTATTTGTGATGCCACAGAACACTTCAGATAACCTATCTTCATAGAACAATTAACAGCCCTTTTCATTAAACAGCCAACCAAACAACCTTAAGGCAAGCTCTCCCTTGGGTGTGAAAGATGGCAAGAGCCACCCCAGTGCCAGTGTGGGGCAAAACACTGATAATGTACAGTCTCTTTTCCATAACAGGCAAAAAGCAACACATTCTTGATCACAGGGAACATTTGGTCTTTAGTAATTGGCTATAGTATGTAATTGTCAATAATTTCAGGAATCAGATCTTGAAAATCACTGCCGGATTCTACCAGTAATTAATAGGGGAGGGAAAAAACATTAAAACTCCTGTCCTTCTTTGACAGCAGAATTTTGCTTAGAGCTGGACACAAACGGCCACTTAAACATTTCTATCAAATTTGTGGACGAAGAAAATAGTTTCTTCTTTTAGCATTTTTCTAGGGGTAGGAAAAATTCCATAAAAGTTTTTCAACAACTCCATCATGGAACTGACAGCATCCCTATCACTGAAAAAGCCCAGTAGAAGGAAGTCCCTCATAATGTCCTCCTGCGAGTTCAGGAGAATTTGCAGAGGACAAGGGAAAAAAAAGAAAGAAAGAAGAAGAAATTAAAAAAATCAATGTGAGGACTACAAATTGTGATCCCTTTTTATTACAAATGTAAAAAGTGGGCAGGGCCTTGATTGCATGGTTATTACCCACTTATAGTTTTTTTAACCTGCCCTGTAAATCAGGGGTGAAATGCTACCGGTTTGGACCGGTTCAGCTGAACTGGTAGGGATGGCGGTGGGTGGTTCCGAGAACCGGTAGCTACAGCAGCGCGAGGCTCCGCCCACCTGCCTGGTCGTTGTTACTTCCTGGTTTTAACCAGGAAGTAACCTGTTTTTTAATCATCTGCGCATGCGCAGAAGGGTTTGTGCATGCTCAGACAGTCTGCGCGCACACATGACGCATGTGCGTGCACTTCCAAACTGGTAGGGAAGGTAAGTAGATTCCACCCCTGCTGTAAATGCCTCTGCTTGAAATTTAATCAAAATTTAGTGGGAAACCAAGGAAGTTACAGGTCACTGGACAGCAGTTGGTATATTGAAAAGCAGGACATCCTTTCACAGTCTTCAACTAATTCATCACTAAGTTAAGTCCAAGAATGCCACATGTAACCCATACAATTTTCTTTCTTTCTTTCTTTCTTTCTTTCTTTCTTTCTTTCTTTCTTTCTTTCTTTCTTTCTTTCTTTC
>WNWU01000001.1:55165223-55269967 GCA_012654045.1 Ptyas mucosa | reverse complement strand
CTATTCTATTCTATTCTATTCTATTCTATTCTATTCTATTCTATTCTTCCATCTAATCAAGGTTTAATGCTCAGATATTTTAAAATATATATTTTGACTTTGTTGTTTAATTTTTTCTCTTTTTTGTCTTTCATCTCTTTCTTTCAGTATACTTCATTAATAAAATAAAGTATGAATTTATCTGAGATGTTTAACATCAAACATAGCGGTATGTATTATATGCTATAATGACAAATACTGTCATAAATATAAGATAAATGTGTCCTATATATTAGCAATCCACATAGAACTCAAGTTTTGGTAATCAAGTGTCAGTGAGTTACTATATATCTCTTAGATGCTGATAAATAGCTAAGAAGAAATATTGGAAGAAAATCTAATGAATTTTGGGTGTCTAGGAGAAGATCCAAGGACTAGAAAGATTGTCACTCTCACTCTAAGGATAGAAATAGAGATCTGCCTACAGATAGGGTGATTTGACTTTGGATATCCCCTCTCAGTTCCTAAGGATATTTCTAGGGCCCAGGAAAATGCATGAGGATTGGGAAGTATATAGTAAAAATGAGGTTTCAGAAACATATACCTTGACTGATTATGCACCATCAAGTCAGTGTTGACTCTTAGTGACAATATAATTAGATTTGCTCTATGGTGATCAGTCCCTAATCTAGTCCATGAAGTCATCCAAACAGATGTTTTTATGGTACCCCATAATAATGACACCAATGCAAATAAACCCCTATAACAGGGGTGAAATCCAAAATTTTTCCCTACCGGTTCTATGGGCGTGACTTGGTGGGCGTGGCAGGGGAAGGATATTGCAAAATCTATATTCCCACCCCACTCCAGGGGAAGGATACTGCAAAATCTCCATTACTTCCCCTCCTGGAGGAAGAATATTGCAAAATCTCCATTCCCACCCCACTCTGGGGCCAGCCAGAGGTGGTATTTGCCGGTTCTCCGAACTATTCAAAATTTCCGCTACCGGTTCTCTAGAACCTGTTAGAACCTGCTGGATTTCACCCCTACCTATAAGTATCAGAAACTGTAATACGGTATATTTAAGGATCATATCAAAGAAAGTATTGAGTTTGCAGGACAAGATTTGGACATTGTAACATATGTTTTGATGTCAAGGAACACGATACCAGGTAACAATCTAGCCCAAATAATTTCTATATGTTGAGGAAGAGAAAGAAAAGAGCCAGATACTGCTCTTAGATAATATTCAGTAGATAATGTAAGACCAATGTAAAACAACATTAAATTCAGAAATATAATCTTTCATAATATTACTCAAAGAAGTTAATTAAGATGCTGAAGTGTTCTGATCAGAAAAGTAATCAAATGTTTGATTCAAATCACCTCCAGCTATTATATACAGATGTTGTAAAGAACCATCCATTTTTTTTCTGCAGAATGTATGCTTGGATCATATACATTTAAGAGGATTAGATTCTGATCACTAAATCTGACAATATATTTTTTAAAAACCTCTTCTTTGTCTGCTTGTTTTCTTTCATTTTAGATCATTTTAGATCATCTACTCATCTACTCATTTAGATCATCTACTTCAATTTAGATCATTGCAACAGCTGCACCTAAATTATTATGCCATGTATCCCTTATACAAAAATTTCTACCTTCTACAAAAATTTAAAACCTGCATGTGATTGTTACTGTTATATAGATCTACATAGATCAGTGGGGAGGGAGAAGGGAAGTTCTACTGATCACAATATGTGAATTTCAAGCAGGGAAAAGGAAAAGTGGAGAAAAGGGAGGGAGAGAATATAAACAGAGCACAGCTACAAAAGAAACTGAAATTCATAAACTTTCTCTGTAGCTAACAAACATAACAAGTAGATGTGCAATTAAGAACCAGAGATAAAGAGTTTTAAGAGTCTTGATTCAAATGAGCATAATAGCAGAACACAAGAGGAAAACATATTTCTCCTTCAATAGGAACTTAAACTGATAAGATATTTTTCATCCTCCATGTGATTATGAAATTATTTCTGTGTACCTTTTGATGATATCAAATCAAAAAAGTTGAAGAATTAATATGACAGAAGATTCTTCTTTTGGTGTTATTCTTCCTGCTGTGTTGAAAAACTTTCTATCCTGTTGAACATCCTTGGAGTAATCTTGGGGGGGGGGGAATAGTATCTGATATTTTTTCTCTTTAACTATCAGAGAGACTTGGGCTGCCTGTAGTTTCATTAACATGTCAAACCTACAGAGCCACATAATCATGTTATATTTTTGTTTTATTTATATATTTTGATATGTTATAAGTTGCGCAAAGTCCTTCACAGCAGGTGACCACAATGCAGTTAAGAATTAATGTTCAATTAATTGTTTTATCAATTCTACAACAAGGAGGAGCTGGAAAACAATGAACTTTTTTATATTTAAGACTACTTCTCATATTAGCAAAAACAAAAACAATTGGCTGGTCTTTCTAGTCTTTCCCAGAATTCCAGTTACACATAAATTGTCCCTATGAGAATGAAATTCTAAGGTCCTTATTTTTTCCCAAAGAATCTTAATTTTAAAAAAAGAAAAGAAAAATACCAATATTACTTCAAGGGCTCTAACAACTGCTTGTAGGTGGTTCGGCACAAGTGCAAATCTGTGAATCACCGCACATCAAATGTGCGGCAATGTGTATCCAACCTGTACAATCTGCATTATGCCATCGGTTGGTTGCACATCAGATGCACAATCAGACTACGTGAATTGCAGTGCAGCCACTGCAGCTAATATCACTATCGGGATATTCTCTTCAGCAATAATTTGATGTTCAGTTCTCCAAAATAGTTCCTCTTTAATGGAATGCACTGTAGATGCATCTCTGTTCACCTCTTTGTCACCACCATGACTTGAAAAGTGTGCTATGCACTAAATTAGTATTCTATTTTTTTCATGGCATGGCTTCAGTATCCACCATTTACATTAAAGTTACACAAAAATCCACAATACAAGTTGTATTGCCTTCTGTTAGGATTGCTGTAATTACAGAAGTTTGTATTGGACCAAAATCTTTGATGCTATATTAAAGATCTGTGCAAAAATTCTCAGTTTCAAATTTTTCCTGAAGGCACACTCTTCCCAAATATTTGGCCATGAAATTTATTTCAGGTACTGTTATCAGAACCTCAACAGCTTGTTGATTTAATTCTATCTTAACCAAAGTTTAGATGACCATAAATTGTTACATCATTGAAACTACTTCCCCTGTTTGCCCTCTTGATACGTGAGCTGAGCACCTTGGATGATGTCTGTTTGTTTATTATCTGGTTCCCTTTGTCAGAACCGAACAACCTGTACTGAATGTGCATGCATGAAAAAAGAGGGGGAGAGAGGCTGCTTGTTGTTACTGTGCTAATGGAAATACTGCATGGATCACAACTCTCAATTAGCTCCTTGGGAGATTGCTCTGACAGCCAGTTATTAACAGCAAGAACTGAAGGAATGGATTAATTTGTAGTACAAGGCAGTTAGAGCTGTAGTTCTAGTGATAGAATAAGACAGCAAAAGATCTTGATTAAGCTCAGGATTGTTATCATGGATGTATGGCATGGCTTTGCCAGGAGTCCTCCCAATTATGAATTAGTGAGCCAAGAACTCTCTGTGCTAAGGTTTTGGGGTACTAGGGTTGGAGGTCATTAACTCCAGCGTTCTCAGCAATTGAATCTTTGTTGGGCCTCCAAGAATGTAGAAGGCAGAAAATTTAGAAACAACATATGCTCAGTTATGAAAACAGTGTCTTGGAATGCTAAATATACTTGTGTCCATACATTTCAGGCAGAATACACCCAAGTTGTTGGGATAGAGATATCAGTAAATTAGCTTACAATTACCTTTATTTCAAGATACTACATCTGAGTTTGCATAAAATAATATGTACATTGTCAGGGCTTTAGTTGTGGTTGTGGAATATTGGGTGGATAAAACATGTCAGAATGTGTCTTTCCTGTTACAGAAAATGCTGTATCTTCTCTATTTTAATACAAAGCTTGGGGAAGCTTCCATGGACCAAATTGTCATGATGGAAAATAGAATGCAATACTTAGTACCACGTTGTTGACTTAGAACCTGAACTACACTCAGTAAATGTTAGATAGATTCAGGGGTGAAATGCTCCCGGTTCGGACCGGTTCAGCTGAACTGGTAGCGATGATGGCTGGTGGTTCGGAGAACTGGTAGCGATGGCTGCGCGAGGCTCTGCCCAGCTGCACAGTCATTGTTACTTCCTGGTTTTAACCAGGAAGTAACCTGTTTTTTACCCTCTGCGCATGCGCAGAAGGGTTTGTGCATCCGCAGAGGGTCTGCACGCATGGTGTTTTTGCCCTCCCTGGGCTCCAGGGGCTTTCCTTGAGCCTCTGGGAGGGCAAAAACGGGCCCGTTTCTGGCTTTCCTGAACTTCCAGTAGGCCTGTTTTTCACCCTTCCTGAGCCTCTGCACATGCCCTGCAATTACCTGCAGCCAAAACAGGCCGCATGGGGATTCCTGGGAGGGGTGGGAGGGACCAGCCGGGAGTGGGATTTGTGGGTTCTCCAAACTGCACAGAATCTTAGCTAGAGGTTCTCCCCAACCTCTGCAAACCCCTAGCAGCCCACCCCTGGTTGCCTCTTCCAGACAAGGTTCTAAACAACAATGAAGTTAGTTTTTGTCATCCATTTCTAGTCTTATAGCTATTTTAAGCAAATGTTATATGTGCAGATTGTTGTCCCATTTCTGGAATATTTCAGAAAATATATTCTCTCTTCTATAGATATAATACTTTATTTCTCAGGTTCTGACCCCATAACAACTGGAGACAGCTTGGCATATAAAATTTCAAAAAACAAAACAAAACCCCACAAACTGGTGTTAATGGGGAAAAACAGATTTATCCCAAGCTTGATGGCAATGTTATGGTATTCTTTCAATATGAAAAACAAATTGGGGTTGGGGAAGACCAGAGATAAAACTCCTCTCTCCCAAGGGCCACTGTAGTGTGTAACTCAGTTCCCTTTGTGATCCCTTGAAGTTTTTCCAATATTTGATTCCAGTGATGGAGAGTGAACCGGTAGTAAAGATAAGTAGAACTTACCCCTGATAGACACATATATACAAATACACGTAGCTATCAAGTAAGCAGTAAGCTTTTCCTGAACCCAATGAAACACTTTCTTTGGGACTTATTGGGACTTATTAGAACTTATTAGGGTATGCACACATTTGCTAACCAGTAGGGAAGATAGGTGAATTTCAACCCCGCTCTCAGCCAATCTATCTCACAGGGTTGTTATTGTGAGGGGAAAAGGAGGAGGAAGGAATATGAGGTAGGTTCACCACTCTGAGTTATTTATAAATTAATAAAGGCAGAATAATAATCTAATAATAAATAGATAAAATTTCTGAAGTGACATGGATTGCAAAAAAAATGTGCAAACAAACTATGGATTTGTACTAGTGGGTTACAAAAACTGGAAATTGGTTGCAGTGAAGGACAATAGATGGGGAAACACAAGATTCTGAATATTTTGCCCCAAACACATTAACTGAAGCAGGGAGTCATTCCCTGAAGGAGTCTGGGAATTCAGTGCATGAAAGGGATAGGAGTAATACATGGCAGAAAGTATAGTCTACAGCAGTCTTTCTGACATTTTAAGTGTTTTAAAGATATGTGGACTTCAGCTACCAAAATTCCTGTCTAAACTCCCATGATTGGGGATTCTGGGAATTGGAAGTCTATACATCTTAAAATTGCTGAGCTGGAGAAACACTGATCTACCCCGTGAGAGAAAAAAATCCGCTTTATTTGAATTGTGAAGTCAGGTAGATGGAGAGGCAAAGTTATATGAAGGAGAAGAAGGAAGAAGGACAAGAGATAACTCCTTAAACGGATTTCTCATGTCTGGGCAATTCTTCCCCAACACCCTTCTATTTTTTTTTCCCCCCTACTCTAAATGCTTTTCTGATGTGTTTTCTCAGCACTGGAATTGTTTACCAGGTAAAATGATTTCTTATATGGAACAGTTCCCAAAGATGGACAGAAGTTGCCATTCTCTTTCCATTGTCAGATGGAATGCTTGACAGAGAGACATTGTTCCACCAAAAAAAGTAACATGTATGAAGCCTTCACTTGTGTTTTTTTAACCAGATATTAATGCAATAGACTAGATAAGTGCTCAACAGACTCCTGACGGGATGCTGTTACTTTTTCTGGGTGGAACTGAACATTCTCAGTGCGGTGCATAATTTGCTTGGTTTCTAATTTATGCTCTTTCTCAGATGCATATAAGGCCACAAGCTGCAAGTAGAGTTATGTTCATAGCATACCTTTGTGATTAACCCTTCCAAGTCAGGGACCTAGAGCCATGGTTTGCCAAATCTTCAAAATGCAAATTTCAACAAAAATAAAATGGAAGAAAAGAAGTGGACAAGTAAGAGACACAGGAGAAAAGAAAACTGATAAATAAATTAAAAAGTGCTTAAAGCGGAGAGGTTCTCCCCTGCTTAGAATTCATGAACTCCTTTCTTACATTAAGTCTACGTATGACACTTGGCCTTTAATGGGAAGCTGCCTACGAACATTAAAAATTAAAAGCAGAAGGTAGGATCCATCCATCTCAACCCTCGCTTCTCCCCTCCTATCTGAGCTCGGCACAAAGCTATTACACGTTGATAAATTATTTTGGGTAATAGCTGAGATATTACATTGTTTCTGAGTGAAGGTAAAATCTTTCCATGACACGGGCATTTATCAGGAGCGCATTTCATGCTATTTATTATAGTCGAGACGAGATCACGGTTGTGGGCAGAGCTGGCACGTTGGGCTGCCCCCTCCCCCCCGCCTCCCATCCTGCTGTCAGGAAGATGATATGATATTGATGGAGTTCATGACAACTTAATTATTAACTAAAGATATGCAGTTCACCTTTGTCAAGGGAGGGGGTCTGGCATGGAGCGTGGATGGTGCATTTGTTTTGAAGTATATATGTATGTTTACATGCACTGGGGTGTTTCCATGTGTGTGTTTGTGTGTGTGTGTTTGTATGTGTGTGTTTGTGTGACTTTCTCGATTCCTGTCCTATTTTAATCATGGACAGAAATCATATTTTTGGAACAGATCTTAGAGGTCATCTAAGGCATCTAGTCCCATCCCCTGGTCAGTGCAGGATCCACATAACATCTTTGACAGATGACTCTTCTGCCTCCGTTTGCAGACCTCTAGGTGAAGGAGAGTTCACAACTTCATGTGGCAGCCTGTCCCACTGGCTGAAAATCTGTACCATCAAGAAATACACAGTTCCTTGTATCTGCTCAAAATAAATGCAGAGTAAATACAGAGCTTCCATGCCTGCCTCCATGCTGAGCAAAAATTAACTGTAGAACTCACTGACATTTAGCAAAGAATTTCTCTCTCCGTGATACTTAAACTGACTTTTACCTGTCATGTTTTAATTCAGTTTCACAGCAGAATGGTCTGTACTATATACAGCAAAACATCTCTCTCCCTGCTCTTTTAGGAAGCAGATGCCCAAAACACTGCACAAACACAGCAAGGCAGCTGCATCTCAGGAAGGGTAAACCCTTTCTATCTTTCGACCAACCATTTCATTCTAGCAGTTTGGATTTCCATTCCTCCTTTACTGGTTAACTGTTATTGCATTGCTCTGGGCCTAAAAGTCTTCCAAGTCTGCATTTCAATTAAGAATTGTCTACATGAGAGCAAATACTGATCTACATATTAATGCTCACTCTGGAAACAGCTAAACCAAGACTAGGGACCCAAGTGGCTTGAGTCTTGTGTTTTGCTGATGCTCTGAAAGCAGGACTATTGGGTTTCAAAAGGGGTGACCAAGGTGAATTCATTCAGTTAATATTTTACAGACTCCTGCAAATGGAACTTCCCAAATGTACATGTAATCTAGAACAGAGTTGCATACCAAATATCACACCTTCGCAATGCATTTCAAAATTCAAAATTAGTTTGGAAATGTGTATATTCAAGGACAGCAGGCATTGTCTGAGAGAAAATTGCCTTAAAAAAATGGATCTTATATTACCTGAAAACTACAATACTACATGTATTATTAGTAGAAATGTTTTAAGTAAATATATGAATTTTTCATGAGGAATTAGATAAGCAGATCCTGGTCCAAATATGTGTGGTTTAATCAGAAGGTTCAGGATAGGCTTGCCTGACTACAATGGTTGTGTTTCAAGTAGCTGCTATTTTCATTTTCCAGCATGCCTGCGAAGTGAGGCTCACAGAAGTGTCTTTGGGGTATAGTAAAAACAGTCAAGATGGCAGCCACAAAATTGCATATAAAAGCCAGGTGGAACTTTGATTGCACTGCACTCGTGCTGACTGTTAACGGCTACCTTGACTTTTGGTCCACTTCCTGCAGATCTTTCTGCTACCTTGGTAAAGAAACTGGTGGGAAATGGAAAAGGGCAGCAGCTCCACTTTTTTGTTGACCAGGAAAAGAGGTAACAAGAACCAGGAAACTGAATGAATTTGAGCAATCTGCAGAATTTCAGAGCGTTCTGTCCACCTCAGACAGTGCTTTCAACCTCACTTGGATGCATTTTCAGTCTCCCTGAAACACTGCCCTAATCTGATGAATGTCCTTTCCACAAAGATCAGGTTCTGTAATCCAGGCCCAAGGTTGCAATCTAGAGGTGCACTAGAGAAGGAGTCACAACTGCCCATACCCTAGAAAGGAAGAAAAAGGGGCTCACGTTTTTGTTCCCACTCATACTTGCTGGCTCATCAAATTACAAAAACCACACAGGCAGTTAACAAAGGCCCCTGTAGCAGCCATTTGCATCTGTCATTAATGGACAGTACCTTGGAGGAACGAGGTGGTAGAAAGCTGATGCGTTTTCCCTGCTTCCCATGTCATCAAGATAAAGTTCACTTCAGTCCATTTCCTCACCAGTTTAAAATTAATAATAATAATTATTAAAAATAATCTTTCTGAACAGAATGACAACACGTACAGTATATTGGATGGACAGATGATTGAACGTTACTCTATTTTTGCCCACTTTGGCTACAAATGCTTTCCACCGCCACTGGCATGCAACTCAAAGAAGATTTATTAGAGAGAGAAATATTGTAAACAGTGAGATGACAGAACATGCCATAGTGGCCTTTGTTCCTTTTGCTGTGACAGACTAGCAGGGCTAATATGAAGACACTGTTGAAGTCTGCTGTCTAGTATATGGGACCAAAGGGGGTACTGTAAGTGCTAGCAAACAAAGAAATAAAATAATGTTTCAGGGTAAATCTCTTTTTCACATCCCCTAAGTACAATTCCAATATTCCATATTTTTCGGCCATGTTATCATGAAGTTGTCTTTATCTCATTCTCAGCTTAGTCATTTTTTGTTGTGTTTAGCAGTGCCTGTTTCCCCCCCAACATAGCTTTGGCTACTTATATGATCTGCCATGTTTCATCAATACAATAAATTGTATTAAATAAAATATTTACATTAAATTGTAAATGGAACATAAATACAATCGAGGGAGTCCAGAGCTATTTTATGAGAAGAGTCCTCCATTCCTCTAACTGCAATAAAATACCTTATGCCACCAGACTCCAAATTTTGGGCTTAGACAACTTAGAACTACGCCGACTTTAGTCTGATCTAAGCATAGTACATAAAATTATCTGCCACAATGTCCTTCCTGTCAATGACTACTTCAGCTTCAACCACAACAATACACGAGCAAATAATAGAAACAAACTTAAAGTGAACCGTTCCAAACTCGTTTGCAGAAAATATGACTTCAGTAACAGAATGGTCAATGCCTGGAATACATTACCTGACTCTATAGTTTCTTTCCCAAACCCCCAAAACTTTGACTTTAAACTGTCTACTGTTGACCTCACCCCATTCCTAAGAGGTCTGTAAGTGGCGTGCATGCCTACCATCCCTGTCCTAATATTCCTTTTTACTTACTCTTTTCATGTATTCAAATTATGTTTATACTTTTACCTGTTATCTTATATATGCTTGACAAGTAAACTTATGATTATGATCAACAATGTGGTTTTTAGTGATGTTAGAGGGCATGAGTTGCCCAGCTCTAATGGACCTTTTAGGATGCTGTCCTAAATACCTCCTCCACCCAGTGGGAATTGCTGTCCATGAGCATATTTGGTTCGATTGCAGAAGAGATCAAATATGTGCTTCTGAAGAGGCATCTGCATGCATGTCTGATGGGTCTTTTCTAAAGTGCTTGTCCTATAGAGCTCCTTATAAACATGAGTTTAGCACTCTTCTAAATCTGAATGCTGTTTTTTTAAAAAAAATAGATTTAGCACTCTTTGATTTGTGTTCAAAATTAGGATTAATGCTCCAGTGCTATCCGGGCTAATTCTCAACAGGGATTTAATACTATTTACGAAGAACACCAGAGCCATTTCAGAAATAGCTGAACTGACAGATCATTGACACAGAGGAGAGGAGGAGTTGCACCAAGCAGGAGTATTGAGGATACTGACTCCTGCGTCACCTCATGCTCCTTTCCAAAACTATAATCTGTGAACTGGGCAATTTAACAAGTAGTTAAATCTGTTCTAATCTATTTGGGTGTTCTAAATACCAGCCTGTCCTCTCCCAGCTCTGCTGTGCTTTATGTTAGGAAGAATTATAAGTGGTTGCAGCATGTAAGAGGAGAAACAAAATTAGAGGAGTCCATCAAATCTTCTGAAGTTGGCCCATAAGTGGATAAGGACAGCAACTTTCACCAACCCCATTACTGCTGCTAATTAGTGATTGGCAATAGAGACAGCACAATTCATGCTTGGCATACTTTTTTTGGCAATCTAAGACTGATGGAGGACACTTTAATTCAGCCATCTGGAAGAGCCAGATATGTAATTTTTGGAAAAATGGATGGGAACATGACAGAATTTTAAGGAAACTCTTTCTTTTGCCATTCTACTCCTGATGAGGTCCCCAACAGCTATTTCAAGGTCTGGGTTATTGTTATTGTTATTTTATTGTATAATTCCTATACAATATGCGCTACACATAATGTGTACTTTGGGTCTCATGTAAGAATACATAAAGGATAAATAGAATTATGAGTAGCTTCAGAGACATAGATATCAGTTGTGTTGTGTAACCCTGCATTGCATATTCCAAACTATATGGTAAAATGGTTCAGAATTCACTTCTCCAATCTAGACTGTCCAGCTGCTGGCTGGAAATTATTGGAAATGAGGTCCAATGTAGTTAGAGAGGGGAATCAGGGTTGGAAGACTGAATGAGATGATCTTAGAGATTCTTTGTGAACTTCTTTACTACTTTTGACCTATATTTTTTGCACTATTAGGCATAGTTTCATTTTTCACCCGACCAATAAAACATGTTGCGGGCCTATTTGAATCTTCAGCAACTGTACTGAATGCAGTTTCACAAACATGGTGCAGGATTGTATTGAGAACAGCAAGAGACTGTAAGCTTCCCTAAGGATCCTTCAGTGTTTGCTGCTATTTCAAATGAGTTAACCTTATTGTAATTATGTGTGGGAAGTGAGAGGATCATAAGGATAGAAGTTGAGGAGTTTCCATAAAGCCATTGCTTCAGCTCAGGGAGCCTGCTAAGGGGCAGTTGGTCAGAGAGAAACAGAGGGGGAGAGAGAGATATCAAGTGTAGTAATCAGAATGAAAAATGGAGCTCCGGTTACTTTAAACAAGAGCTAATTTATCACAAGAATGAGTGGATAAGTAGCTGAGTTTCAGGCGTTCAGTAAGTTCCCCGTTCTGCTCCAAAAATTATTCCACCCCTGTCTCCATGCTCCCATAAATCATCCCCCCTTCTTCACTTCTGCTCCAATTACCAATTACTCCTGCCTTCAACATGCTTTCTACTGCCCAACACAATCTGATGGGGCCCTGCTTTTTAATTTTACAAATGCTTTTCTCTCCCTCTCTCCTAGTCTCATTCTTGCCTGCTATTCTCAGTTTCTATCTTTGGGGGGGGGAGAGGTAAAGGGGGACACCCCTCTCCTGTGGCATCTTCCATAAAACGGAAGACCTGCATTTTTTCTCTCTGAGTAGTGTGGATCCCCAAACTATGGTAGATTAAAAGGGCTTGTTGATAAAGCTTCATTTTCTTCATAAAAAAAGGAGAGAGAAAGTTGTAAGTCCTATCGTGTGATTGCAAGCATGGCCTTTAATTATGCAGAATGAGCCACACTCTTACTCTATTTCATCACCTGATATCTTGGCTATGGATTGCAATAAGGGCTGGGGGAAAGCTGCTTTAAGCCCATAATCTTTCCCCACCTAGATAGAAGAACCATAAACGAAGTCTTATACAAGTGGCACTGGCCAAAGAAAGAAAATACCATGAGAAAGTTAGAGATACAACACACTGCCAGCATCTAGCTAAATGTGAGACCTTTGCTTTCCATTATCATAGCTATGGCAAAAAGTCAACATCTGAACACTTTATGTTTCTGGATATATTTATAGGTAGAGAGAAGAAGAAAACAGATTTATCATTAATGCAGAAAAAAGAGGAAACTTTATCTCATAAACATGAAAAGCCAGCATAGGCTGAAATGGTTGAAGCAGGAGAGACAATTCTCAGGTTCAGAATGAATGCAAAAATGGAGCTGGTAAGGTTATTTGGGCAGAGTTAAAACAGGTTTTATTGGATTAGATGAAAGGGCAATATAATTCCATATCTTGCCTGCACGATGGCCACCAAAACAGCTGTGACAAATCTACATTCTCATTTTTGTTCCTCAGCAAATTTTATTCAGTGGCATTGTACTACTGATCTTGATGCAGTGCCATTATGAGTAGTAATTGTTTTTTCTTCCACAATTTCATCCATTCCTTTTTCAAATTATCCAAGTTGATGTCATCACCACAACTGCATTTAACTATGTATGATATGAGAAAATATCTGCTTATCCATTATCTATCCACGGAGAAGATACAAATATTATGTAATATATAATGTTACATGGTGCAATTTCCCAGGTTTCCGTCTTCTATTTCATATACATCTTACCTCTTCAAGGCAAGAGATCTGTTCATGTACTGCTACTGTAAGAACATACATTTCCTAGAATAAATGTAACTATTTTTGTGTTGAACCTAGGGCCTAGATTCTAGGTGGTTTAGAATTAGAAGTTGGTTAAATTTGGAAGCTCAAAAGAAGGAACTGCTGAAGTGAAAGATATTTTTCAGTGGATTTGCAAATGCAGTAGATAGATAATTCTTGGATTGCAACAAACAAGGACTAGTTTTCTAATCACCTAAAGCTTATATTTCAGTTGAAGGTAACATGTTCAGGGTTTATTTTAAAAGATACTAATAGCCAAATATATATTTTAAGGCCTAACGTGTTTAATTTACAAAATCAAATTTATCTTTGATTTATCTATCTCACACTTAGCCCAAAGTGATTGCTTTAAAGTTGTATCGCCTTTACAATTTTTTATTTGCACAATAATTCTATTCTTTTGCTCTCCCAATAGCATTCTTTGCTAATTGTTGAAATAAAGTAAACTGGGAAAGGAAAAGAGCAAAGAGGAAGAGGAATTGGTGAGGTAACCCAACCAGTATTAGAAATATTTTGCTGAGAGAGGAGGGCTTTTCAAAGGATCTCTGGGCTGCACTAATGTTTTTTGCCACATTCATTCTGTGTCTTGAAAACAAATCTCTGTAGGGAAGGTTATCTCAGAAGCTCTTTAACCAATCTCTTCTTGTGTCCATCACAGCAAGGAAACCAATTAGGCTGCATCTTTTGGCTGCCCAAGCCTTGTGTGGAAGGGTGTGTGTGTGTGTGTGTGGAATCCTTTGCACCAGAGTTGAAGAAACTGATTCACCAGGCAAGCTGTCCTTCCTTGTTTGCAGGTAAATTTGGGTGTGAGCAATCCCTTCTTCAGTTTGGTTATCTTTCCCATAATCCTTCAATTAGCGTAGACTGATGTGTGCTGTCAAACCATTTATTCAACCCTTATAAAATGCTTAAAGAACCAAAAATGGTTACTGCTGTAATTAATCTTGTGGATCTAGTGGAATTACATGGCACAACAACTTTCATTTTGCCAGGACCTGATTTTGCCAAATGTCTCAGTTGTTTTTTTTTGCTTTTCAGAGAAGTTATTTTCTTTTCCCCCTTATATTATATTGTTATAAATGATTTTCATTTCAATGCAATATGATATTTATGTAAAATAATTAAGTTTCTATATGAAAATTTCCATTGTATTGTTTTTGTGTGTGATGTGGTGTGTGTGCAAGCATGCATTGATAAGCAGGAAAGAATATTGATGAAACAAGTTTAACGAAAGTTAAAATATCTGTAAAGTAAAAAGAAAAAAAAGTTGTTGTAGTCTAGAGTCTGTATGGTTATACCGTGTTTTCCCGAAAATAAGACCCTGTCTTATATTTTTTTTGAACCCTGAAATAAGCACTTGGCCTTATGGCCATGCGCTCAAAAACTTATTATCAGGGAATGTCTTATTTTGGGGAAAACAGGGTATTTACCATGCTGCCTAAATATGTTACATAAATGAACCAATCTTGCTTAAATTTAGTTAAACTTCTGTTGTGTAAATAAAGTGTTACTTTTATCACTGCTGAGTATTTTCCAATTCTGACAGCTACAAGCATAAAAGTCATTAAATTAAATAATATTCTTAATAGGAAATGCATTTCAAATTTGAATTCTAACATTTTTTGTATTATTCTATATATGTCTTTCCAGTTCACTTAACCACATACAGTATGATAAAATGTTCCTTCTATTTCATGGAAGTACCATTTGTCCATCTTTCGTGCCACTGATGGGGTTGTTCGCCATCTATAAAATAGTTTGTATCAATTTTCCTTTAAGTTAATGTAAAAGTTATAGATTTGGTTCATAATTCTTTCCATTGTTGTATTGTAACTGCTTTTTTGAATTTTTATGAAATTTTATTATACATCTTTTTGTTCATCTGTCTCTGTATCTTATCTAAGTAGACTTCTAAGTAGAAGGGTTCCTTCACTACAGAGCGGGGTGGGTTCTACTTACCTTTACTACTGGTTTGCAGCAGGGCCGCGCGCTCTTCTACGCAAGAGAAGATGACGTCAGGGTCGGTGGGCGTAGCCTCCCGTCGGTTTTACTACCGGTTCTACAGAACCGGTGCGAACCAGGGGCAACCCACCACTGCTACAGAGGCAATTACACCACAAGAAACTCCATGATCTGATTCATGCATTATGTTTGCAAAGGTTTGCTTAAGCATTCTGATTGCATAAACTGCAACTGGCTGGGTTTATACCACATTTATGTCTCATTATGTGTCTTCAAAATGATCTCAGCAGTTAGTTTCCACATGTATGGAACTTTCCCAAGATGATCCTTTCCCAAACTGATTGTTCAAGTCTCTCAGTGTTGCTGCTGCAATCTAGTCCATCATCTGGTTGCCGCTCATCTTCTTCTTTTCTTTCTTTCACCTTTCCCCCACTTTAAAGACTTCTCTAGAGAGCTACGTTTTTGCATAATGTATCCAAAATATGACAGTGAGAACTGTGGATTGATTTGTTTGGACTTTTTTTTTTCTTTGTATCTATGGTATTCTCAGAAGTCTTCTCCAAACAACAAAGTTCAAAAGTATCAATATTATTTCTATCCTGTTTCAATCAAATTCCAACTTTCACTTCCACAGAGGGTCATAGGCAAAATTACTACCTTCTGTACATGATTGTGATATTTGCAGATATATTTACACCAGAGGCATTTAAATATACTGTATTTTCAAGGCCTTTATTGCTGGTCCATAAATGCTGGTCTGTGGTATTTTTTGACTGCTGGTTTCTTTATTGTTGGTAGTCAGTTCCAAAAGCAGAAGCTGTCTACTACTTCATTGTCAATTCTAAGGCTGGTTGTTGTTATCTACTGTCATTAATTTGATCTTCTTTACATTTAATCTCAGTTCTATTTTTTTTTTACTGTGCTCCTTGACTTTCATTATCAGAACTTGCAGATCATTTGCATTTTCTGCTATCAAAGTTGTGTCACAAGCATAGCATAGGTTATTTCTTTTCCAATTTTAAAAGCCATATTCATCTTTTTCCAACCCAGCTTCTCTTAATGTATATTATGCATATAGGTTAAATAATTAAGAGGAAAGTATACAATCTTGTCTCACTTCTTTGCTAACCTGAAGCAAGTTTAGTTTGCCATATTCCATCTGGACCATGAATTCATAGGATTTGCATGAGAACAATAAAATGATCCAAGATTCCAATATCCCCAAAGATGTTCCTCAGTTTGGCATGATCTGCACAACTGAAGGCTTTTCTATAATCAATAAAGCACATATTTATTTCTTTTGGATTTCTTTTACCTTCCCCAATTATCTTGCAAACAGCTTATAATCTGTATTGATACCAAGCATTATTTTGCTAGCATGTGAAATTAATATTGTATGATAACTTGCACAAAAGTCTTATTTTTAATCGAAATATAGATTGACCTCTTCCAAACCATTGACCACTGTGTTGTTCTCCAGATTTGCTGACATTATTTGTTTAGGACCTTAATTGTTCTTCCTTGCTTATCATATTTTTGTAGACACTCCATTAATTCTTATAATCTTCTCTCTGGCCAAGAACAAGATATTTTCTAAGATACCTCAGATGGAATTTCAAGATATTCCTTCCATCTTTGTTTTCACGTTGGAATCAGTTATTTTGGTCCACTGGTGTCCTTGAGTGTACCAGTTTGAGGTTACAAACTCTTTCTAAGCTTGGAGATCTTCTAGAAAACTTTCCTTGTTCTTCCTTGTCTAGAATATTTCCTTGTTCTTTGATGGAATACTGCTTCATGTCTCTTCTAACAACTCTCTGAAATGTGTTGTTAATTTGTTTCCTGAGATCTTTGTCTTTCTTGGCTTTGGCGTCTCTTCTCTTCTTGACAATGTTGACTATTTGACATTTGACATCTACTTTGCTTTCTTCAGTTTCTTGGTTTTTGACATTCTCTTTTCATATTCACATTCAAACTTGTTTGATTTCAATCCACCGATTCTCTGGTTCCCAGGTTGAGGATTTAAAAATGATTTCTGAAGTTCTTCTTGAAATATTGGCTATATAATCAAGATGATCATATTGTGGAAACTGGTTAGTATCCTTCTTCTGTTCTAGCTTAGTGTGGAACTTCCACATGAGCAAGTTATGATATTTTTCAATCAATCATTGGCTATGTCTTTGCTGTTATAACTGTTTTGTGAAATATGACACTCCATAAATTATACTTTTGAACTGCAATAGTTAGGTTCACATAGTGCATACGCCAAAATTAAACAACTTATATGATAACTTAATGCATTTACAGTATATGAGTAAGCTTTTAGTGTAGCAATGGAACCAACAATGTTGCTACCAGAATATGGCGCTATATGAGGGCCCAGATTGCTGGGGGCAATATGCTATTGCTATACAGACTATCCCAGGATTATATGACTGGAAGATAGTTTAGATTCACTATACCCAAAAACCCCTCTTTCCCCATTGAAAGATATAATTATGATTATATCATGTTTTTGATAGGATACATATATATATTCTTTATCAGCAAATATAAAAATTTGATACAAATTAGTTTGTCATGAAAGTGACTGCCTGGTGGCTCCTGGATTGGAGCTGAAAGGCGAAAGGGAAACAGTATGTTCCCTCCCATATTGGGGTAGACCAGGTGCTTCGACAGAAAAAACACTTAGAGTGTGTGTGTGTGTGTGTGTGTGTGTGTGTGTGTGTATGTTGTGTAATCAAATTGGCTTCAGGGCTGAATGGGGATTTAAACTCTGGTCACAAAATTCAAGATCAATGTTCTAAGGCAACTTGTAGCAACCTAGGGCTTTTCAGATATTTTGGACTATGTCTGCTGGACTTCCCTTGGCCATATTGGCTAGGAATTTGGGAGTGTTAGTCCTAATGCATCTGGAGAGGAAAAGCTAATTTAAATTGTAGTACACTACACTAATCTTTAAATGTCAGTGATTACACAGGCTGATACTGACCAGATCTATGATCATATTCCAGATCTCATATTTGTCCTTTAAGGCATGTACCCAGGAGTTACCTTAAAGGTTAAACATGGATTTCGTTTTTAATTACTGTCTTTATTAGGACTAGTAAATATTCTTTTTTAAACATTAAACCACAAACATATGTTTTAAGTTTTCATCATTATGTTTGGTTTATAAATTAATACATAAATCCTTTTAGCACCATATTTCCATAGAATGAATACATTCACATCCTATATTTCATTACTCTTGCCAATTAGAGAATCCTTGGTAATCTTTTTTTACAAGTATAATTAATATTCAAGCTATAAATCCAGTTTTTTTTATTTATACAGTTTATCCTGTAAATTATAATGGCAAACACTTAACTCAATTTTTCACAATGCCCTACAATTGAAGATTTTTTTAAGGGTTTATGAAGGGAATCCCATCACCATCATTATTTTAAACTTATTTCTCCTAATATTTATTTGTGAATATTTATGTTTCACAAGGAAATCCGTATCTCAGTGATACATGCTTTGAATGTATATGCTGTTCAGGCCTTCATCTCTCTAAGTAAGGAATTTTAGATAGAAATACAAACGTATGATTGGTGAACTATGTTGCCCTCCTCAGGCTCAGAAAATCAATTGATTGTATTTAAGACTTGGAAAATAGCTATTTATTCTGAACCTGATTTTATTTATTTATTTATTTATTTATTTATTTATTTATTTATTTTTATTTCATCAAGCATGTAATAGGTAACAGATATAAGTATAAACATAATTATGAATACATGAAATCGATACATATAAAAGGGAATGTTAGGACAGGAATGGTAGGCACGCTGGTGTGCTTATGCACGCCCCTTACAGACCTCTTAGGAATGGGGTGAGGTTGACAGTAGACAGTCTAAGTTTAAAGTTTTGGGGGTTAGGGGAAGAAACCACAGAGTCAAGTAGTGCATTCCAGGCATTAATGACTCTGTTACTGAAGTGATATTTTCTGCAATCAAGTTTAGCGCAGTTTACCACAAGTTTGTATCTGTTGTGTGCTCGTGTATTGTTGTGGCTCAAGCTGAAGTAGTCATTGACAGGTAGGACATTGTAGCAGATAATTCTATGTGCTACGTTTAGGTCTGACCAAAGACGGTGAAGTTCTAAATTGTCTAATCCCAAAATCAGAAGTCTGGTGGCATAAGGTATTCTGTTGCGAGCAGAGGAGTGGAGGACTCTTCTCGTGAAATACCTCTGGACTCGTTTGATTGTACTAATGTCCGATATGCAGTGTGGATTCCAGACAGATGAGCTGTATTCAAGAATTGGTCTAGCAAAAGTTTTGTATGCCCTGGTTTGCAGTTCAATATTACCAGAGAAGAAACTACACAAGATTAGATTAACAACTTTTAATGCTTTTTTGGCAATGTTGTTACAGTGAGCTCTGGCACTTAGATCATTTGAGATGAGTACTCCAAGGTCCTTGACAGAGTGAGGGTCATCTACAAGGTCGTATCCGCCCAGCTTGTATTCAGTGTTTTGATTTTTTTTGCCAATATGTAAGACAGAACATTTGTTGGTTGAAATTTGGAGTTGCCAATTGTTTGACCATTCTGATAGATAGTCAAGGTCTTTTTGTAGTATAGCAGTATTGTCGGTGGTGTTGAATAGTTTTACATCATCAGCAAAGAGAACACAGTTGCTTATAATATGATCGCAAAGGTCGTTTATGTAAAGTATAAAGAGTGTGGGTCCTAAAATGCTTCCTTGGGGGGGGGCATGCTGTTATCTGGTGCAGGGTTTGATAGGGCATTCCCTATTTTGACTACTTGTTGCCTGTTTGATAGGAATGCAGCTATCCATTTATGCAGGGATCCAGAAATGCCATAAGATTTTAGTTTTAGAAGTAGTTTGCCGTGTACTACTGAATCAAAGGCTTTACAGAAGTCTGTGTAAATTGGATTTATATACAATTTATAAATTTATATATAATTTATTTATATACAATTTATAAATTTGTGAACTCTAAAAATAGATTCCATTTAATAAGAGCTGATGTAACTTCTGAGCATTCAGATATAAGGATTTAGAGAGCCAGTTTGATCTAATAGTTAAGGTACCTGGCTAGAAAGCAGGAGACTGAGTTCAAGTCCCACCTTAGCCACAAAAGCCAGCTGCATGACTTTGGAGCAGTTACTCTCTCTCAACCCAACCCACTTCACAGGGTAGTTGTTGTGGGGAAAATAGGAGAAAAGTGTGTTAGATATATTTGCCACCTTGAGTTATTTGTAAAAATAATAAAAGCAGGATACAAACATAGATACATAAGACTGGGCTTCATATCTAATAACACAGAGTGATCAGAACTTTAAAGGGAGCCAACTTTAGTGGTCTCATCACTATAGTAAATGAGTGATGATCAGCAAGAAGCTTAAAAGAGGTAACCTCTACAACCCAGTAGGAAATGATAATAAAAATAAAATCTGCATTTGCTTGCTGGTTTAATACCACTAATGCATCTCTTAAATGCATCAGGCCTTTATAAGAAGGCAAAACAAGAATGTTGGGCTAACATTGGAGAGTTAAAGACTTTGGTCTCTCCTGAGCTATAAAGCTTGCTGGTTGACTTTGAATCAGCCATACTATCTCAGACAGTTGTTTTAAATGAGTGGGAATGGAGTAGAAATCCATTTCCACTCTGAGGAAAATCCAGCTAGAAGTGTAATAAATACATTAAAAAAATAGCAAGGTAACACAAAAAAATGAATCAATTCACTGCAGAAAAGAGGACCCTGACTTTTACTGCAATTGCTTCTAACATTTTTACTCATGCATTTCTTCTTAGTTTTGGACAGAAGTTTAAATTCTCTATAGCCGTGATGGCGAACCTATGGCACGCGTGCCACAGGTGGCACGCGGAGCCATATTAGTGGGCACGCCAGCTCAGCTCTGGGGCGCATGCGCCCGCCGGCCAACTGATTTTCGGGCCTTCTGGGCCCACCAGAAGTAGGGAAACAGGCTGTTTCCTGCCTCTGGAGGGACTGGGGTGGGTGGGGAAGGCCCGTTTTTCTTTCATATCTGGCTCCAGATCCTGTCTATTTATCTGGGAAAAGCAAAAACAGCCTTTCACACTCCCTTGGAGGCCCTACGGAGGCTGAAAGGGCCCATCTCCTGACTTCCGGTGGGACAGGAAGTGACTTTTTTTGCTGTCCCCGGCCTCCAAAGACTCCTAGAGAGGCTCCTAGAGATTCCTAGAGAGGCTCCTAGAGACTCCTAGAGAGGTTCTGGAGGCTGGGGACAGCAAAAAATGTCACTTCCTGTCCCACTTTCAGCCTCCGTAGGGCCTCCAAGTGAGTGGGAAAGGCTTTTTTCGCCCTTCCCAGATAAATAGACAGGATCTGGAGCCAGGTAAGAAAGAAAAATGGGCCTACCAGGCCATCATGTGCCAGGAGGGGGGGAGGGGGGTTGCGCGCACATGTGTGTGGGCACGTGTGCACACGACCCTCCCCCGCCCCCCCCTCTCCTGGCACGCGATGGCAAAAAGGTTAGCCATCACTGCTCTATCATGAGTTACTATAGGATTATTATTTTTCTCATAATTTAATTTATTTTATTAGTATAAAAATACAAATGCACTGGATCAATACCAGTTCACAGTTTTTAAAACATATTTGTTTTTTTTAGAAAAAGGGGAAATTGTGTTATAAAACTGAGTAACTCCAAAAACGTGAACTATTGCTGGACACAATAAGATTATGAAGACTAATGCAAGCAGTTTTCTAACCACTAGAATTTTTGGTTAGTTAAATGGGACAACATGAGGAAAAGCATTGGAGGACATGCTGGGAATTAGGTTCCTTTCCTTCTTTCTGAGTGAACCCTGCCTCTCTCTAATTTCTTGCCTTCTAAATTCCATCTGTTCCAGTTCTGAAAGCAAATCATAGACCTCTTATCGGAATTCTGCATTGCAAAAAGCTGTTTTTAATCCTCCCCATATCTTCCTTATTTTGCCCGTTTGCCCAGCTTGCTGGGCCGTAATGTTTTCTTCCACGTAATCCATCACAGACACAATGTCGCTTGTGCAAATTAAAATGCACCTCAGAATAATAAAAAGGGAGCCTTCCCCCCTTTCCTTTCAGCAGCATTACCAAAACACAATCCATTTGTCACAGGGTAGGAATTCAAGGAAGTTAACCCTGTGCATGCTATCTCTGAAGGAAGTTGCATACCCCCTGTGGGATCAGTTGATCAAACTGCAACAGTTCTGTGAGCTGTTACATTGGGAATACCCAATGGAAGGGACAAAGAGGTGTGTGTGTGTGTGTGTGTGTGTGTGTGTGTGTGAGAGAGAGAGAGAGAGAGAGAGAGAGAGAGAGAGAATCTGTCTTTCGTTATGCAATCATTTTTCTAACTAACAATTTCCAATTTCCTGTGCTGCAATTAAAATTCAGATTGAGGAAGAGATCTTAGGGAGGCTTTTCCTAAGATCTTTCTCAGGAAGCCAAGTTGCTTAGGAAGAACGTGGGACAGTGTCCAGATGGGTAATGGAAAGGAAAACCCACAAACTCACACCCACAACTCTCTACTTGAAAGCTGAAAAGTATCCCTCAAATCAAGCAAAAAAGTGGAGGGGATCCTGTTTTGCAAGGAAATTAGAGGAGATTGTAGGCAACAAATCCTGGCTAGAACTGACTATTGATCATCAAAGTATTATGAAAGCTGCAGAAGAACAGCTAGGACCCTCAGATTTGTGGGCAGCTGCTTCATGCAACTATACTTTGAACAGCAGGTGGCAGTTTCTGAGTTATGTGGTCTGTGAAGTACATACATTGTATGCCAACTCTTCCCATTTCTTTTAATTCTGAATATTTGCATGGTGAGTCAGTCAAGATCAGCATCTCCAAGCATAGGAAGGAAGGAATACAATCTTAAACCTGCAGATGTTGAATAAAAATAAATCCGTTGGTAGCAGTGGAGGGAGGTTTAAAATAAAGTTTTTGTGGGCAGGATGACCATATGGATTTTTCTGGGTTCTTTTTCAAAGGATTCCAGAGTCAGTTGTCATGTAAAACGTAGAGTTTAGATGCACAAAACTGTTTTTTCTCCATTGTCTCTCTTAGGTCTTTCCTCCTCCTGCCTGCTGCAGGAACTTATAGAATTTCCTTTTCTTTCTTTTTCAGAATACAGGACATGCAAAGTTTTCAGTTACAGGAACACAGATTCTGACTGAACATTTTTTTTAAAATGTAAAAATAAGAGCAGGAATTAATTATGCAGATAGGTGGTAGACTTTCTTTGGATGCATTAGTAGAGTCTTCATCAATGATTCTCAAACTCAGCAGTTTTAAGATGTGTGGACCAACTCCCAGAATTTCCCAGCAGGGTTGGCTGAAGATTTCTGGGAGTTGAAGTCCACACATCTTGAAATTGGTTAGGTTGAGAAACATTGCAGATGATCAGGGGTGTCAAACTCGCGATCCACGGGCCAGATGCGTCATGCACTGGCCACGCCTGGTTTAGCAAAGGGGGGAAAGTTGTGATATGTCATATGATGATGCTATGACAGTGTGAATTTGACACCCCTGCTCTAGATAATCACCTGTCTGCTCTTTAGTAATAGAGAATATATTTATGTGAAAGAATAAGGCTAATTAGAGACTCTTTATGTTTGTATATATTTCAGCATAAGGAGGGAAATAGAAAAGCTTTGGGGGTGGAAGTTAAGATGAAGAGCTTAGTGACTATGGTCATTAACTACTACCATGATGACATCCTATCTTCATTAACTACTACAAGTATCATCATGGCATCTGATAGTTTTCACCAGTGTCTGGAACCTCCAAAGAACTAGCCATGTAATAAAAGCTTGTCCATCCCAAACTCTAGGGACATTTTAAACATACATAAGAGCCTTGGTGGTGCAGCGAACTAAGTGCTGTTATGTAGCACTTAGCTGCCAGCTGCCTGCAATTAGTGTGAGTTCAATTCTCACCAGAGTCAAGATTGACTCAGCCTTCCATCCTTCCGAGGTAGGTAAATTGAGGACCCGGATTGTGGGGGCAATAAGCTGACTTTGTAGAAACACCGCATATGGGGGGCCAAAAACCCTAATAAGCATTCTTCAAAAGAATGAAGGCTATTGCTATAAGTGCACTGTAAGCCGCCCTGAGTCTTCGGAGAAGGGTGGCATATAAATTGAACTAATAAATAAATAAATAAATACTGCTATTTTTGTACTTTCAAAAAAAATCTTTGAAAAGTTATTTTATTAATATTCCACTTTTGCTCAAGGAAGTAAGCCAAACACTCAGTCTTCCATTATTATCCTCCCATAAGATGATTTGGATGAGAGGGAGTAACTGGCACTGACACTTTAAAAGCTTCTAGAGTGGAGAGTAGGCTACCATTTGGGTTTCCAAGTCATATACCATCCTGGCACCCAGAAAATGAAGTAACACCAGGGACTGGTTATATCTGTGAGCCCTACCCACATCAGGAGAAGGTATCTGATGTGACAATGGAGAAATGAAAACAGAAGGCTAAGCTTGGTGCAGATTGCTATTATTCTTAATCAGTATTTGAAATGTAGAAATAATGCAATCATGTTCAGAATTCTAATTAGGGCTAATGAAGAATAATGGGATCATAAGTGTTGCTTCTATATGTCTACAGGAAGCCAAATGCATAGCTATTTCATTTGCATAAAAAGTAGCATTCTGGTCTACAAGGCAGATATTCTTTTATACACTAGAAGATTTATAATGGGTATAATATATTGCCCAATTTAAATTAACAAAAGCTGCCCCAAAACTAGGAGGATTCCTGGTGGGAAAAGTCTCCTGTTGGTGGCAATCAAGTGTATTTCTGCAGCCTTTGATTTCTGTGTGACTGGAGTTGATCTAATCTGGAAATTTTAGATTATGATGTTTGTATCAGTTTGTAGCTCACCAAAATGAGCTTTAAATATTAAACCTTGGTTTTATTAGTTGGCTGATCAAATACTGCATGAGGTTCTAATAAAAACATTAATAAGAAATGTGCAAAGAGTTTAAATTCAGTGATGTTTTATATAATGCATTGTTTTGCATTTAAACCCCCAATTCAGTCTTTTATATTTTACTTTGTCTTCCCTCTCTTACTCTCTTTCAAGGAAGAGGAGGAGAGGTAATAGCAGCAGGGGCATATGTTCATCATGGCTGACATAGAATTCAAAGGCTGGTGCCAAAGTTGTTGTAGATGTATTACAATAAATGGTAACATCAAACACGGTGACTCTTTCAGAGCACATGACCAAGTCAGTAAAGTCACCATTCCTTTGAAAAATTAACTCAGATCTCTGAATAGGTGACCTTAATTTTCCTTCCTATTTTTAATGTGAATTGTTAAATGGTTTTGATTTTGTTTCTTATATTATTTATTTATTTCTGTAGCCTCATTAATTGATGATGCATATTTTTCTCAAGACACTATCTGTAAGGAATTATGATTTATCACACAGTCAGCCAGATGTTTAGTCTCGATTTGGCTTTTTTATCTACTATTGCTAAGTGTTGTATCTTTTTATTCTTGATGAATGTATTTTATTCTCCTTATGTACACTGAGAGCATATACACCAAAGACAAATTCCTTGTGTGTCCAATCACACTTGGCCAATAAAGAATTCTATTCTATTCTATTCTATTGAGTCCTTCCCAAAGACCTGAGACAGACTGATATTGTTATTTAACATGCTAAATGTAAATAACTATCTGTCACCCTTGAATGTCTCTCCTAATGTTGACAAGCCCATATTTTTTATTTCCAACCATCTCTTCTGTTTTGCAGTGCTTCATTATTTTTTTTCTATAAACATTCTAATGTTTTTACGGACACCAATTGTTTCCAAACATTTGATGATCCAACTATGTGGTAATGAATCAGGCAACTTTTTATGATCAATACAGGCCGTATGTAATTTGGTTTTTCAGCTTTGCAATTTTCTAGAACCATTTTATCAATCAGAAGTTGATCTTTAGTACCATTTTCTTTTATTTTCTTTCTGTTCTACTGGGAAGTTGCTGTTTTCTTCTAAATGAACTTGGTTGTTGTCTGCTACCATGTTTCCCCAAAAATAAGACCCTGTCTTATATTTTTTTGAACCCCAAAATAAGCGCTTGGCCTTATTTTCGGGGAGGTCTTATTATTTTGGGGCTTATGGAGGAAGCCAGAGGAAATGGTTGTACATGCATTTAAATATTTTTGGGGAGGCCTTATTTTCAGGGGGGGCTTATTTTAGTGCATGCGCTCAAAAGCCCGATTGGGCTTATTATCAGGGGATGTCTTATTTTAGGGGAAACAGGGTACTAGGCCTGTGAGTAATTTAAACATTGTAGGCAAGCAAGTTATTGGCTTTTAGTTTCCTGGTGTTGCCCTTCCCTGGATCTTTTTGAATCAGACAGGTTTTGCCAATTATTAACCAGTTACGGTATGCAGTGGTGCAGTAGCTTAATGCCGCTGGAACTGCTGGGCACAAATGGTTGACACTCTGGTGGATCAAGACTGGCCTCATGAGATGGAGTGAGCTCCCATCACACATTCCCTAGCTCCTGCCCACCCCACGGTTGGAAAGCATGCAATATTGCGAATAGATAAAGGGGTACCACTTTGGTGGGAAAATACTAGCTGCATTCATGTATATGCAGAGAGTGGAAGCACCAGTGCTGGGCCTCTCACTTATGTAGCAGTCTGGGATTTCGGAAACAGCTAAGGTGATCTTTTAAGATCACCTTATCTAACAAGACTGGATTTATTTGTCTGTTTCTTGGTTATTTATCAGATTTAAAACCATCACAGACTGGAAACCTAATACATCAGGTTTCAGTAGCTTCCTTAAGACCACAGCTGTGAGGTCTATGACTATGTATATTGGAAGTCCACTCAGAGAGCAAATCTTAAAGATTCCTTTAAGATTTGGCTGAGATCCAGTTCTTGTTTGATACTACATTGGTCTTTGTGAGTACCTGCGCTGTAAAACCACTCTATCTTAATCTATAGCAAGGACACCCATAGATGGAACTAAACTTGCAGATTTCCTCTTTGTAAAACAGTTAGAAGCTTTCATATTTCTGGAATTATACAAAAAATTATACAGTATCTCTCAATGAACTCAAGAAAGTTTATAAACATACCAAGTAAATTCTTTTAAAAAAATACATAGGTTCATCATGTTGACACACTGTACATATGAATCACATGGCAAAAGACTGATTACAATGTCTTCCATTTTCAGATCTTGTTTCAGAAACTGGATGCATATTTGAACTTGCTAAGATATGGATAGCAATGTTTTCTATATTTCTGGAGGCCCTAGAAATTAAGCTAATTCTATAGTAAACTATAGCTACCGTCTGAATTAATCCCCTAATTACTAGAAGGACATACCATTGTCTAGTATGTGGTGGCCGTCCAAATTACCAATGGGAAGTCAACAAACAAGAATCACATCCATGACCTCTTGTAGTTTGTGGGCTTTGCTATGTTTAGTGCTCTTTGAATTCCACAGGAAGTGTTTTTTAATGACAAATTATCATTCATGTGCACCCTTAAGCTTCCTCTGCAGTTCCATGAGAAGGAAACAATGGAAGACGAATAGATACATTGGCTCTGATTGACCAAAAATGACTAGACATTTTGAAGCCTTCTGAAACACAGCAGTCTCCTGCAGCAATATCTTGTTATGTGCCACCTTCATTGCTCTGACAGCATGAAAGATGCTTAGTTTTATTCCTACTACTGTTGCTATTCATCATCTTCTTGTAAAGCCAAAACCTTGTGCTTGTTTCTCACTGGTTTAATACTGCCATTCCCTCTTTGGCAGTGAGTGCTGTCTAATCAGGAAGTCAAACACACCTCATTTGAAGAAATTGGGAGAGCTATTTAACAGTGCGTATTTTGCTTTGGAACATTATCAACAAAATAAGAGCGCAAAAATCAAGAAAGCATAATGAGGACCATTATTCTTATATCAATTTTATGGGCATCCACATGAGTGGGGGAGGTAACAACATAGGCACGATGACATAATCATACAAATGCTGCAACTTACTTATTTGACTCCAGCACCCTGATGAACTAAGCAATCATGGCATCTGTGTGATTGCATCATTGCACGTGTCATCAGTTTGACCTCACTGCAGTTTCCTGCTGCTAATTAGGATTAGGCAGAGAAGTTCCCTTATATTTTGCAGGGGCTGTATCTACTAATTTTCAGGTAATGTGATGAAAGAGAGTTTGCTTTAGAAATGTTTTTAAAGGAGATGACTTTGGGGAACTTTCTATTAGTGAAGTGTGGTATTTTTGCATGTGTTGATTATCAGTTAGTCAAAGTGTGTGTCTGTTATTCCTGTCTTTTATATGTACCATAATATCCCCAGAAATCTTAAGTCTCCTTGGCTTCTTATGTTTTCTTTAAGTACCAAAGGTAGGCACCCTAAGCAGGGGCGGATTTCAAAACCCGTTGCTATTGGATTGCTCAATAAATCAATAAATTCTGTCTAAATAATAAAGAACATGCATTGTCCTATGAGCTTGTAGTTCTTCAGATCTCTTTTATAGAACTAAGTCAATTAAGACGCATAAATCAATCTGTAATTTGGTTCATACTTAACCATAGTGTGGCATGCTTGTTTTTAGTTTACCATTCTATGTAAATATACCCATTATGATTTAGTGCTAGGTATGAACCAAGTCAGTATAGTTGACCTAATAAGCCAGCGACCCCCAATTTTTTGGGCACCGGGGACCGATACTATGGAGAAAGGTTTTTTCACAGACCGGAGGGGGTGTGGTTTTGCATGCTGCCTGCATCCCGCAGATGGGGCTTCACTTGTTTGTGCGGACCAGTTGCTGGTATGCTGCAGACCGGTGCCAGTCCATTGTCCAGGGGTTGGGGACCCCTGCAATAAGCCATGGTTTACAATCCTGCTTGAGCATTATGAGGGAACCCAGCCTATCATGGTGAATGTTATTGTTACATATATTCAGAAATCTGTCTATTTTCTATAGTAAATGAATGCATTTTTTGCACCAAATGTTGCCTTTATATATGTTTCTTATATGTCAATTTTGAACTAGGAAGTATCACACAATATTTGGAGGAACATGCTATCTGAAGCACAACTATTGCAGTCTGTGTATGGAATACACTGAATAAATTCCATTAGATTTATTTACTTAAAATTATAGACCAACAAAATTATTTGACTTCCCTTCTCTTTCATTTCATTTTTTGTTTCCTTTTGGCCATTAGGTTCAGGATCTAGAAGAGAATTGTAAGAGACATATACAAGATGCAAAGTATATAGTAAGCTAGTACGGCAATAGAAAGCATGTTTATTCTGAATTTGCCCAAATTTATTTTGAAGTGCAGAACTATATAAACATCTCCTTTAAAGCTACTCATTTCAAACTTAGAAGCCCAAATAAGGAACTGTGTTAATTTTGTATTACTTCAATAAATCTACTCAAGACTGCAGCCTTACCAATGAAGAAACCGATAGAACTTTTCTTCATGCAAAATAGTGACATAATAACACTATGGTGCACATACATTTGTCAATCGCCTATCCTATTTTTCATTGAATAACTGCATAAAATTCTTTCACATGTCCCTTTTGCCTTCCGAAATTTTTATGTTCCTATTTTCCTTTTTAAATAAATCACCAACTATAGTAAACTATTATGGCGTTGCACCAAAGGCACTGGCTTTGTAACAATACATCAATGTTACATGTGAGATTTTGCCTATACAAGTTGTCCTTGGCTTAAAACCGTTTGTTTATCAACCGTTTGAAGTTACTATGCCCTTAGAAAAAGTGACTTATGATCTGTCCTTGCACTTATGACTGTCATACCATTCCCGTCATCATGTGATCATAATTCAGGTGCTTGGCAACTGGCTCGCATCATATGGTCCAAATGTCAGCGTTCCAGAAAAACCCCAACTCCAAGTAAAGACGCAGAAGCAAGTATTTCTAAAATTCTCTTTACTAGAATAAACAAACTGGCACATCTGGGAAAACCCGGATCTGAAAAGCCCGGCTTTTCCTTCAGTAAGTCAAAGCTCCCAAAACCATTCTCTCCCGTCGATCAAATGTTCCAATCAACATCCATTCCATCTCGATCCAGCCTCCTGACCACTCCTTCTCCAGATGCTGGATCACCCTGACCTTGACCGACAGGAAGAATGCTATTATGTCTACTAACAACCCCCCTCCTACTTTCCCCACACATGAGAAGGTGGCAGCATTGAAGCTTCCGGCCTAATATGGCTTCCAAAGCTGACATCAATATGATTGCAATGTGCAACCTCCCCAGCTGGTTTCCAACAAGCAAAGTCAATTGGGGGAGCTGGATTCACTTAACATTCATGGAAAAAGTGATCATAAAATTTGCTTATGTGATGGCTCACTTTACAACCGCACTGACTTTTCATGGGATTCTGGTTGTGCAGCTGTTTAGAGCAGTGGTGGGATTCAGCCAGTTCGCACCACTTCAGGAGAACTGGTTGTTAACTTTCTGAGCAGTTTGGCAAACTGGTTGTTGGAAGAAATCATTAGGGCAGAGAACCGGTTGTTAAATTAGTTGAATCCCACCACTGGTTTAGAGGCTTCTTTGTCCCACTTATGCCATTCCTAGTGCTAAGCCATGTACGTGAGGAGCCCGTATAAGACCTAACAAATGCTATGGGAAGGGTTGGTCAGACATTATAGAAGCAAATGACTTTGTGGAAGCTGGGTGAAAGCTTGCAGCCCTGCAACTAGACAGAAGGGTCATGTCCTCAGCAGCCTGAATTGATCAATAGGATATGGACAGATTCCAGCCACTGACATCACCGGTGACCAAATAATCAATAAAACATGCCAGATCATAATTCACAGCGAAAAACTACGTTGGGAGAATGAGCGAGGGGAGGACATGAAACAGCTATGGATGACTGTCTCGTGTATAAGGTGGGGATGAGAATGAGACAACTCCATGAAATGGCAGAAATGACAGGGGGAGGGGAAGTAGTAACCAGGACGTATTTGTGCCATGATTAGGAATAAATTAGGAAATGCCCAGTTTTATTTGTAGTTGATTTTCAGACAGTAAATACTTCAGCTAACTAATGGATAGAATTATGGTAAATTGGTCGACATGACCCTGACTTCATTTTAATGCTGTTTGGAAAAGTGACTTCTGGAAGCACATTTTCTTCTGGTGAAACAGATGCCAATTCCTTCCTTTTGCTCTTGGGGCTATTGGTAGCAACTTCTTATTGTCCTTATTTATAAGGTGCCATAAACATTAACCACATTTTACAGACACATAAAGGATAAAATTCTTGCTCTCAGAGGAGATGACAATGTTGCTCAGACTTAAAAGATAAATGTAAGATAATAATTCAAAGTGATGGTGCTGAACAGGGAATTAACGACAATGGGTCTTTGCATATAAGCATCTGTACAGAAACATCAGTGAAGGAGAAGAAAATCCTCTGGAGCCATGAAATTTGGAAATCAGCCCAACAGATGTTGTGTCATATGCCAAAGAGGGAAGAGTAAAAAAGGTGATGAAATAACTATTAGATGGAAGAGCAGGTAAGGGCCACATGGGGCAGAAGGACAAGGAAAGGGAAATAGGGTTTCTCCAGGAACAATTACTGTACCTTGATACCTGTGGGACACAATAATGATAGTTGCATATGCTGCTGAAAATTGCATGCTAGGATCTGTTAGGACATATTCATTTCTCAAGCCTTCTGAATCACTTTCAAGGTCTGTAATTGTCTTCAAATCAGTCTGTTTCAAATGTTTGAAACAAAGGAGCACATCCCACTTCATTAAATCTCCTTATCTCATCCCACACAAAAGACAATAAAATGAATTGCTTACATGCCTCCTCCTCCTCCCTCCCTTGACATTGTAATGTGTTATGCTTACATATAATGTACATTGAAGAATAGGACCAGAGGGTGCAGTAAGCGTTCCGTAAACACATTGTCCTACACAGTGGTGAAATCCAATTTTTTTTTTACTACTGGTTCTGTGGGCGTGACTTGGTGGGCGTGGTGTAGCTTGATGGGCATGGTAGGGGAAGGATACTGCAAAATCTCCATTCCCACTCCACTCTGGGGCCAGCCAGAGGTGGTATTTGCTGGTTCTCCAAATTACTAAGCATTTCCACTACTGGTTCTCCGAACTGCTCAAAATTTCCACTACCGGTTCTCCAGAACCTGTCAGAACCTGCTGGATTTCACCCCTGGTCCTACATGAAAAGCACTGAGGCTAACTTCATCTAGATTACCCTTGTGCTATATGTGCAGAGCTTCTCAAGATATTATAGCCTCTTCTTTTTGTATAATTGGTACACAATCATTGATCATGTACAAAAGCAAAAGCTGTGATACATGTATTTAAAATAAGAGTGGAATTAGAGCAGTTAAAAGCATGCCCTTCAAAACCGTTAGGGATAGAAATAATTTAATATTGTTCCATCTTAGAATTTTCTAACTGGTTGATTAGTCCAGTTTTCAAGATGAATGCATTCATCACAGTATGGGTATACTGTGTATACACATGCAATGACAATAAAGTTATTTATTTATTATTTGAAATAAAGGACTTTTCCTGTGTTTTATAGATCAGAACTGGTTGGGGAAAAAAACAGCCCTCTTTATTGAGTGGGGTTTCTGATACCACAAAAAAATCAGAACAAAAATCAAGTAGACTTGAAGAGCCTGTTTAGAATTATGCCAGATTACTGTTAAGTATAGTTAAAAATGTCTTTCACCATAAGTTCATGGGGGATGAGATGCCATTTGCAAATATCCTTTACGTTCCCTAAATTCATTTTGATATTACTTGCATTCTTCTTTGAGCCCATGGTTTATGTCTCAAGGCTTCTAATGTGCCATATTCCTTCTGCAGGACAAGCTTTTGGAACTTAGAATAAATTATTAATAAGGACAGGAAGGATACTTGTGGGAAGATATGCCCAACTTCAGCTCTCTCATTTAGAACTGCTAAATGACTTCTTATCACTTTATACTAATCTTTCCTGGGGCAGACATCTACGGCCCATCAGTGTTATAGATGTCGTCAGTCACTGGCATGAACGTGATTAGGGCAGCAAGGAATGGCTTAGATAGGGAACGCTTCCTTATGGTAAGCATTTGCCTGCAGTGATTGATGCTGATGTACCCTCTAAACACATCTACATTTTGCATTTTAAACAAAGCTATTGCAACGGAACTGCTCTCCGTCAATCAAGGCAACAGACGTTGCTTCCTCGTTGTCTACCTGGAGTAGATCTTTTTTCTACTAAGCTAGGGCAAACAGCATGGGGGAAATACAACAAGGATATTCCACTTTGCTACTTTTAATATTCAACTTGAACAAACGGGGGCATCTAAATAAACATTGTATATTATTCTGACAAAGTAGTAAAAAGAGGCTTCTCAATGATGTGGGGAAAAGTGTGGCTAGTATTTATGTATTTTAGACTTATTCATTGCCCTAGACCCAAGAGACTCTGAATAGCTTATGAAACATAGCATAATAATCAAGTAATACTGCTAATAAATAATCATAATAACCAATATCCTGGGACTCCAAAGAATTCTTTCGGAAGAGTGAAGTCTTCAGAAAATGTCAAAGTAGGAACCTCGCTCTTAGGGGGTTCTCATATTAGGGGGCAAACTGTTCCAATGGGGGCAGCTCTATCCAGAATTAAAATCAGTGCTCTTTTCATGGCAGAGTGAGCAGACAGGTCCTTTAAGCTTAGCATAATGTCACCTAGACAGAAAGGGCAAAAGACTACACAGTCCTTAACCTAAAACCATGTAATCAGAGGATAATTAGAACTGGAGAAAAAACAATTGCTACCAACCTGCCTTCCATTGAGGACCTGTATACTGCACGAGTCAAAAAGAGGGCTGTGAAAATATTTACAGACCCCTCGCATCCTGGATATAAACTGTTTCAACTCCTACCCTCAAAACGATGCTATAGAGCACTGCACACCAGAACAATTAGACCCAAGAACAGTTTTTTCCCGAACGCCATCACTCTGCTAAACAAATAATTCCCTCAACACTGTCAAACTAGTTACTAAGTCTGCACTACTATTAATCTTATCATTCCCATCCCCCTCCTTCCACTTATGACTATATGACTGTAACTTTGTTGCTTGTATCCTTATGATTTATATTGATATTGATAGTTTCCTGATTGCTTATTTGTACCCTACAACTATCATTAAGTGTTGTACCTTATGATTCTTGAGGAACGTATCTTTTCTTTTATGTACACTGAGAGCATATGCACCAAGACAAATTCCTTGTGTGTCCAATCACACATGGCCAATAAAAAATTCTATTCTATTCTGTTCTGTTCTGTTCTGTTCTGTTCTGTTCTGTTCTATTCTATTCTATTCTATTCTATTCTATTCTATTCTATTCTATTCTATTCTATTCTATTCTAACTGCATCATTAAGAGAAGAATGGGACTTGTAATAGTACAATTATTATTTTTTAAATATATTTTGAGGACACTCAAACAAGTGTCAATACTTAACAGGAAAGTCCATGGATAAGCCCATTGACAGGTAAGGCAACTTTCAAATTTTTAACCAAAACACCATGAAAAAGGCTTCACCCATAGATAAATCAACTGTGAAAATTTAAAATGGAATCTGTTCTGCAAAACAACTTTTATTGATACAAAATATGAAAAAAAAGAAGACCTTCAGAATATATTAAAATAACAAATAAGAATTTTGAGAACTAGCTTCTCATACCCTTCTCTCATTCTCCCTTCCTTTATTCCTTCTTTCTCATTTGGTCCATGAGCCATTGGATTCTTTCCTTTGGACCTCAGCAGATCACCTATGAGAGATGAGAAAGGAAAACAGATTGACTAAGTGGGTCAATGCTAAGATGTTCGCTAAATTTCTTTGAGATAAAGATGAGGTTTGTAGAAAGGCCTCTGTTGCTAAAGCTTGGAAGCAGCTGACAGGAGTAAGTAATGGTAATCGTAATTTGTAGTGCATTATCCACAAAGCAGCCCAGTGACAAAGCTGCAATAAAGAATGTGTCATGGCAAGTGACATTCATCATTTGTCCCTAATGGGCATTCTCTTCACATTTTTTTGTCAAGAAACTAGAGCTCATTTCCTTTCCTCCCTCCAACTTGAGTGAGCGGAGATCACATTTGAGTAAGCAAATTGAGGAAGCTGGACACAGTTCCCCGGAAGACTCTGCAAACTTAATTTCTCCTTTCTTCCATTCTTTGTTTATTATAAGTAATAGGTAAAGATATTCATTCATTCAATTTCTACCCCACCTTTCTACTCTAGCAAGTACTCAAGGTGGTACTCATGCTGCTGGCTTATATTTAGGGATGTGCAATTGCTGTCTGTGCAATTGCTGTTAGTCCTTTGCTAGTCTATGAGTTTATAAGTGGATTTCTAATAAAAATCAGGGGAAATCTGCACGTTTTTGCTATTTGTTGTTGTATGTAGGGCTTTAAATAGGGCAAAGACGATCCTGCAGCAGAGGTAGGGTGAGCCTGAGTGTGCATAAGGAGGTCTCCAAGAAAAGGTTGTCAGGAGACAAAAGGAACAACCACACAGGGAAATTTCCTCCAAATCAATTCCTCCCATATTGAACCTCAGCTAGTTTCAGTCCAAAGTTATGTTTAAAGATTTTAAAAAATGGAAGAAGGAAGATCAGGGATCTTGAAAATGTCATTCACAGTAAACATCTGGACAGCAAAATCCAGCAGACAAACATCCAGACCCCCTGGTTATAGCCTTTCCTATTAGGGTGAGATGGATTTTATATCTCTTCAAATGGTAGCATGACTTTCCAAATTTATATCTGCATATAAATCAGCTTGTGCACATTTTGTGCCAATCTGTTATCTTTTGCTCATTCTAGCTACTTGTTAATCCTTACCAGAACAGATCTTGCCAAGCATATACACTCAAGAAAGTTTATGAGAACCTCAGATTAGGAATTAAGGAACATATCCAAAAATCCCAGTGATAGCACTTCGTGACTGGTTTAGTCTATTGAATTGAAAGCAACTGCTCCATTTCTTGTCAGACAAGTGGGATCCTTCCATTTTGCCTAAATAGAAAGCTAAGAATAGGTATCCTGTGAACTAATAGAAGGAACCTCAAACCTGTTTAAAGAGCAAATTAAAGGGTAAAATGGCTCCTTGAAACTTGGTGCCCGGCAGATACAATCTGGCTGTGAACCTCAGTATTCCCATCCTTTAGCTATCTTCTCTGAAATATTGCCATCTGATGGGCCCTCAGAGAAGTTCCTTCTCCATGGACTGCCAACCTGGCTCTTCACCCAGGCTTGGGGCTAGAATAAAAGTGGGACCTGGAAATACAAGAGTATATACCATGTTTTCCTGAAAATAAGACCAGGTCTTTTATTAATTTTTGCTCCAAAAGATGCATTAGGTCTTATTTTCTGGTTAGGTCTTATTTTGGGGAAAATACAGTACATTTATGCACCTATCTGGCTGACAATCTTAACTGGGGCTTATTTTGGGGGTAGAGCTTATGTTACGAGCAGCCTGAAAAATCATGCTAGGATTTATTTTCCAGTTGGGTCCCATTTTGGGGAAACAACTTAGAGATTATCAGATATTGTGGCACTGTAATTCAGGTATATGTTGTTATCTTGTTTGGGTTGTTTTATTTAGGTTGGCTTTTAATGACCATTGTTGTGAGTCACCTTGGATTATCTTGCATAAAATAGGCAGTCTAAATAATAATAAATAATTATAGAGATGCCATCCTAACGTATTTGAAAAACAAAATATCAAGCTGTGTTCTTAGCTGTTTTGCAACATGTATTTTAAGAATAGAGCAACAAAATAATAGAAATCTCTAAACAATCCCCCTCTTTGGATAGTCTTGGATTTATTCTTAATTATAATCTCATAATCCACAATTCAAGGCATGTTTAACCACACAAGTAAACTTCTTAAAGAGAGATAAAAGACTTCAAATTTTAGAGATATATGTAGAACCATGCATATACTGTACATAATCGCTTAACTCTCTTCATGTAGGGAGAGGAAGCAAGATCTAAAAAATGCATGAAACAGTCAATGTTTGAACCAAAAACATCCTCATTGAACATTTTACTATGACAACTTACGACGAGCAAACATAACCTATAACAAGGAGACAATGAATGAAAAGCTAGATCAGCTCTGACAACAAGGTAAAGCCTTTTGTGAAGCATCCTCATATATACTTTGGTTCAGCTCTGCTTTCAAAAGAAAGCAAAACTTGCTGACCTAAAAGATACTTGTCCTGGCTTCTAAGTATAATGGGAGATGCTCTTTAAAGGAAAGCAAGTTCCAGCTTCCTTTTAGTAGTTTTCATATCATGTTGCCATTAAATCAATACCAGGGATGAGACGCAAGCTTTTTATCCCTTGTGCCCTATCCTTGCCAAAGTCTCCTTCATGTTAAACCAGAACTCCAGAATTCTCATCATCATAGTGGAAAATGCTGCTTTTCATAATATCATACTGGGAAATACAGGCAGAAGTACAGAAGCCTCCATTCTTATCACATGAATTAATGCATGTAAGTAGTGGTGGGATTCAAATAATTTAACAACCGGTTCTGTGCCCGAATGATTTCTTCCAACAACCAATTCACCAAACTGCTCAGAAAGTTAACAACCAGTTCTCCCGAAGTGGTGTGAACTGGCTGAATCCCACCACTACATGTAAGCGTGTTTCTATGAGCTCATATTCTTGGAATGCTTTATCATGGCAATCTAGATAGGCATAACTGGTTCCAAATCTTTGCCTAATAGTCATCAAGAAGGTAAGTCCCTGAAACATTTTCTATTACTGAATGATCACAGACATGCAACTCAAGTGCTTATGTACTTTCAAAAGAATCGCAATAGCAATAGACTTACAGGTATATACCACTTCACATGCTTTACAGTCCTCTCTAAGAGATTTGCAGAGTCAATCTATTGCTCCCAACAATCTGGGTCCTCATTTTCCCCACCTCGGAAGGAAGGAAGGAAGGCTGAGTCAACCTTGCACCGGTGAGACTCGAACTGCCGAACCACTGAGCCATCACGGAAGGTCCCATCTCTAGCTTCTCCTCTTCACCTGTGTTAGGTGCTTTCTGAAATCTTTTCTATTCAGCTTTTTTCAGCAGGTGGTCCATTCTTGGTTGTAAGCAAAAACTTAAGAGGAAATTATCAATATGTGAATAGCTTCATAAAAAAGAACTGAGCATATTTTTCAAGCTGCCCATGCATGTCTTAAATAGTTTTTATCTCACCTTTATTACATTTTTATAAATAAATAACTCAAGGCAGTGAATATATATAATACTCCTTTCTTCTCCCATTTTCCCCCTTCTCTTCACAACCCTGTGAAGTAGGTTGGACTGAGAGAAAATAACTGGCCCAAGGTTACTCAGCTAGCTTTCATGTCTAAAGCAGAACTATAATTCACAGCCTCCTGGTTTTTAGGCCAGCACCTTAACCACAACGCTAAACTGACTTTCTTTTTTCTGTCATTGTGATGGCTCCAACAGCATACATCATACACACAGCAATTCCATCTCCTAACATCAGAGCAATAAACTTCCCATTCTCCTTTAGAAACGTGGGATGACCTACATTCTGGGTAATTGTTCAAGTAACTCCTGCAGCACCTTTAAAACCTCCTGAGCAAATAATTTCTAGTGATAGATTAAGAATGCTCCCAAACCAGAAGGAAGCCGGAAGCATCACGGCGAGACCAACTGGAAAAATAGCAGGCTCTGATGAGCTCGGTGAAAATCCAGCCGGACAAACTGCTGTCAGGGGGTCTTTGGACCGAATCGTCCTGTAGGGATGGCGAAGAAGGAGATCTGTCTCGGATGACCAAGAGGAACAGGCAATTTCCTCGACAGGTCAGAGACAGCTCTTCGGATTGGCAGTGGGGGTGGCGGTCATTGCAAAATAACCGCTCTGAAGGTGGGGCAACCGGACTAAGCTTTTGTGCAGGAACGATGTTTGAACAGAGTGCTGAAACAGGGTGAGAGATTGCCAGCTCACTGGTAAAAGAAAATTTCAAATTCGGATATTAAAAGATGTCCCAGAGCTGAAATGAGTGGCTAATTGGCATTTTGGGAAATTTCATGGAGGGAGAAGGACAAAGCAGAGACTAAAACATCAAAGCCCAAGAAAGTTTTTGCATCTACAATTGGATTTGGAGAACCTAAAAATAATAAAAGAAAAGAATATGAGAAAAGTATTTTCTATGTGGATTTAAAGTATTATTGACAGTTTTAACAATTAGTTGGTTGGAGAGTATTGTGGACTTAAGAGAGATATCTGCTGGTGGAAAGAGAGTACTGCAATACTTGGTGGAAGATAGAAGAGAAAGTACAGCTGTGACCTTAACTACTGGAAAAGATAATTTGGAAACTGTGAGAACTTTTAAGGAGTGTTTTGTTTTTCTACATTGCTTGGTTTCGATTTTCTATGGCTGTGGAAGATAATAAATTCCCAAGTTGGAGTGGATTCGATAAATATCTGAATTGGACATTAGAATTTGAAAATAAAAAGAGACTATATGGATTTTAAGTTCTAATTGAATGTGACATAATTTAAAAGCCTTAACAATTTGTTAAATTGGCAACATGGAGTCTTGGATGTATCAGGAATTAATTGAGATGTTTAAAAATATGTGTAAATCTCTAAAAGGTAATAAAAAGTCAGAAATTTTGCTGGAATACAGAGAGCAGGAAATAGGAGAGAAGGTGGTAAAAGAGAGCATAAATGAGGAGAAAAAATAATATTGAAGGAAAAGGAATTGAAAGTAAAAAGCAGTTAAATGATTTCACTGGGATTTACAGTGGCACAAAAAGAGTAGACAGGGAGGAATGTCCCCCCCAAAAAGAATCAGTCAAAGGGTAAAGAGGGAAATAGTGGGAAGAGATTAGGAGAAAGCTTGGGGAGAACTACTCGAATAGTATAGTCAAAGGTGAGAAAAGGGATTCAGAAGAAAAGGTACAATACATATAAAAACAAAAAGAAAAGAAAAAGTTAAGAGAATGGGATAAAAGGAGAAAATCACCAAGAAGGGGAATTTTTGAGAAACCAAGAGGAAATGGTTAAAGAGGGAAAGATTAGTGGAAAGGAGGGAGGAAAATAAGGTTCATATTAGTAGATTTAAGGGAATTGTATTAATATTATTAATTGTGGATAGTCAACTAAGTTAAAGGGTTTTTATGTAAGATTTGAATATGATTAGGTATGTTGCTTATAGTAAAACAGAACAGCAGATGGAATGTGAAATGGCAATTTGGTTTAATTTTGAAGACAATTTAAATTAAGAGATGAAGTTGAAATGTTAAAAAGTAGAATGGGGAATTTGAGAAATATATCTAGCAATGGAGAAATAAGACAATTAATTGATGTTATTGTAAGATTAGGGCGATTAGTGATATTGTTTATGTATTAAGAAGAAAATAAGATAAGGTAAAGAAGTATAGAAAGAGAATATTATGGCTGAAATTGGAAACAAAGATATGATATAAAATGGATTTGAAAAGAGAACAACGTGGCAGAAGCTGAAATAAGATATAGTGAAAAATCATTAATTTGTGATAAAGGATTACATAAAAGAGACGAATATGGAAAAAATGGGAAGATTAGAATAGATTATAAAGATTATTATGTATAAGAAGTATAAGATGTGATTTGGTCAACACTCTGTTCATAAAATATGTATGATGAAAGAAAAATTCTAATAAAACTTGTTTACAAAAAAGAAGAAGAAGAAGAATGCATGTGTGGCCCCCCCTCCCTCCATCATTTCAAAGTATGAGCTAAAGAGTGCATTATTAAATACATGTTTAATCACTGGTTACTTAAACATAATTTAAGTCTGTTGAGCCTTATTATTATGAACTGCCCCGAGTTACCTTGGTCAGATGAATGGCTATAAAAAATTGATGAATAGGTAAATAAATAATTGCTGAATAGATCTGATGGAGGCAAATGAGATTAAAAGGAGCTAGAAAAACTGTAGAAACTGCTTATAAATGGGATTACAGAATGACAGAAACATTTATAGATCCAGAGTATATCTGGAATCAGCTCTACTAAAAACATGAGTGTGAGAGGCATTATACCTGTTCTTTAATAGGAAAGTACTAGTTATAGATAAAATAACTACTAAACTACTTAATTGCCTATTCTCTTGCAGTTTTAAAGTATTTGCAGTTCTCTGTCAATAAAAAATGAAGATGTGGATAGATCAGAGACATTCAGTACATATATCTATTCCAATGTAGAAGTTGCAAGAGACCGGGCAGTTTGCTATGCCACTGCACTATTTTCTTATACAAGGTCAGTTTTGTATTAGATCTTATTACAAAACTATTGGAATTGTGCAGGGAAGGAGAAATGCCAAAGGAATGAGTTGACAGAAAAGATGGAGAGACATAAGATCAGTTAGCTACAGTGGTGGGTTCCTCCCAGTTCCTCCTGGTTCCGCCGAGCTGGTTGCGGTGACGATATGACGTCACCGAACTGGTTCTGCCCCCCCGCCCCCGCCCCCCACCCCGCCCCCCCGCATTATTCTTACCTTTTATTTGACCCCACCTCCAATCTATTGCTGCCTCCTGAGTCCCAGCTCAGTGGGTAGAAGGGAAAAAAACTGTTTAAACTCTTGCTGCGGGGCTTCAAAGGGCTGCCCTACAGCTGATCAGTGGTAAAAGGCAGTTTGGTGATAGACTGGTGCCTCCAAAAACAAATGAGTAGACCGGTACAGTTCTGCAAGCAGTTAAAAGCCTGGTAGACCAGTACCTCTGCTAAATCCTAAATAATTGTCACATGACCATCAAGCCATGCCCACAAAATAAGCCATGTCCACAGAACCGGTAGTAAAAAAAAATTTAGAACCCACCCCTGGTTAGCTACCATAACTTTGCTAATAAATAAAGCAAGAGAATCTAAGAAAGAAGTTACTTCTGTTATACAGATATAGTCTTCAACTTACCGCCACAGAACTACATGCACCTAGCATGTATTTATGGTGGTTGCAGCAAGATCATCTGATCACCGTTTGTGACCTTCCAGTTGGTTTCTGACAAGCAAAGTCAATGGAGGAAGCTTGAGTCCACTTAATGACCGTGTAATTTGCTTAACAACTGTGGCAAAAAGGGTATGACTCCTTCAGTAACCACCTTGGGAATTCTGGTGCCAATTGTAGTCATAAACTGAGGACTTTTATTTATCAGCCAATCACTTGTATAGCACCAGCTTCCAAGCACTTGGGGCAGGTGACAAAACATGCACAATATAAAAGAATAAAAATAAACTAACAATAATCTCTTTACCAATTAACCCCAATTAACCCTAATCTCAGAGAGCAAAGGGTTCCATAAGATGGGGTCCATAACCAAGAAGGCTCAGACTCTTCTTTCACTCTCCACTTCTTGAGGAGTAAGGGCCTTAAGTAAAGGCTCTTTTGGAATGCATTTGTAGGTTTGGCTGAATCTGGGCAGGAGAATCTCTTGTTAGTAATTAAGTGCTAAGCTATGTAGGGCTTTATAAATAATAACTAGCACCTTGAATTGGACCGAGAAGCATATTGCAAACCAGTGCAGTGACTGAAGAACAGATGTAATGCTACTAAACTAGATCCTACCTGTTAGGAGCCAAGCCAACACATTTTACAACAATTGCAGCTTTTGAGTTGTATTCCAGGGCAGCCCAATATAAAGCATGTTGCAGTAGTCAACAAACAGGCTCATGTGGGCATGGATCACAGTTGTACAGGCTTTCCAATTCTGATTATGTTTGGTTTTAATCATTATGAAATCATTAGAAAAGGTTTTAATAGTGTAAATCATAATATATGTTATCTGCAAGATTTAGTAGCTTCGGTAATGTATTAAAATTGAAGTCAATTTGAAGTCGTTAAAGACTCCATGATTGCTTGGGGGTGAAATATGGGTTATTCATTGGATCTTCAAAAATGGGAGGAGATTTGGTTTAAAAATTTAAAATTAACTATGGCATCCTCTTATAAAGAGAATATTTATAAGACAGTTTATCGATGGCACCTACCTCCAGCAAGTTTAACTAAAATGTTCCCCGGGACATCTTCACAGTACTGGAAATTTACTTACACCAGTGGTGGACATGCCCGCTGGTAGCTAAATATTGGATGAAAATATGACAATGGTTGTTTGAAATCACACACTGTAGAGTGGAACTGAAACTGGAAACTTTTTTGTTGGGGGTTAGACCAGCAAATATTGGATTGACTAAATGGTATTTGATGCTGCACATAATTACTGCAGGGAGACTGGCATTCGCACAAGAATGGAAGAATGAGGACCTACCAACGGATGCAAAAATAATTTATAAAATCATGGAATGTGCAGAGTCCGACAGACTTACAAAACTGATCAAGGGTAAAAGAGACTCAGACTTTTATGGTAGTTGGAATATGTGGTATGATTGGACCCAGAAACGATGGGAGGGAGACAAAGGATAATGTTGGATTATAATTATAGATGATTGTATATTTATGGTAATCAATAAGTATTGGAAAGGTAAATTTGTATACAAGAACCTGTAAATATTTTATATTTTTACTCTCTGATTACTGGTGTATATATATATATATGGATATTTTGGCAATGTTACACCGTGATAGAAAAAATATTATACATTTGTTTTTGATTTTTATGCTCTAATAAAATTTAAAAATATTTTTAAAAAATTGAAGTCAATTTACAACTTTGAAAATGGAATTGTTTGAAGTGATTTAATCTAGCTTTATCATTTTCTGCCCCAAAATAGCATTCTTCAGTCCAATATAATTATTCATAACCAGCTTGCTTGCTGCACTCATTAACACTTAATGATAGTCATAGGTTACAAATAAGCAATCAGGAAACAATATCAATACTAATCATAAGGATACCAGCAACAAGGTTACAGTCATACAGTCATAAGTGGGAGGAGATGGGTGATGGGAACGATGAGAAGATGATAAGATTAATAGTAGTGCAGACTTAGTATATAGTTTGACAGTGTTGAAGGAATTACTAGTTTAGCAGAGTGATGGCATTTGGGAAAAAACTATTCTTGTGTCTAGTTGTTCTGGTGTGCAGTGTTCTATAGTGTTGTTTTGAGGGTAGGAGTTAGAACAGTTTACGTCCAGGATGTGAGGGGTCTGTAAATATTTTCAAAGCCCTCTTTTTGACTCGTGCAGTTTACAGGTCATCAATGGAAGGCAGGTTGGTAGCCATTGTTGGTAGCATATGATAAACATTGTTCATTCTCCTATTTAGGCCACTTGCTTTTATTAAAGCAGTTGCTTTGGTAGTCCTCTCTTTTCTCCAGGGTGGACGGACGTGGCATGCTTATGAACTCCAAATTATACCATGGATTAGAATTGGTCACAATTTTAATTTTCCAATGTGTCATTGGAGACAATGCAAGAAATTTAAATGGTAACTAATTCAATTGCCGGGCTACTCAAAGCAGATTTTTTTAAAATATGGAAGACTGGCCAGACTGCAGCCATACTGTGGGCTCCGTTACAATACCAGGATCACTGAAAATACAAAATGCCAAGCAAAGGACCTGGAAAGTAAAATAAAAAATTAACTCCGAAATAAGGTTCATTAAAAACAGGTTACCAAGTTACGGTGATTCATAGCATAAGAGAAGTGGCTAGCACCAATGTCCTTCCAGTCAAGTCATCTAAGGTAGTAGATTCTGACAGTGATCAGTCTGGACAGCCATTACCAGAGACAGAAGTCTAATTCTATATTTAGAGACTTTTAGAGTACACTCATTGAAATAATAGCACTTACATCATAACTAACTTAAGGCTCATTGATTTATGACCAAAACTGGGATGCAGCCCAGAGGATGCAATTGATTCAGAAAATGTGTGGAGTTTTTTTTATTATTATTATTACATTCACTGATTTTCCAGCCAGGTTTTTTTTTTAACTACAACCAAAGATTCTCCCTTCCCTCTTCATTTTCTACTGAGAATTGTTCCTTTAGCTACCGAATATAATCTGTTCTAATTGCACTTGGAAATAAAATCAGAACACCTCTTCCAAACTTAAAAGGAGAATTTATCCCAAGCTTATCTGACCTGGAAAAAGCATCTCTTGAGATTGTCAAACTAAGTGAAATTATGAGTTTTTGCATAGCTAGCACAATTTCATGTTGTTCACTTCTGCTTTGGGAGATTCTTGAAGTTTCCTGAATTCTCAATAGCAATAACTATAGCACTTAGATTTATATACCGCTTCACAATGCTTTTTACAGCCCTCTCTAAGCGGTTTACAGAGACAGCAGATTGCCCCCAACAATCTGGGTCCTCATTTTACCTATCTCGGAAGGATGGAAGGATGAGTCAACCTTGAGCCTGGTGAGATGCAAACCGCCAAATTGTAGGCAGCTGACAGTCAGCAGAAGTAGCCTGCAGTACTGCATTCTAACCACTGCGCCACCACTGCTCAAATCCTCAAATCCTGAATTCTCAAGATAGGAGATAACCCTCCTCTTGTGCCTCTAACAGCTGTGTTAGCTGTGATCAGGAATTGACAATTTCTTGTCATCCTCCAAATGAGAACTCCAGTCATCCTGACCCTAACACCTGAGGAGATTTTTACTGCCTTTGTAAAGGCCACTGTGGTTGGGACCAACCAAATGTCAGAGTGAAGATCATTCCAGAAGGCAGGTGCCCAGAACAGAAAAGACATACCTCCTAGTCTTGGCAGATGGTATAGTTTTAGGGAAGAACCCTGGGCACACCCACCCTGTTAGACATGTGGAACAATCCGATAGCATTGGCGGTGATTCCCCAGGCCTTGTAAGACTTCATGGTGATAAATAGGACCTTGAATTGCAGAATACAGACAGCCAGTGCAGCTTGCAAAGTAATGTATTACACTGTACGCATATAGTGGTATACCCATAAATATCCTGCCACTACATTCAGGATAAATTGTAGCTTCTGGGGTGCCTTCAAGGGCAGCCCATGTAGTGCACATTGCAACAAGCAACCAGGAGGTGAGCATGGCAGGAAAAACGGTGAGTAAGGCCCCTCAATCCAGGTATGGGTGCAATTGGTACACATTACAAAGTTGTGCACCAAAGTTGTTCTCCTGCTTATAGTTGTTAGCTGCCATCTCTCAATGTCAGCAGCAAACAGCCCTGGCATATTATAAATAGTATTACTTTTAAAAAAATAGAGAAGCAGACTTTTTTTTTTAACTCCACCACAAGGCCAGGTGGGATATGACTATTTGCTGCTCATATCTCTGGAGTCCCAAAATAATATGTCATTGCCCAATTTGGGAAGACGTTCTACAATAGAGACCAGTGGTGGATTTCCCCCGGTTTGCACCAGTTCTATAGAACCAGTAGTAAAACCAGCAGGAGGCTCCACCCACCAACCCTGACGTCATGTGCACTTGCTTTGCTCACGCGTGGGCACAGCCCCATTGCAAACCGGTAAGTAAAGGTAAGTAGAACCTATCCCTGATAGAGACCTTGTTATTTCTGGGGAATAGCCATAGGAGAAGCCTAGAAACTTTTAGGGATTAAAGGGAGCAACGAACTCAACATTCAAAAGGTGCTTCCTACAAACTTCGCCCCATATGTTCAGTTGCAGATACTGGCAACAAAGTGGAATGAAAGAGGATTGCATTTATCCTTTATCCTTGGGGCCGACTTGCAAATGGAACTATGGGAACTATGGGATGGCTAAGATGAAAATCCAGATGCTCCTTGAAAAGTGAGTTTGCAAAGAAAATAATTAGTGTGAAAGCAAACTTGGACTATATAAATATGAGCTGAGGTAGGTATATCCAAACCACTGTTGGCTGGACTAATTTACATGTATGCTTATGGCATTAATTTAGGTGTTTATAATAAAAGGGAGAGTACAAGGTAGGGCAAGGGTACCAATGTGTGTGAGCATGCTAGATCCATGATTGTAAACCTATGGCATGTGTGCCAGAGGTGGCACGCAGTGCCCTTTCTGTGGGCACGCAAGCCGTCACCCAAGTTCAACTTTGCTGTGCATGCTTGTGACCTCTCACCAGCCAGCTGGTCTTCAGGTCTCTGCCACACATGCGTGGGGGTGGGCCGCATGTGGGAGGGTGCGTGCAGATGCACAGAGTGTGTGTGAGGGGGTTAATTGGTTAATTAACCAATTATTGCTTTACGCATTGTAAGCCACCCTGAGTCTCCGGAGAAGGGCGGCATATAAATATAATTTTTTTTAAAAAAATTGATCTAACATGCATGCACGGGGGGGCAGGCCACGTGCGGGAGGCCGCACATGCGTGTGTGGGGAATCATGCACGGGGGCCGCATGTACATTGCATTTTGGGGAGTTCGGGTGCTTTGGGTACTCGGTCCGGAAAAGGTTAGCCATCACTGTGCTAGATGCTTCAGAATATGCAATAAATGCCATTTCAACCAGTTTTCTTTGTACATTGTTTTATTTCTCAGTTTGTTTGAAATTATCTGCAGCACAAGAATACATTTTTTAAAATTTAAACAGGGCCTTTTTCTCCCCCCCAAAGAGAATAGTAATTGAGTAGATATTGTTGATTTTGCTTCTGAACTGTGACACCTTGCTTAAATTTGCACAAGCTTCCCATTTTAGGGGGAGGGGTGTCTCTTAAGCATCACGCTATAGGAGCTGAGCCTGGTTTGGGCCACATTCATTAAAGAATGGCTACAAGTTGAAAACACAGCTTGAACATGTAAAAATTCAACCGCTTACATTCGTCAGTCTTTCTTTATAATCTCCCCCCTTTCCCCTCTTCTTTTAGAGTTGTTTTAGCTTGGTTTCTAAATACAATTGTAACAGTTTCAGAATGGGCATCTAGTTATGAAGAGCAATACAATAACCCCTATTTGGCATAAACAGTATTGTTTGGCTGGGGGTTTGAAGTTCCTTTACATTCCACTCCAAAGTAATGCCCATTATTTCTCAGATACAAGTGGAATGAGTGATCTGAATTGATCTCCATCAAACCAAGGAAGTGATTTCCCCCCCCTCCTATTCAAGGCCAGAGGTCTCTGTTTCCAGAGAGGAATGTAAATTAAGAGCAGCATCTGTTGCCTTCTGGGCTCACAGAAAAGGTTATGTTTCACAGACAACTATTGTCAGTGTATAAATACGCAAAGCTTTGGAAGGGAGAGAGTACATCACAGGATTTGGGTGTAGGCTCAGAAGAAGAATGATACACCTCTTTGGGAAGGTGCAGAGTTTTGCTAGCGTCATCACTATATCCTAATGAGGGCACTTACCTGCATGCCTTGTCCTAATCTAATCCTGGATTAGCATTTGGATAAGATTTCTGAATTGCCTACTCCATGGAAGCTATAATTGTACTTGCAGATAACAAACCATTCTTGTACTTAAAGAGACTTTCCTCACACTGAACCATTGTATATGCAAGATTGTTTAAACTGCTGTAAAGAACAAAATCTATCTTTGCACATTCACAAATACACTTCCGTATGGGATTGCCTGTTCTCTATTGCTGGTTGAGGGTATTCAGCCCCTCAAATCGCTGCTGTGGCAGACTATTGTAGTCTTCCTTTGGGACATGACTGATCATGCTAAACCAAAACGTGCTGCAAAAGCCCCCTTATATCCTATATAAGGCAGACTGGATCAGCTACAAATACGAAGGAAAATGCTTTTCTTTTTCTTGTTCTCTTGCGTTCACTGAATATTATATGGTCTATTTACCAGAGTGTTGCAGCTGTGGGCTTTAATGATCCTAAAAGGGCCCAGTGAATAGCAGAGAAACAGAATCTACATTTCTTCTAAAACATATTGTACATCAGTAGAATATATTCTAGATGGCTCAAAGATATGAGCCCAGTTTTCTTCCATGTCAGAGTCAGAGATTCTGCTGTAACTGACAATTGAATGCTGGAAACTATGGGACTGGGTAGGTTAAGAATGGCCCCAATCAGCTGCAGGGCTAGACAATCTTAACTGATCTCAAAAGTGATTTAAGATCAAATGTAATAAGTAATTGGATATCAGATTCCCAGCAAATCCCAGAAATGTAGGTTAGACTGGAAGCAAAAAAAAAAGCCACTTCCATATTACTACTAAGAAAATTATGGAGAATGCATCCATCAAGTTGCTAGGAGTTAAATTTAAGGTGAAGAGATTTTATTTTAGTTTACAAATGACTACAGATTATGTACAATGAAAAAATAGGTTCACACATTGTACTAAATCATAATGTGACTTGTCATCTGTATTTAGAATTAGAATAACAGAGTTGGAAGGGACCTTGGAGGTCTTCTAATCCAACTCCTTGCTCAGGCAGGAAACCCTATACCATTTCAGGCAAATGATTGTCCAATCTCTTCTTAAAAAATTTCCAGGGTTGGAGAATTCACTTCTGGAGAGAAGTTGTTCCACTGGTTAATTGATCTAACTTGTTTGGTTTTGCCTTAAAAATGCCATATGATTCAAACTCAGACTTACTCAAGATAGAATGATGAAGGAAATTGTGGCTTAAAAAATTTGTGAAGCAAATCATAGTTTCATTAGTGCAGGAAAAAGAAATAATAGTTTCTACATTGATCTTCCTCCTTCCTGTTTGATTTTTTTTATTATTATTATTATTTTCTCTAAGTGACAAGGAGGAATACTTCTTAGACATGCCTTTGAAATGTACCTCTCAACTGAAATTTAAACCATGCCTGTAACATTAGGTCATGAATAAAAAAACTATCTTATGAAATCAGACTATTGCGCCAGCTGACCCAGCATCTAATCTTTGGCAGTGGCTCTCAAAAATCTCCTTCAGTGGATTTTCACATCTGCAAAGAGAGGCACCAAAGGATATACCTTGGGAACTTCTATATGAGGAACAGGTAGTCTGTTTTTTCTTCTACCAATGATTACTGTCTTGGAGAAAAACTGTTGTTAGGACAATAGAAGCAGTAAGGGAACACACTGGAATTATGTGGAAAGATTTTCTCCCCACTTTCACCCTATGTGAAGAGAGGAACGAAACTTCAAACTTTGAAAAGTAAAAATGAATCAGCGCATCCGTTGCCATTCCTCTAGAAGTGAGGTTTACACTTCCCCAAACAAAACTGCCAGGACAATATAACAAGATTCTACTATTTTAATGGACTTTGGCCACAAATAGTTGCCAGTGGGTAGCATAGCAATACTTCTTTTATGAAGAACATTTTGCACAACTTAGTGTTCTCTTGTTTTCCCCTCTTTATCTTATTTTTTAAAAAAATCCTTTGAACTACAATCTCAAGATAGCAGAGATTAATTAAAAATACAAAGATTAAAGCCTCTTTTCTCATTGTCTATGGAGAGGAGATGGGAAGAAAATGCATAACATCCACTTGACAATAGGCTCCCCCAGTTATGTCTTTTATTGCTTTTATTGGGGTTTTGGAGTGTGTATATGATAGTGTGTGTGTGTGCGTGCATGCGTGCGTGCGTGCGTGCGTCCATGTGTGAAACTTCTTTTCTAAACCAACTTCATTTGTTTTGTTACCTTGGCTCTTTGAGTGTAATTAATTGCTGGAACTCAAAAGGTGTCTGAAAACACAAACCCAAATACCATCGCCTTCTGTTGAAATATTACAAATTAGGAGAAAAGATATTAGCTGTGCTTTTGGCTCCAGAGGGCGATTTGATGAAATTCAACTAATCTCCCAAAGGGATAATCTGGACCCAGGTCAACTTGGAAGACAATTTTTGATGACCACGAGCCTCTACTTCTACCATCTTTCTCCTGGTGAGGGAAAACATATTTTAACCTGGCATTCATAAGAACTGAGAGTTAGGTCTGCAACTAAGGTAAAGTCGAGGCTGGACAACTTCTGCCTTTCCATCTTGCGACCAAAACTCTGGCAAGAGCTATCTGTCCTCCCAATGGCAGTTTTCTAGGAAGTAGGATTGTGATAGAAAGGAAGAGAGATAGAAGCCATCCCCATATACTGCTGACTTTGGCTCAGCCTGAAAATAATTTATTTCCCTACACTCAGCTATTTAGATTGGATTCAAACAAATGGCTAAAGAATAAAAAAATAAGAGTATAAGTATTAAACATCTCCCTTAAGGAATTTGATATACCGGTAATTCCCTTAATATAGAACATGAGTCCATATTAAGGTTTGAGATATTTTTGATATTAGATATCTATCTAATATCAGGATTTGCTGAAAGAGCTGAACAAAATCCCTAGTTCAGGACACCTTATCGTTTTGGCTTGATTGTTGTGAGCAGTCTGAGTCTTGAGATTCATGCCAGGTGTTGAAGAAAGGAGGAGAGTAGAGGTTTTTAAAATAATATCATATATAGGAGAAGAAAGGAATTGTGCTGGAAATTTTGGGGGGGGGGAATAACACAGGGTCTGGACTTGTTCTCTCTGCATCCTCTGAAACTGTAAGACCTTCCTCTCCCCAGAATGTACCGTATTTCCAGCTTGTGTAGCAACTACCACTGAGAATATTCTGATTGCACAAGAATAGGAAAAGCCAGATGCTCAAGATCACAGAATATCTTACACAGTCACACCTGCTCTTCCCAGTAGGAAATAGGCCTCTATGTACACATTACAAATAACTTGAATTTGGACTGAAGGTGCTCCTTTCCAAAGAAGCAACTGGCACATGGGCCTGTGCCTTGACACACCATATCAAGTGCCAGGTCTACTGATGCCCACATTTTTTTAAAAAATCCTCTCATACCACCATGCTATAAATGCTGTATTTTTTTTAACCCCACCATTTCCTGCTTCAGATCTCCACATCCTTTCATTAGAAGGTGGAAAAAGCTAGGAATCAGCTGCCCTAGATAGTGCAAAGAGCATCACTGCTCAAGAACTCCAAATTTTCCTTGGTTCCCTCTGCAAGTGCAAGAGCTTAGTTGCGAATTTCCCACAAATTTTAAAAAAAAACTTGATTAAAAGAGTTTCCATCTCTGTACATGATAATCTTCAGATGGCAGGCTGCCAGATGAGCGTTAAAATAATTCCTCCACAGTAAATGATTGAAAATAAAAGCCAGCTGCCATTTTTGGTTTCCTCCACGGCTGCTTCTCTTTCCAGTTTGTTTCCTGGGCTCTCCAGGTGGGGCTGGGCACATCAGACCTTGGCCTCGAGCATCTCAAGGAAGAGTTTGTGCATGGGGACTTTGCCTTGCAGTTTGATGCTGTAGAAGTGCTGCACAGCTTTGGCAGCTGTTTGCCGCAAGAGAGGCAGGGTCAGCAGCAGCTTTCCTGCACGTCGTGGTTCCTCATGACGTTGACTCAGCTCGTAGTCCTGAAGGGCTTCGTGGAGAAGATCTTGTAGTTTCTGCACTGCCTCCATGTCTTCTATGTGCATTGAATCTTTAGAGGAAAAGCAAAGTTAAGAAGGGAATCAGTCTAGATAAATGGGCAGGGAACATATTTAATCTCAGAACACAGTGTTCCATGACAGTTGACTCAGCCTTCCATCCTTTCTAAGGTGGGTAAAATGAGGACCCGGTTGTGGGGGCAATAAGCTGACTTTGTATAAAATATACAAAAGTATGAAGGCTATTGCTTAACACATTGTAAGCTGCCCTGAGTCTCTGGAGAAGGATGGCATATAAATAAAATTTTTTTAAAAAATAGAAGGGAGCTATCTGAAGAATCAAGAGAAACAGCTTCTGGAAGGTGTATCCTATTTGAGAATCTATGCAAAAGGTATGTTTTAGAGCCTGAGTGGCGTAGCAGGCTAATGCCTCTTATTAAAGCAGCATTTAACATCCAGCTGCCTGCAATTACTGCGAGTTCTAATCTCACCAGGCTCAAGGTTGACTCAGCCTTCCATCCTTTCTAAGGTGGGTAAAATGAGGACCCAGATTGTGGGGGCAATAAGCTGACCTTGTATAAATATACAAAAAGTATGAAGGGTATTGCTTAACGCATTGTAAGCCGCCCTGAGTCTCCGGAGAAGGGCGGCATATAAATATAAATAAATATAAATAAATAAATAAAATATGTTGGAAGAAACAGACATACTACTAAATCAATTTATTTTTGCATTAAATTATGTAGCAAAGCTATTAGAATATAATTTTTGATATACCTGAGATATACATTCCTCTCTTCTTACATTTAATCTTTTTGATTTCAAAATGAAAACAACTTCAGCACTTGGAGCTTTATATCATGAGCTCAAAGACCGACCTAATTAATGTGCTACACTAACATTCTACATTCTCAAGAGATTTCTCCTTCTAGATCAACTTGAAAACACTGAAAACTAATTTAAGAAGCCTTGAAACATTGGATGGATTTGCCTGCTTTTTGATAAGATATTAGTTTGTTTGTCTATATTTCTGCTTTCTAATTTGTATACCGATACGTGGATTGGAAGAATCCTCACTGAATTATTTTCAAAGCTCTTGCTGCAATTATGTGGGCTGGTAACATGTACCAAAAAAGAAAAACAATTAGGAACAAAAGCAACAAAAACACTAATAATATATTAAATTTATATGACTACCAAATCAGGGAGACTCAAAATCAGTCAAAACATTTATTTTACATTAAAAATAAAAAGCTATATTTACTGTACTTTACAGTTTAGACATTGTCTTCTATTTTTCCATATGACCCAGATAGAGGTGGAGGGAATGCTTATCAAATTTGCAGATGACACAAATTTGGATGGGATGCTAACACTCTAGAAGACAAATAATTTCAAAACAATTCTGATAAGTTAGAAAAATGAGCTGAAAATAATAGAATGTTGTTGTTGTTTTTTCCAGGGATCCCTGCGCTGGTTGGTCTGATAAAGACTGACTAGATGGTTCAGGTCGATTAGAAAGGTGGGCAGTTCGGTGGTTCGAATCCCTAGTACAGGTCTCCTACGTGAGCAGGGGGTTGGACTAGATGATCTCCAAGGTCCCTTCCAACTCTGTTACTGTTACTGTTTCACTTAGAAAATAAAAAATAAATATATAAGAATGAGTGAAATGGGGAAGACATAGCTTTGTATATATGAAAAAGATCTTGGAAAAATAGTTGATTGTAAGCTCAGAATGTAATTTATAGTTGCGTCAATTGAAAAACAAATTCTAAATCACTTTTTAAATACCTGAAAGGATATCATGCAGAAGAAGCCCCTGACCTGCCTTCTTTTGTATGAGAATGTAAGACATGAAATAGTGGGTTTAAGTTACAAGGGGGCAGATTTTAACTGAATGTTAAAAAAAAACCCCTCTTCCTAAAAATAAAAGAAGTTTAATAATCAAACTAATTACCTTGAGAGATGGTGGACTTCCCTTTATTTGATGTGCTCAAATGGAGGCTAGATAGCCATTCACATGGGGTGCTTTAATTTGGATTCCTGCACTGACTAGTGGTAGGAGTCAGTCAATGGTACATAGCCTCTTCCAATTCTGTGATTTCATGGAAGGTTTTTATTGGCTTTCTCTTCTACCTCTGCCCACAACTCTGGGAATTTTTCCTAGTAGGACACTGGTATGAGCAGACAAAACAGTCCAAAATGCAGATTTTTGGATTGTTTTGTCTGAATTAAATTTTTGGAAGGCAATGGAATTTTACCAGCATGGTGACAATAGGGAGAACATTACTCACTTACTCTCTTTTATTTCTGAATAGAAATATTCAGGGATTTGTATTTAGATATGGGTCTGAGGAACAGGTTTAGAGAGACGGCATGTGTTTATTGGCTGGTAAGCAAGAAAGTAATTGGCTGATAGCTCATTGTACACAGCTTTTGGGTAGAAAGTAAAATAACTGATTGGCTGCAGTGGTGGGTTCCTCCCGGTTCCGCCAGGTTCCACTGAGCCGGTAGCAGTGACGATATGACATCACCGAACCAGTTCTGCCCCCCCCTCCGTGTTATTCTTACCTTTTATTTGGCCCACCCCCAATCTATTGCTGCCTCCTGAGACCCAGCTGATGGCCTATAAGGAAAAAAACTGTTTAAACTCTTGCCTTGGGGCTTCAAAGGGCCGCCCTACAGCTGATCAGTGGTAAAAGGCAGTTTGGTGGTAGACCGGTGCCTCCAAAAACAAATGAGTAGACCGGTGCCTGCAAAAATACATGAGTAGACCAGTGCCTGCAAAAATAAATGAGTAGACCAGTGCCTGCAAAAATAAATGGGTAGACCGGTACAGCTCTGCAAGCAGTTAAAAGCCTGGTAGACCAGTACCTCTGCTAAATCCTTGATGTCACATGACCATCAAGCCATGCCCACAAAATAAGCCATGCCCACAGAACCGGTAGTAAAAAATATTAGAACCCACCCCTGATTGGCTGGTAGGTCTCTGTAACTTTAGTGTCATAAATATATAAACATGCTATGCTTTTAGTGTCCTTTGAACCAAAAGATCCAAAAATAATTAACCCACCCAGATCATTTTCAGGTGCATTTAAACAGTTCAAAAGCTCTGCAAGATGATAGGTTGGTGGAAGAGGAAAAAAACCCAAAACCATATATAACAGCTGCATAGTAACAAATGCTCTAATCAAAATAGGCTCAAAGCAGCTGTTGTAAACTCATCAAGCTTCCCACCCTTGTTTTCTCAAGTGAACAGAGGACCTAACTTTGATAAGTGATTATAAAAATGAGCCAATATTATGGGATTTATTTCCAGCAAGCCAATGCTGAACTGTTATCAATATAGCTCTGATGAACTGTTAATTACAAAATCAATAACTATGGTTTTTTTTTTTTCTTATAGATGTCAGGAGATGGGGAGCTATTAGCCTGACTTCAGATGGAGGGCAATTTCTTCCCAAGTTGTAACAATGGGCTTATGCCTCCTTTCAAAGCACAGGTACCATTTTTTATTCTTACAAAAAAAGAATAATAATCTCCCCACATTCCCAGCTGCTGATTCTTTTGTCCACGACTTTACCTGAATTGGCAAGAGCCAGGGCCTTCAGAGTGACAAACTCTTCCTTCTCCACCTTCAGCTTTTTGTACCTCCGCACCAGCTGCAGGATGGCCAAATAGAGCTCCAGGAGCCCCGTCAAACGTGAATGTTCCTCATCCATGATGTAATCTTCAGCATAGACCAGTTTATCTTCATACGGTAATGAGCGATACACAATGCCCAGAATGAGGATTTCCATCCAGGCACTCTGCAGTAAGCTCATCTGGTCTCCCAAAGAAAGGTTAGAAAATCCTGGCAAGGCAAAGGAAGAGCAGATTAAGAATATTGACCAAGTAAAGGCATCAGGTTGCTGCTTCCTAGAAAACTGGCAGACCCAATTCATTTTATGGTGGTTGGGTTTTTTTTTCTTTTGACATAGGAAATGAACCCCAAAACAAATGCAAAAGTGTATCTTAGACTAACCTTCCCAAGTGGGTTGCCCTTTGCTGTATTGTGATTGCAACTCACAGAATTCTTTGGCTGTTACAGAAAAAATGTCCATAGACAAACTCCTCAGTGAAGTGGTTTTATTTATTTATTTATTTATTTATTTATTTATTTATTTATTTATTAGTTCAATTTATATGCCGCCTTTCTCCGAAGACTCAGGGCGGCTTACAATGCATTTAAAAACAATTATAAAAACATTTTAAAATTAAAACATTGAAACCCATTCACACCATTCGTGGCCGGATTTCACAAGATCGCAATCGTGAGATCAACGGCCCCAGGCCTGCTGAAAGGGCCAGGTCTTCACCGCTTTTTGGAAGGCCAATAGGGTGGGGGTGGTCCAGACCTCAGGAGGTAACTGGTTCCAGAGAGCTGGGGCAGCCACAGAGATGGCCCTCCTCTGCGGGCCCGCCAGCCGACATTGTTTAGCTGATGGGACCCAGAGAGGACCAACTCTGTGGGATCTTACCGGTTGCTGGGAGCTATGGGAGCTATGTGGTAGAAGGCGGTCTTGAAGATACCTCAGAGGTTTTGACTCTGAGCCAGTCCTATAGATGTACTTTAATAAGACCTATTCAATATTCAATAAGGCCTATTCAAATTTTCAAAAGGGAAAGCAGCTTCATCTAAGAAGCTACTTCCTGTTTATCTGAACATTTATTCCTAGGACTGGGCAAAGCATTCCCAAGAGATGCTTCACCAAATACCATTCCTGAAGTGCTGGAGCAGCTGCCTTTGCTAGAAGGCCCTCCTAGATGACATGTGCATACAAAGCCCCGATTTTAATCTGAATGAACAGGAACTTGAAATGGTGGAACCGTGCAAGTAAAGACAATGAGGAAAGCCTTCAAATCGGCTGCACTGATCCCTATGGAGAATGTAACTGCTTTAATATTTCAAGAGCTAGTGCTTCAGTCTTGCCAGCATGCCTTGTAATATTCCTTTTCTGGGATGTTTTGTTCCGGTCTAGTCATTGCCGTGTTAACATAAAAAGGAGAGAAAGAGAAGGATGATGCACTATACTTGAATGCACCCCCCTTGAAACCAGTTAGTTATGTTATCATAGAAAACACTACTTCAAATCCACTTGTATTAAAGCAGTATCAAAGTTGGGAGGGGATGAGGAGGGTTAAAAAGGGCAAAATGGTAGTTGTAACAGCCTAATATTTTGTACATGTGTGCAACCTTATTAAACAGAATGTACAAATGGAGAAAGGTCTGACCATGACTCCAAGAAATAGGGACTTAATATTAGCCATCACTGAATCAAGCATTATTTCTCCTCCTTAATAAAGAGTTGAAATTTTTCTCATAGAAGAAGAGTGGGCCTTATTGGAAGATATAAGTTCTCACCTTATCTGGGTAAAATATCTTTGTAGGCCGCTTCATCAAAGCAGCAACATCTAACTTTAAGAAGTCATACATGATTTGATTGGGAGCTGCCCAGAATTGGGTGAAAGATGGGCAGCTGAATAAATGTTTTAAATAAATAAACAAACAAGATGTCAGCACTCCAAGCTACATTCACTCCAGTGCTGACATAAAGAGAAGAAGGAGACGCTTGACTTTCACCTACTTATTTTCCCTGTAGATAATATCCCCTAGGAGATGGGATGGGAGGGAGGACATTCCTGTGAGCTGAAGTAGTAGAGATGGGGAGAGTGACTTGGAAGATGGCCAATGAGACGCTGAGAATTGGGGAACGGAAAGGGAAGGGTTTGGGGTCAGAGGGTCGGTGTCGGCTACGATGGAGTCGGGGACAGATCGTTGTACTCAATAAATGAAAGATTTCATCAAAGACTATTTGTTTGGAAATGCAATTTATTTGAGATGACATTGTAACCTGACACAAACATTAAATCACTATGGAATCCCAAATACTATAACTGTATCTTCAGAACAAGGGGGAAAAGAACTACCCTACAGATAGGTGCACTGAATTAACTGTCAAAGTAAAAAGGTAAAACACAAACAAAAAGTAACAAACTGTAATTAAGTCCATCAGAACCAGTTAAGTCTAATGACTGAGAACACATGTGATCATAAATAAGATTCTCATCTGCTTTCCAATTGCAGATCTGTGAAAAATAAAAAATAAGCTTGAAAAGGAACTATTCCGTAAATGAAAACATAAATTTAGGCATTCTAGCAAGTGTGGGAGAGGAAGCAGGGAGATTTTGTGGTATAAAACATAAGGAAGTGTAAAAATAAACTTTTTTCTCAATATTCCAATTTAAAATCCTTAAAAGTGCTAGGAAATTTACACCACTATCAGTAATGATTCCACTCTGAGATAAAACAATGTTACAATTATAATGATACTCAAGAGAGTATCATTCTATTTTCATTCTTACAATATGTTTGCTTGTGGGATACTCTTTCAAAATGATTGAGAATAGGCAAGAGTCCTTGTATAAAAGATTTCCTCTCTTGCTAGAGATAGGAAAACAGAAGATGAAAACATTATTGGCAACTGCAGCCATGCCCCAATATTACAGCCATGCCCAAGAGACCTCATAATATGTTAAAATACCATCTCCAAATTTGTGCCTTTCAGAATATTGGAATTGTATCTCCTAACACTTCTGAAGGTACCAATTTGGGGAAGAATGTACTAAGAGTTCAAAATTTGGATGCCTTGTGTGAAAATTTAATTAAATCAAAAAACATTCATGTTTCTTCTATAGAGGATACTTCAATTTCATTGCTTGGTAGCAAATTGTATATAAAAATAAAAAGTATGAGCAGTTTGGCCAATTTTTTTCCCATGTGTATTATGAGATTATTCTCTTCTTATTTTAGTCTAACTGCTTTCACTGTTAGTCTAGAGTTCTTTCTTATGACTTAGCGATGTGCATGTCTCACTAACTGTGATATATCCTTATCCAGAAGCCTTTATTCCCCCCAAAAAACCTGTCAGCTCATACAGTTGTGTGTGCCTTCCTGCACTTGGACCAAGGGAGCCAGGATGTTTTGATTCCTCTTGCTATCAACCTGGCAATTAACAAAAGAGCCAGTGATTGCTATATTGACTGGTCGGGAGTTCTATTTTTCTATCTCAGCTATCTCAACTAAAGGAAGAGAGGGCAGAGGGATGGGTCAGTGGCATTTATTTATCACTATACCCTGTTTTGTATTTGTGTTGCCAAAGGAGGTAAGGGGTGATAATGGCATAGCAGTCCTTAGACATCCAATTTCCCTTATCGGGCCACTGAATAGAAAAGAGGCCGCAAGCCACATTAATTAACAGATACCAATCAGCTGTCACATGTTGTATGTGCGTGTATGAAGTCTGACGGGTAAGAGGTATGGATCAATAAAGCACTGGAGAAGAGGGCAAGAAGAAATTAGAGGACAGCTGAAGAGGAATCTGGGGCACTCTGGAGATGAATTACAAATTTGATCTTTGTTTGGCAAATGTGGAAAAAAGCTCGACTTGGTAAAACTGGGCTGCCATACATTGGTGACCACCAACTTTTGCTCTGTCCTGTATGCCTGAGCAACAAGCACCTACGATCAGTCATGGCTGAGTAAAGGAGCTTTTTGACTGTTACACTACATTTACATAGTAACAAAATTGTGTTCCTAAAGCTTTACATTTATTGGAAAATTACAATATACAAAGTACACAGATTATTTTAATGTCCATGCTTCAGAAGAAGTTCTAATTTCGACAATTAAGACACGAAGATTGCCCATAATTTAACGCATTAAAGACATTAAATGGCATCTTTCGGAAACTTCACATTAAATCTACTCCGAGTCATCAAGGAACTCAAAATCTTTGATATCTCATATTAGATTTCATATCTAATGAAATCTAATATGAGATATTTTGTGCCAACCTTATAGAAAGGTCTTCAGCCAGGTAAGGATTATATCAATTTTTTAATTCAGGTTCTTTTCTCATTTTGACAGTTAAACATTTTAACTATGCACTTTGTGCTTGGATCTTGCATTAAAATATTCATCAGACAGTCTAGCTTGTTTTTCACTAATTTGTGAGACATCCCTTGATGAATTGTCTCAATACTGCTATATTTAACAGAACATACAACTTCAGATTTTGGCTGCAGGAAGTCGATGGTTAAAACTTCTTTTTCAGATTCAGTTCTGTGATCTATAATTTATGTTTCCCCCAATCTTGTCACCTCAACTAATATTGTTAAATATTTTACATGAGACAAAGGTGCTTTTTCAGGAGGCAACTGGACTTTCTTGTTTTTTCTTTGAAGACATTTCACTTCTCATCCAAGAAGCTTCTTCATCTCTGACAGGATAGTGGGGAATGGAAGGATTTATATTCCTTGCAGACAGCTGATCATTTGTAATCATTTTAGAGGGTCGTTGAAGCACTTGGAGGTTTATCTGGGTCCCCAGGGTCACTTGAGTAGTGCTCCTGGTTCCTGTAGTCTGCAATTTTTTCTCTTGAAATCCATTCCTATTCCCACACCATTCAAAGGGTGTCCATCCCAAATTGTATAGCTAAAAAGAACCAGGAACACTATTCAGGTGAAGCTTCTTGGATGAGAAGCAAAATGTCTTCAAAGAAAAACCAAGAAAGTCCAGTTGCCTCCTGAAAAAAACACCTTTGGGACAACCATGACCTGGATGGCTGAGAATCTCTACAGAAGGGAGTCTGATTTCACTTTTCTTTCCTTAGTTAACAATAAAAAGAAATAAGCATTGTTTATTCCTCACTGATCAGACGCTGCATTCATAATTTCTACTTCTTCTCTGGTGCTCTTGAATGACTCTCAGAGAGTCAACAGGTGCCTATTAGGCTCCTGTTGAAAACTGATTCCTTTATCCAAGCCTTCACTGAAAGTATATTATGAAGGAATGATTTTTATTTGTTCAGTTTGCCTTCCCTTCCCCACATTTTAATGAAAGTTCTTTTGGCATTACTTTATTTCATTTTTATTGTTGTATTTTAGTATTTTTACATACTAAATATTTGTGAGCTATTTTATTTTGATACAACATTGAATGAAGAATAAATTTGTAATGCATTGCATCTTTTCTGAGACTCCATTGTAGTGATTTCATTTCCCATCTTTCCAATGCAAAATTTGAAGAGGAAACACAGGAAATTGTGTTTAATTCCCATAAGAAAAAAACAACTATAATTAAATTTAAGAAAAGAAACTGAAAGCAAATCTCCAATGTTGCATTTTATAAAATCTTGACTTAATAGGCTGTTTAAGAGGAAGGAAATGTCCATTAAATCGAAATGTCTGTTAAATCCAAATTTGTATCATTGACATAATTTATACCATCTGCCCAATTACAGAATTGACATTTGCATATTTGTGTCAGGAAGAGTGATTTAGATGATGTAAACATGTGAGTTTCATAATTACACAAATGTCACTAATTGACACAAATGACTTACGGTACATTATGTAAATTGTCCAGTTCTTCAGAAACAACACATGTAGTCTACTGTAGTAATTTTTTTGTTATTCCACCAAGAGTATTCTTAATGGAGGTCTGGAGAATCAAGAGTTTACTGTATATGAATATTTTCTGCAATTCATGTTCAATAATGCAAATCAGGTTTGATCTGATTCAAATTCCTAAATTAATTTTTAAAGTTGAACCAACTTGATTTGGACTTTTGATTTTGAAAAATCAACCCACATCATATTTGAATTTTTGAATTGATTTGGAAAACTGAATTGATTTGGACTTTCAAACTGATGCATAAAAATTGTACTTTTGCCCATAAACAAAACTCTTTCAAATTTCCAACCCATGTTTATATCTTTCTAAATCCATTCGGAAATTCAATCATTTTGTGCCTTAAATCAGCTCATACAGTCAATCTGAAAATTAAAAAAAAAAATTTGGCAGTTTAGAAACCAAAGAATGTTAGCCTTAGTGCAATAGTTAGATGGAAAACTGCCAGGAAATTCCAGGTTTGTAGATTGGATTGGGAAGTTAAAACAAGAAAGAAAGGTATTGTATAATAGCCAATTACTTCCATGCCACTGCCCAGAAAATGCATGGATGAAGTCACCAAGAATCAAGTTTGACTTGAGGGCTTTATTTTTTCAAAGATTAGCATTCTAAATGAGAACATTTTTTATTAGAAAGAAAGATTCAGTTAACTAATTTATTAAGTTTTAAAAAGATCATTGTAGGTGAATCGTTAGCTTAAAGTTCAGGACACATAAAAGAAAAGATGATGAGAAAGATTTCATGCATGGATAATCAAATTTATGAAGATTAAAGCAAATTGGTATCATTTAAAAATGATAGAAACATTTGATCTATTAATAAGTCTTAGACGAGACACCTAAGATAGGGCTTTCATATTCAGTGACAGAATGTCACCAATAAGATGGAAGATAGGGGCAAACAGTAGATATCTCTGTATACTATGATTGGTTTGTAAAAATCATAAAGGCATTTCATGCAACTATTTGAAATGAAAGACCAGAATCAGATACAGAGTTCAAAACTGTTGCTCTGGGAGCCAGGAAAATCAGTTTTGCCCAAGCTGTGGTTCAGAATCTTCAAAGACACACCAGGTTAGACCATTTCTTTTCTTAATCTTTTTCACAGGAAATGGCTTGTAATTTGCTTTTTGGATATTAAGAATCTACAGAAGGACAACTTTTATTATACTGATGTTCTTTAATCCTCAGTTAAAGAAGTTTCATATAGGTTTAAGAACTTAAATAATAACTTTGCTATTTGGAAATAAACTTCTGGAATGTTACTTAAAAGGAATAACATTAGCACTCTTAAAAGTAAAAAAGATTTGTAAGGTTGGCTTATTTCACCAAGGTTAAATGTTTATTTTTTTTCTAAGCAGCTTTTAATGTTTTTTTCTGGATCAGAGCTCCTTCTCTTGAGTCAAAACTCTTCAATTAAAGCTGTAGTATTTAGGTTCATGAAGTCATAACCTTACGTTCTTTTTCAGCATTTGAAAGCCAGAGTTTTCAAAAAGAGAAAATGCATAATTTGTAGCAAGTAGAATTCATAATCTGTTAATTTATTATAATTTCTGTCATCCTGGAGGGCCATTAGCAGCTGTAATAAAGAGAGATGTAATTATAGCATCTGAGATCGCTATAGACACAATTGCTGTCATTCCACTAGCCGTATTTCATCCTGTGTGTGGCTTTCACCTTCTTAGCCAGAGTAACAGCAAAATAGGCACCTTGGGAGAGTCCCTCTCATTACAACATCTCAACAGACATTTCTTCTTGCAGAGACCTATCATGGAAGTGAAAGCAACATTCCAGTCATTAATAGCTGGAAGGGATGAAATGCAGTTCAGTGGTGAGAAAAGTAAAGCAAGAAAGACCAAATGCACAGGTATAGAATAGGTGGTAACTGGTAGTCAACAGCAATAATTGTGAGAGGAGTCCTAGTCTACAATCACTTAAGTATGAGCCAGCAGTGTGCTGCAGCTGCCAAAAAAGCTAATGCATTAACAGAGGGATAGTATTAAGATCATGAGAAGTGAGAGTGCGACTTTGTACTCCAGCTGTGTGCTGCTGCAGCTGCCAAAAATGCTAATGTCCTAGTGGCATCAACACAGGGGATAATATCAAGATCATGAGAAGTGATAGTGCTGCTTTGTACTCTACTAGTGAGATCACATTTGGAATACTGCATCTAATTTTGGTCACTATTCAATACACTGTATATATCGGGATCCAAGAATGTCTAGTCTAATGAAGGGAAGGACTAGGGATGAAATGATAATAGGTCTTCCTGTATTTGAGGGGCTGTCACAGATAGGAGGGAGTCAAACTATTCTCCAAAGCACCTGAGAGCAGGACAAGATGTAATGAATGAAAGCTTAACAAAGAGAGATCCAACGTAGAATTAAGGAGAATTTTTTTGTTGGTGAGAATAATTAATCAGTAGAATGGTTTGCCTTTAAAAATTGTGGGTGCTCCATCACTGGAGGTTTTTAAAATGAGATTGGACAGTCATTGCTTTGAAAAAGTATAGGGTCTCCTGCTTGAGCATAGGGTTGGACTAGAAGATCTCCAAGGTCTTTTCCACCTCTGTTATTTTGTAATTTTGAATAATATTTGATAAATCCCATAAATACATACAGTATTTTGATATATTCAGAAAAGGGGGTTTAAGTTTTTTGCTCTCATAGTTTGACACTACAGGGAGTTTGCACTAGAATAAGGAACTTCTAAAGGCAGGTTTTTGGAATTAATACAGACTTAAAACGTGTGTGTTGTATATACACACACAGGGCTCAGTGTTCTGGCAAACAAAAGGTTTGCCAAGTTTGCCAAACAAAAGTTCCACTATGCCAAGTTTAAAAAAATCTCACATGAGTGCAATTATATAGTATTACACATAGCTGAGCTCTTCCTTTCGACTAAATATCATTGATGGATATATAATTCTTTATTAACAGGGAATGCAAATAATTGAATTGAAAAATCAGGTCAGACTGCTAAATTTTGTTAATGAAAGTACAATTTAAGTAAATGTTGTATAAAGTACTTTACTGTATTATCTCATGTTGGAAATATCGCAATACAAATATGGATGCCTACAGCAAACTGCAATGGCATCAAAATGATGATAGACATGCAGTGAACTCATGAGGAAAAAGTCACTATTATGCACTTGAGTTCTGACACCTGACATAGTATGTCACTCACAGTTTTGAATCATGTTGTTGTGATGCTTGTTTCATCACTTCCATCCTACCAGCCCCACCCTTCCCCACTTTTCTAGCTCCTCCAGATGATGGGTGGGTGGGTGGGGAGTTATGATGCACTGAGTTGGTAGATGTTTGTTTAAAGACTTGGATCGGATCTGCCACTAGACAAACGTACCTATAGCCTCTCATGACCATCCACATGTTTCCCAATTCAGTTTCACTAATTTCATTAAAACAATGGTCTTTATTATTTCACCTATGCCTATGCCAATAACAAAGAACCAGCAAGTGAATTATATGTTCAGAATTTTTATCCCCAAATGCAAAATGAAATCCAGAAATGATTTAATTATTCAAGGAACAAATTGCTTAAGTTATATGTCAATTTCCAAATAATGGACTGCATTTTACAAAATGGCGCACCTTGCTTTAATAAATAATAGAGAAGGATGCAGTCATCTGTGGACCAGAGAAAGACAACAGTAGTCCACATTGCATCCAGAAAATCAATAAATATATTACCTGGGAAATGCTCCATATATTTTAGGTGGATACATTCAATGCACAGTATATGTTCCAGCAGTTAAAAAAATGTGGTATTATTGTAACTAAAACTCCATTTGAGCAACAGAGTGTCTGGTTAACTACAAAATGATCTCAGAAATTCTCAGGCAGGAAGAACCATATCAAAATGAAATAATTGTGAGCTTTACAGAAGCCATAGTCTGCTTTGGCCCATGATTATCCTCTCTATTAATTCTCTTCAGCCCTTGGGTCTTCAGGCTGAGTTGCCTTAATCAGTAGCCTAACTCGGTTTGTGCTGAATCAGGTCCTGGCAGATTGTGCAACTAGTGAGCAGTGTAATCCCTAACAGAACAGGTCTCCTTCAAGAAGAGCGCTACCAGGATTAAGATTTGCTGAGAAGCAGTATCTAAAGACTGACCTCTTTCTCCAAATCTCTATCTACTCCAGCTTTTCAGGTCAAAGTTAAATATATAGTACAATCGCCAGGAGCTATGGATACATTAATTTACACAAATAGATCAATAATTGTGCTGGAAATCATAGTACAAGCAAAAAGGATATTGAAGCTACAAATTGTCCTCCTGTAACCTTTGTCTGCTAAAAGAATGCAGATTTTCCCTGTATCCCCTATGTGCATTAGCTCAGGAAACAGAAGCAACACAATACCAATGAACTAGATATATTTGCAGTTTTGTTTCTACTTCCTGTTCATCCTGGTGACATTGGAAAGTGGAACTCATAGATTTCCTTTTTAGTCCAAAATGTAGGTTCCTCCTTCCCCATATTGAAAGCAACAACAGAAAGAAACATTTTGTTATTTGTGACTCTAAAGAAGAGTGAATTGCTCCTGTGCCATTCAGCAGACAAAGATCTGTTACAGTTTACCATTTCCCTACATGAATAATTTCGCCCCCACTTTGTGTCCATTTTAGCTCTCCCTTCTTACCTGGGATGTGCTTTGCCCAGCCAATGATCACAACAAGTTCTCTGTCTGCCAAGTCACAGAGCGTTGTCAATGCTTTGATGTCACTTTCCGGCATGGTAGGGTCAGGCATAGCATAAATCTTCTCTGGCTCTGCCACCAGTAAGTGGGAGACAATTTTAGTCACTGCAAATCCCAAAACAGAAATTAGAATATACTTGTGGTGAACTCCTGCAACTAAAAAAATTAAAATCTTTACAAAAGAGAGAGCAATACTTTTTTTTGTTTCTCTGTTTGTTTTGGATACGCTATTTGAAATGTATTAGAAATATACTATTTTTTATCTAATATCTTCTCTTACATTTATACATTTATACATTAATTTTGGATTATTTCTCCAACCAGTTATACCATCTATTCCATGTCTTGTAATAAATCGTTTCCTCTTGGTCTTTTAGTTCCATTGTTAATTTATCTGCTTCTGCACATTCTAGCACCTTTTTTATGATCATTGTATTTGATGGAGCAAATCTGTGTTTCCAATTTTGTGCAAATGAAATTCTGGCCGCTGTAATTATGTGAAATATAAGGTAATAAAATTTCTTTCCTAATCTTCTCTTTTATAATTCCCAATAAAAATAGTTTGGGTTTCATAGCAATTTTTCCCCTGTCATTTCCTCTAACCATTTTTGAATTTTTAACCAATATGCCTTTGCTTTGGGACATGCCCACCACATGTGGAAATATGTCCTATGTTGATATTATAGAGGAGCGAAATAGTTATTATGTAATAGATAGGTATAAATTGTAGTGAATATAGAAATTAGTAAGTAATATATAAAATGTATGTGTATATAGTTGGTTAAAAGATAAAATAGACATTATCAAAGATGCTGGTATCGGAAAGCTGTAAAAATGTAACAAGGATGTTAAAGATGTAAATGTTGAATAAAAATTATTTTTAAAAAAGAAAGAAAGAAAAGAAATATACTAGTTTTTATCTTGACCCAGCAGCTCACTGGGCAATTCTTCACCTGATATTGGGCCCTTTTAAAATGGAAATATCATGCTGAACCTGTAAAATTAAGCAGGCAAACTATATATCCTACCACCAAGTTTGTGATCCTTTCTTGGTCCTCACATATCTTTACTCATGTTAAATTTATTTACTTATAAAATATTTTAACCACCCATCTTACTTTAGGATAACTCTTGATAAATTTAAGGTAATTACCGATATCTTTAAGATTCTTATATAAAAAAATCAAGTTCTATTTTTGAAAATGCTGAATATTGTAACTAATCAATGTTATATTGAAACAAATTTTGCTAGGGTACTTATACTAGCGCATATTTTCTATAAAGGAAATGGAACTCTCCTGAAATAAAGTGAGGATGCAAAAAAAAGAAAAAAGCCAATAACCCTTAACCTTGTGCCTGGGAGAAAATACAAATGAATTGTGATTCATTTCTCACTTCTCTTTCTAATTATTCATATGAGCAATTTTTACGTGAAGTGCATTGGATTCTGTTAGTACATGCACACAGAACATAATTCTTCTGATCTTGTTGAATCTATTAATTACAGACACTGCAGAAGCAACATAGATTCTCTAATGTTCTCTAATGAGGACAACGCCCCTATCACAAAGGGGGCCTTGTTTTTTTCTGTATATTTTCTTCACATATATAATTTCAAGATGAAACAAGAAATTGTTAGGAGGACCCATTAAATTAGGGATGGGCAACATTTAGCAGTCAGGAATAGCATTAATTTGGAAGGGAGAAGGGAGAGAATTGGGAGGTAAGAAGGGATCGCAATGGTGATTTGGATCATTTTAACATATATGGATTGAAATTTTAAGAATGGGCAGGGTTTTTTTAAATTTTAATTTTCCATTTTTCCAATTTACATAACAATAAGCATTTTTAACAGTACTTTGTCATGTGTCTCTTAGTTATCTACATTTATTTCTATACATTTTTGTTTCTCTGTTCAACCACTTATACCACTTATCCCAAACCTCGTAAAATTCTGTTTCATCTTTGCCTTTTATTTCTAATGTGAGCTTATACATCTCGGCACATTCTAGTATCTTATGAATAATCCTCTCGTTGGCTGATATATTTTCAAGTTTCCAACATTGGGCATAAATAATTCGTGCTGCTGTTACTATACGTAAAATGATATGTTGGAGTTGCTGCTTTATATTCCTAATAAAAATAATTCAGGTTTAAATTCAATTTGTTCTCCTGTTATCATCTGTAACCATCTCCTTATCTTTTCCCAATATTTCTTTGCTTTGGGGCATTGCCACCACATGTGATAAAATGTTCTGTCCTATTTATACTTCCAGCAGTCTGGTTTCATATTTGCGTACATTTTAGCCAATCTTGCCAGCCACCTATAAAACATTTTGTACTGATTTTCTTTATATGCAGTCAACAAGAATGGGCAGTTTTTTAAATATTTACTTTAATTATATTAAGCTTATTTTAGTCATCTTATCACAATTTCTTGTGTTTATGTACACATTGATTTTCAGCAATCACAATCAGAGGAGGTTCTGTGGAAGTGGAAAAAAGAAAGTTTTGGGGTCATACATGGTTGCAGGGAAATAAATTGCCTATTCCTGGTCTAGTTATTGTAGGAAAAGAGCTATGTTAATCTATGGTACTAGATTATTAATTCAGAAGCAATAAAATAAATATATTGATGAAGAAGGAGCATAATTAAAGTGTGTACCTCATACAGGTGAAAACATCGAGCTAAATGTCCATTTGGTGTCAGCATTAGAACTATTTTTGTAGTTTGCCAAATGCTTCTAGAATTAAATATCATTATTACTCCTACGTCCTATCATGAAATACTTCAAAAATTATTATCAACTGACTGAGGGAAAGAGTATTAGCAATGGACAAGCTGATAAATTGGCACGTTTTTTAAAAAAACACCTCAAAAAAAGAATTGGTGATGGTAGGTCATCATATCTATGTGGAGGTTGATGACTAAACGGCTACAGGAGCTGGGAAATAATAGTGTCTTCCTTATATTTATACAAATACTTTCCATTTTTCATAAACTATCAACCCTGCCCTCCCATTCCGACCCATCTCCCAAATTTATTCTGCTACCCCATGAAAAATTGAGAGACCCAGAAAGAAAAGGTGGAAGAAAATGTTGGTTGTGTCAGTGGAAATGCTTTCTATATAAAATTCAATTTAGCTTTAGACTTGCACACTATAGCCTCAGATGACCTTTTTTAGGCCATGCTATTTAATTGCTGTATAATTAAAATTATTGAGAATTTGATTCTCTCAATGAAAAGTTAAGGAGATCAATGAAAATTGAAGGTTTAATCCATAAAGAGAGTGTGCAACGGGCACCTACATGGTTTTTTGGCTGGAGGGGAAATCTGTAAACTCAGATAAGTACTACTTTCAGAGTCCAGTCTTCTTTTGTACTTCTGGCGGCCTCCACGCACTCGATCCAAACGCACTCCTGCAAGCAAAAGAACGAGATCTTAAGGATCTTACATGAGATTCTCAAAGGGGGGGAGGGACATTCCTTTACCATCAATAGCAATTATAAATGGAGAAAGATCAATAGTACAAAGCAAGGGGAGTGGGAACATATTCCTAGTTTAACTGTCAAATATACATAAAATGGCTTCTAAGATTAACAGTTTAGATAAAAGCATAAAATATATGTATACATCTGCAATTCTTTGACAGTTAATTGGAAAGGGAAAACAGCTTCTTCCAAGTTTGGTATATAAAACAGAGGCAAAGCTCAGTTGTTATTCCTGAAGTGACTCAGGAATTAAATAACTTCCTCAACAAATTAGCCTGCAAATACTTTCTAAAACCCAGATTTCTGAGAGCAAAAATTGTGACAGATTTCATCTTCCTTTTGTACAAAAAATGCCCAGTATGGCAAACTATCTTTGATAATATACTTGTGATAATCTAAAAAAAACAAATTTATTTTTCCCATTCAGTAATACTGTTTTATTTCCATTAATTTCTGTATATATTTCAACTAATCTAAATATAGTTTTCAAATAATCAGCCCAATAAGAAAAAAAAGACTTAAAATTGCATTATTAATTAACTCTAAAATTGGGTAAAACTGTTTTAGATTTTCTTTCACTGAATATTAATGAATATATATTACCGGTATTTTTTCACTTCCTCTTCCAAATTAGAGATAAAAACATATAACACACCTTAAACGTTATCCCTTCCTGTCTTTCTAAATCAATAGAATTGTTTTTCTTTTGTATCAGTTGTTCACTAATATCCATGGCAACCTGGCCCAACCATTAGGCACAATGAAACAACCATCTCAAGCAGCAAATACAGGAGAGCAGACAATGGCATTGATTTGGAAAACAGAGCTGGTCGTGGATGGTGCCATCTTGGCTTTTGCCTTAAGCGGAAAAAATATTTGGGCAGGATGAAGAGGACACCAATAGTTATTGACCCAATTCCCAGAACACCAGTCTGATTCTTGGGTAATCTACAGTTTGTAAAAAAGAGAAGCAATTAACCTTCATAAATATTACTGAAAAATTGCAACCTTCAAATCACAATGAATTCTTCTTGCAAAAATCACTCTCCTTTTCGTCTGAATCTGTAAGTGCTTCCTATTTTACTTCACTGACAATCGGCATCCTTTTTATCTGTTTCTTAAACAAAGTTATGCTGAACTTTCATTCAGGCTCATAGACAAAACATTGTTCAAGGATCTGAAAACGTTACCATTTTATTTTAGGAATTTATGTATGAGTTAAAATGCTACATCTTTGTTTAGTACGAATGCAATCAGTACATTCAGGTTTGAACACAGTCAATAAAGGCTACAGGTCAATCTTTTCACATGTATGCTGGGATGTAAGCTGCACTGAGTTTCATGGAACTTCTAGATCATAGTGAAACACTGAAGCCTTAGACGTGAAATTATTTTTTTAAAGTGGGATCCTTTAAAAAGTTGAGGATCTTTAAATACAATTAGAAAAAGTATATGACTACTTATTCTAATGGTATAATGCTATTATAACCTAAAGTTTAGACCAGGGGTCCTCAAACTTGGCAGCTTTAAGACTTGTGGACTTCAACTCCCAGAATAGCATAGCTGGCTGGAGAATTCTGGAGTTGAAGTCCAGAAGTCTTAAAGCTGCCAGGTTTGAAGACCTCTGGTTTAGACAGACCTAAACATTAGGCTAGATACAGGGGTGTCAAACCCAATCGCATTGCAGGCCATATCGTGACTTATCGTTTTTGTCCTTGTGAAGCCGGGATGGGCATGGCCTGCATGGGCCATATCCAGCCCGCGGCCGCGTGTTTGACATGCCTGGGCTAGAATAATAGTTGACATAATTGTTGACAGAATAGTTTATAGTAACATTAGCTTAACTTTATTCCAGGCATGTCCAACCCATGGTCCACAAGTCCCATGCAGTCTTGGACAGTTAGTAACGCAGCTCCATAAGTTAGTAAACTTTTAAAGGAAGTTTGTTGTTTATCAACTATATTATATATTTTATATGTGATCCAAGACAATTCCTTTTTACTCAATGAGGCTCAGGCAAGGCAAAAGGTTGGACATCCATGCTTTTTACTGTATTTTCTCTATTTAAATCTGGATGCATTGGAGGTCCAAATCAGGACATTAATACTTTGTTTGGTTGTTTATGCAATCTATATGGCTTCCCAACCTGCAACTCTGAGTGGCCAGTATAAAATTAAAACTTCATAACCTCTCCAAAACTCCACAAAAAACCTAAAAGCAAAACATATAACAGCACAAATTGAGTTCAAGGTCTTCAACAACACAAATTAATAAATAAATGGGATTACTAATATCCTGATCCAGTGAATTCAATGATCCAATGGATAAAAACCAAATTTTAAAGTCTTATTTAAGACCAACAGGGCCATTTAAATCTTGGGAAGTGAAAGAAAAAATGACTGTTGTTCCAACGGGCAGATGCTTTATCAGTAAAGGCATGCCTTCTGGGTCCATTAGAAGATATTAGATTTAGATTAATAAAGAAACCCAATATATGCTTTCTTGATTGGACATTATGATTGAGGTAGATATAATCAAACAGTCCTTTTGCTCACCCTGTGGTATGAAGAATTTTCTAGTGACCAGAAACTTGTGTTACACCTGGAAACCTATAAGAAGCCAATGCAGCTCTGATGTTACATGGATGCATCCATAACTACCTATTCTGCATTCTGGACCAAGCACAGATTCTAGATGATGTTCAAGGATGGTAGAATACATTGCAATAGTTAAAGCGGAAGGTGACAAAAACATGAATAACCACGAGCAGCACCTCCTGAACCAAGGAATGGGAAGAGTTATACAAACACTGTTTTGGCTTATGCAAAAGACCCTTTTTGATCGTATCTCCTTCGCAAGCAGGAAGTTGGAGTCCAAGTGAAGATCCAAATGGTGTACCAATTCTGTCTGAGAGAGTGCAACACCACACAGAACTAAGATAGAATGTCTCTGGATCTGGGAAGGACCTAAAGCCCACAGCCATTGGAACCTGCTTAACAGATTAACACAGTTGGAAGGGACCTTGTAGGTCATCTAGTCCAACCCCCACCCAAGCAGGAGACCCTACACCATTTCTGCTTGAGCTTAGACAAAACCTATTTATGCCCATCCAAACACCAGGAATATTTCACTAGCATCATTTGGTTGACTGGGGAAGAGATTTATAACTGCATATAATCAGTGAACTGATATTTAACCCTATGTTATCAGATATTAACTTGCATCTTTTTGTTTCTTAGTTTTACACTGATCACACAGATGAACATCATCATATGTCTTTACATTATGAATGACAAAATTCATCTTATCAATGCAGATTCATCCAAAAAGTAGTTTAATGTGCATATGGAATTTTTAACACATTTGCATAGCATACAAATGGTGAAACCTTTGGCTGTTCCTGAATTCCAAAAATATTACATCTGTAATCCACATGGTACTTTTCGGGGGGGGGGGGATATTTATTGTTATGGTTTTCATAGCATCCAATTTCAAATTGGATTTCTGCCACTATCAGCTAAGTTAATAATATAAAGGGAAGCAAATATATATAATATAAAGGGGTACACTATATATATATAATATCATATCATATATCTACAGTAATGTAATAATATTATTACTACAGTAATATAATCTGCAACTGCCTCAACCCAATGGATATGGAGTTTGTCATTCTGTCTGAGAACACAATGTATATGTGCTTATATTTGTAGTGGAGGGGGCCATAAGTGTATGCAAATTGTATTCGCTAATGTACAGTATATACCAATGCATACGAAGGAAAAATGGTTTCTACTGGCTATGTTCCAATTGCCATGCATTTTCTTTTCAAAGGTGCATGCTAAAGTCTAATGTGAAACTTTTCAGGCTAAGTTCTGGTATTTGAAAAAAAAAAAAGCAGATAGCAGCCAAATAATACTGAAAATAAAATATAACACGACAAAACATTAAAACATGAACTACACAAAATATAATAAACCACACAGATTGGGAATAGGTACAAATACATTTAGACCACTCTGGAATTATCAGTATGTTTAACGGCTCTGGCCCTGAATTGCTCAATGTACGTAACAGGGAACATTTGCACAAGGCTACGTCAAGTGCTATGATAACTTGACCATATCTTCCTTAGAGCAAGAATTGGTTAGTAAATTGAACCACCCAAACTTCAGCTCCAGGGCCAAGACTCATTACAGGATAAGGGAAGGAGACGATAGGGAAAAAGTCACACAATTTACTAAAGAAATATACATATATATTAAACATTTTGCCCTCAGTACTTGGCTGGGAATGTGGCTGCACAGGTTGCAGAGGAATTAGGCATTCTCAATCAGATTAGAGAGGCACAAAAGAACTTAAGTGTATTAGAAGAGATAAGAGACAGAAGTACAAGGAGATTTAACCTCCACATCTCTTTTCCTTGTTGTGCATATGTCTTTTCATTCAAGGACTTTACCTCATTAATTTCCAACAAGACATTGTTCTCCTCCTGTTCCTGCATCCTGTTTGACACTCCTTGAGACAAACACTTTAATAAGGTCACTGTTGTTTCATCCCAACGCAGACATCATACAGACAGTGTTAAAGAGACAGGATGTAGGCTAGCTGATTTATAAACATTTCATTCAGCCTTGCAAATGCCATTCAGAGAAATTCTAAGTGTTTGGGCTGCAGAGAAATGAGCTCCTATTTATTCAACCAAACAGGCTGAATAAACAGATACATCCGTGCCCTAAAAAGTTTGCAATCTCACTCAAAATTATGGAAATGCAACTCAGGAGCTACATTCTGCATGTAGCTCCTCGTCATCCTCATCCTCCTCACTGAAATCAAATGAGAGAAGCATGTACATTAGGACATTGTACAAACTTGTTGGATAGCGTAAAAATTATCAAAAAGTAATAGAAGCATTAGGCACTAGATTGAAAGATAAGCAGTCAGTCCATTCTACCACAAGACCACTCACAAATATTAGTTCGTATGAGCAGATTCAATTCTGGCAACTCATTGCCTGATATATCCTGGTCCTGCACTGTATCCAGGGCTTTGAAAACAAAATCTAGCACTTTGGACAGGTCCTTTAAGACTACTGGTAACAAGTTCATTGACTTCAAAATTAGTTTACCGGGATTGTCCTGCAAGCAATCTTACTCTCTCCTATTGTATCAACTATAACCACTGCCTAAAGGCAGCTACATTTTCCTCCACCTGAGGACAAAATAGATTTCTCTCTTTCTCTCTCTTTCTAACTTGCACTAGCACTTGAGTGAGGAAAACTTAAATTCATACAGTCTAAATACAATCTCTCAAACTTTAATTTCAATCTGCTTGCTCTCCATCAGTCCATCTTAACTCACTTTAAGCATCCTGTTCTTTGAATGTCAATCTACTGTATGCCACAATTGTACACTTCTTTCCACCACTCCATGGCCTGACTTACACTGGATAAGAAATTCAAGAGAGAAGCACACTAAAAGGCTTGGATTTAGCAGAGATGGACAATTTACCTGATAGGAAAAATGTGATTTGTCAGATTATTGGTCATGATTTATAGATTCTGGAAATGTACATAGAATGATTTATGCAAATTATATAATTTGAACAACTTACCTTTTTAAAAGTCTCAATTCACAGAAATTAGAAATGGAGAAGTAGATAGATGACAGAACTGAACAGTTTGCAGAAATGGGAATAGAAACAGGATGAATATACAAAGCATAAGATGCCAACAAGAGGATGCCAATTGAAAATGAGATCATAGTAAGTTTCTGCTTTTAATGCTAACTGCTGAGATTCAAAGTCTGACATTAGCTAAAATTTCATAACAATAGAGCCAAGTCATGATCACTATGTGAGAAAAACTGGGAACTGTTAGCAAAAGGTTCTGCAGTGCAAGCTGTCATTCTACAATACACCTGATCTAGCTTGTTGCTTCACTAGACAGAAAACAAGAGGAAAACAAATTCTCCTGCTGCCTTTTGAAGCAGCTACCAACCATGATTTACTACTTTTGCATTAGGAGAGGGAGGCTATCTAACACAAAGCTGTTTTAAACAGTCCCAATTAGTTTACTTGCCTAATTAAAAGAAAACAAAATTCATTCTCAATTGTAATTTATCTGAATCATTAAATCTCCATGCATTTAAATGACTTAGCATATGAAGATAACAAAATGTTTTTTTCGCCCCTCTGGGAAACATAATGGTATGTGTGTGTGTGCATGCCTGGATGCATATACTGGTACATGGAGTGATATGAAATACAACGCTTAACCAAAAATTTTCAGAAGAGGCTTTTCAAAGGGAAAATTCTGAACATTTTCTTTTTTTAGCCCTATGCCCAAACAAGGTATTTTGTTGAATATCTTCAAGATGAGCATGGATTGATCTCTAATTTCTTCTACAATTGTCTAAAAACAATGCCAGATCTGAGGCATTGGGGGAGATGCAAAATGCAGCTGGTCTGCCAATATAGTGATTTAGCTCTGTGAATGCTGTCACTTCTGACATAAATTCCTGGAGGAGAAAGGGCCAAAAAGGAAAGAATGGCTATCCCTCACAAGCAAAAATGGGAAATGTTCAGAGAATTTGCTTCCGATTCTATCACTTCTGAAGATGACGGAAATATGGGAACAGCATTTAGCTCAGTTCCTGCATCTCACCATTTTTATGTAAAATCTGTTAGAGAATGTTTTGAGGCAATAAAGCCTGCACTGCATGCTAGAATGAGTCTTCCATGGAAGCCCGCTCCTCACTAAATGCAATCTAAACTGTTTGAGGGTGACCCTCGGGTATACCTTTGCCTGATCCCTCTTCTTTTGGGATGGCACTGTCTTCATGCTAACGTTATGAAAGAAAAAGAAAAAAAATGAATTTGATTTTATAGAAGGAAATTATTTATAGGAGATATGAGCACCTTTTGGAAACTATGACCTGTCCTGGATGACTGAGAATCTCCATAGACATAGGAGATATGATGAAAAACAGCAGACCAATTATGGTGAGGTACAAAATACAAAAGCAAGCAACTGGGCACCTCTGTGGGCACATCTGAGATTGTAAGAACTGCTGTTATTATAACCTCAAAAACAGCCTCCCACAAACCTGTCACAACCCTACAGCCAAACTTTAGGAGGCCTGGTCTCCTAAGGTTGCTCAATACCCACGTAAGAACTGCTCTGAGCTTGTCAGATGAAAACTGGGTTGTACTTCCAATAATTAAACATGAGCACTGGATTGGGGAAGGGAGTTTCTCATCAAATAAACTTGTATAATGATCAGCTTCATATGCTACACTTGTTCCTATTTATCAAGGTCAACCTCTTTCATGGTCCTTGCATCTCATAAATCACTGCCCCTATCTCTATTTCTTTGGGGATATATCTAGGGAACTATGAAATGTTAATTGTTGTTATTTTTCAGGGTACAATCTCCTTACTCTTGAAAATCTCTAAAGTTTAAATGCTACCCTTGGGCATGTGGTGGTGAATGCATCCTTATCTTGTATACAAATGGACTATCTATATGAATACTAAAGCACGAAGCAGTACAAAGTCAATGAACCCATATCCTGCGGTTTGACTATTTTTCAAAGCTCTTGGTAAGTGTAGAGAAAAAATATATTTTGTACCCAAAAGAACAAATGGTTTCCTGCCTTTTAAATTAGTAGCAAGGCTTTAAAAAAAAAATCATATAATTTTCCAGCCTACTTGGTGATTTTTCAGAAATTCTTCTCTTTCCTGGGCTTTCACTTTCTGCTTTGTTTTATGTTGTTTTGGTTTCTGAATAAAGTGCCATGCATGGAATCCAGCAATAAAAAAAAATCTGACTGCAATATGCCATTACCTCATGTTTCAAGTAAGACTGACAATTTTCTAGCCATCCTGTTGGTGCCGCTTAAGTTACAGAAGTCCTTTAAAAACATCTGCGCCCATATAATTCCTCTGCTGTAAAAGGAGCTGTTCTGAGGATCCATTCAAGTGGAAATTCAGTGTGGCCGAGCCAGGTGACATCTGCCCAACAAGTTTGAGATCAGATGTTCCCTCACTGGTCTATAACAACAGTTTTTGGAGACAGATCTTTTTCCTTCTTTTCTTAATGGGTGTTAAACAATTCCACCATTTTATTTTCTTTCCAAAATATTGGCTAAAGACCCAGTTTGTTACAAGTGAAAACAGCCAGATGTGTAGAGATAGAACAAGTAGTATAGTTACATTCCTTCCCTACCCCCAAGACTAAAATACAATTAAAATGTCCAAGAAACATCCCATACAATGGAAAATGAACTTCAGACCTAATATTAGATGCCATGTTGAATTTCCAGGACAGCATTTTTCTCAATTTTATCCTTATGATAAAAGAGGTACACACACACACACACACACACACACACACACACACGGTTTCCTATATGTTAACTTATAATACAACAGAGGGAGATAGTTGGGATCTTTATACTACAGTAAAAGTTGTTCTTAAAATAGCTCAGTGTCTTTACAAATACACTTACAGACCCTAAAATAATCTGTCTGAAAATGTGTGCTGTTCACTGAGAAAACTTTGCATCATTCGCTTCATTCATCTAACTGTGTAGAAAAATGGTATTTCTGGCACAGGATTGAAGCAGAATGCTCTATAAATACAAAGCCATTAAACCTGAGGCAGCAGCAACCTGATCAGGGCTGCCTTTTAATTTCCTGACATGAGCTGGCCACTAACCCAATTACCCAGAATCCCCGGAGGAGTCTTCATCCTTCCCAGGAAGCACAAAGAGAAAGCACAAACATACTGTCTGGATGTCAGCAGAGCTTTCACTGAAATCAAATATCCTTCAGAAAACACATGGAAATCGAAAGCTGGGGGGAAGGGAACTCAGCAGGGACACTTGACAGACAGACAGTGTTCTAGAATGGCAGAGTGCCACTGAAAGGGATTTAAGGAGGAAATAGGGGGGGTTGGAATTGTTACCAACTGAACATTTATTTTTTAACCAAGGGCCTTGCTTACAAGCAGTGGCTATAGTAGACATGACTTTGGATTTCTGGTACTTGCAGTACCCTGTTCAGCAACATAACATCTGTCTTGGTTTCTCTGACTTTTGATCTTCCCTCTGCCTTTGAGAACTGCATGACAAGCAGAGATTTAGCAGCTGAAGCATTTTTCTACAATGGAAATGCTACCAATGGGAAAGCATTCCTTGATAAAATTCAGCCTGTAAGTTAATGTTGAAGGCAACAGGGCAATATATGAAATAGTGCAAGCTCTTTGCAAAAAGAAGAGCAGCTTTAAAGTCAAGGCTCAGCTCAAACCATTTTTAGCTGAATTTTTGTTCAGAATGCAGCCAACCTATCGTATACTTATTTTCAATTCTGGAGCATCATTCAGCAAAATCAGAACTCTGGTTTTCAATCAATTGTTAGATCAATTGTGCTTTTTCCACCTACAGAGATGTACCTTGTAGTACTCTTTAGATCTCCCTTGTCTTTATGGTTGGCAGGATGATGGAGATTGTACTGCGATATATTTAGAAAGCACCAAATTGGGAAAGATTTCTATAGATCAAAAATCACATCTACAACAGTCTTCCAGAATTTCGGATAGTTATCCTCCACTTGAGCATAAAGCTGATCTGAAATAGGGTGATCCACATAGTATTTGATATGGAACTAAAATGTCTAATACATCCTGTTTCTAATACAAAAATCCTATAGGCAGCAAAAACTCTTAAAGGTGGTTGGGAGTTCAGTATGTGGTAAAGGCAGAAGATAACGTCAAATTCCTCAAAGACAATTTCAAATAAGGTATTCTGATGTTTTCTTGCACTTCAAATACAAATTTTTAATTTTAGTTTAATTTTTTTTTAATTAATTCTGTAGGCTGCCTGGAATCAATGTGTATGAGTTGGACAGCCATATAAATTATTTAAATAAAATAAATAAAATAACATAACATAATTGTCTAGGCAAAAATTCTTAACACTCAAGCTCATATTGCACTCATAATCTGTGTTCTGTTAACAGAAACATCTTTGGCAGCAAGTTACTGGCTACAGAAACTGACTGCTATTCATGAGATAGAACTATCAATAATTAGACTGATTGCATTGTATTCCATCCAATAAGTTTTACTGAATTTTAGCTTGCTATTGAACTTGAGCATCTTTGAATCAAATGGTAAAATATGAGCATTACAAATATATAAGGACATTTTTGAAAATTAAGGACATGTTTCTTTAGTAAGATTTGCAAGTCAAAAAGTTCGCCTTAAGACTAAGTGGTCCACAAAAGAGCGCTGGGAGATGGATTGGAGAGGGAAACATTTTTTAAAACTTTCTGGCATTCCTTCATCCCTAATCCTGCTTCTTTTTCATTAGGTGTCCCACAGGGCCTTGGAAATATAGGTTATGTCCAGACTCCAGCCCAGTGGTGGGTTTCACTTATCTTTACTATTGGTTGCATGTGCAGAGAATATCCAGGCGGGTGGGTGAAGCCTCCTGCCGCCGTTGCTACCGATTCGCCCGAACCGGGGTGAACCGATAGCAACCCACCACTGGTCCAGCCTTTTTCAAAGACAGGCTTTCCCAGACTATAGGATTTGGTTGCATAAGCTGCCAAGAGACCATTGCAATCCTGGTGCCTGCTAACTGCTCAAAACTATCTAAGGTATTCAAGCAACTCTTTCTCTCTCACAGAGGAAATGTTCAGAATAGCATTTTTCTTCACCACTACTTCAGAAGTTGAGGATCACAAAAGAATGGCCTCAGCATAATACAGAAATATGAACTGAAACAACAACAAAAATGCATATATGACATTTGATCTCAGTTATCCATTAGTGTGTCTCCTGGTTTTATTAAAATAATATCAGAATTTAAAACAAATATCTAGTGTCTTCCAACCTATCTTCCCTGAAGGTCAAATTCTCCTGGCCAAAATCTGGAACCAATTTTTTCCCTCCAGGGTGATCTCTGAGAGCAAAATTGTATATTCAGCAAAAATACTTTATGTCACTTTGGACAATCTCTACAGATTTAAAGCCCCTGAAGGACACTTTTTTCTGTGAGAAGGATGATTAACTATAGGTTAAAAACCAACATAGTGAATACATGTGCTCGGGACTTATATCTCAGAATTTAAACAGGTAGTTTTTCACTTAGAATTTTAGGTATATCAGTGAGCCTCTACTCTGCAGTATAAAAATGGAAGTAATTGAGATGGCTCTATGCTCATGCATCCTTTTAGTTATAGTGCATTGATTGGGGCTCTTTTAAAGAAAACAGCCACGATATCTGAGAAACCTATTGATTGTTCATTCTGTCCCTTCCTGCTTCTTTCTTACTCACTTTCTGCATTGCTCTACCAAGCCCCAGGATCTACATCACAAGGGTAGTCTTTCATAGTCTTGAAGTGTCCCTTTGGAACCTTACTTTTTCCCTTTTCCCTTCCATTGACCCTATTTGAAATGACAATCCTTATCTTCCGTCTTTTCTTTTGGGGGATGTCAAAAATTATTCCTCAGTAAGTGAACAATAATATATAGATGATACATGAGTGGGACTGGAAGGCTGTGGTGCATGTGTTATTAAATGTGTGGGTAGGTGTGGGTGTTAAGTATGAAAAATGTTGGTTTCCACCAATGCTGCAGAGCAAGTGTCAAGATCTATTTTTTAAAAATAAATAATAAAACCTAATAAATACCGATAGTTTTTCTGAAATTTGAATTTAGATTTGAACATTCTGCTACCTTTCCAAATGAAAATATATAACAAAAGATACAGCTCAGGTCTATAGCTGGTGATATTCGGCTAACAATAGACTGTAAAACTGAAGAGTTTGCCAGACAATGATATCATAAAGAATTTATAGCAAATATTCTGGAATTTGATTCCACATAATTCACTGTCGACTATTAATTTAGATGAGTTTATGGAGAGATTAAACAAATTCATGAAGAATAAAGCTAATCTTGTTAGCTCTAGTCATGCTGGGCTATATATTGCCTCCAATAAGGAAGGCACAAGGCAGTATGTCTTTCACTAAGGTACAGATCTTGTGATACTATTACATTCATGTCAGCTTTTTAGCGTTGCTAGTCCAGCCAGACATCTGCTGAGAAAAGACTGCTGAATTAGACAGGATCATAGTTTGAGGCAGCAGGTTTCTTGGGGTCTTGTAATCGTACATCTACAATGATACTGATGAAAATGATCACAATCATTTTGTTTAGAGAGTTTAGAGAGTTTGAAATAGCCCTAAATACTAAACATGGGAAAAAAGGGATCAGTATTATTGTTTGTGTGTCTATCAGTCATCATTATAAAGATGAGTATTAGGCAACAAGAGAAACAACATTTTTTTAAAAAACCTAGAAAATAAGAAGACAGTGTGGAAAATTGATATTTAATTACAAGACATCCTATAGTCTGGGGGTCACTTCATTTTCTGTAGTATATAGACTTGCTGCATGCCTTTCAGAATAAAGGCAAGTAGTGTTTAACTACTGGTAAATATTAAGAAACGGCATATAGGGAATAGTTTGATAGGTTAGTTTCTGGACAAGAGAAGAATGGAATATTAACTTGAATATCAACATTCTCTTCTAAACTATGAACATGTAAGTGAAGCTCCTTCCCTTATAACTGTAAAGATTGATCTAGATACAGAATGAGAAGATGCAGAGCCTCTACTCCAGTCCCTGAGAGGTAGAGTGGATACTCCAGTGGTGGGTTGCTACCAGTTCATCCTGGATCAGGCAAACCAGTAGCGGCGGCGGTGGGAGGCTCCGCCCACCTGCATCTGCGCATGCAAGTGCATGCACGCCCACGAGCTAACCGGTAGCGATGGGTTTTGAAACCCACTACTGGGATACTCTAATATAGCTACAGGAAGCACAAAGGAATGCCAACAACCATTTTAAAAACCAAAACCCCGACCAATTTTATGCGGTATCTCTATAGCAAGTCAAGCAATTGTGGTTTTATTTTTTTACAGAGTATTATGATTCTTTGAACACTAAGGACAATGAACCTGTATTTCTTCCTTTCGGTAGATTTTATTTTATTTTTTCTGCATGGCCTTATTGACTAAAATAATATAACCAAAACATCTAAAACAGTTTTATATCGGGAATAGTTCCTAACTAATTAGATACATTCATAGCTATCATGGGTAAGAATGGATGCTATGGCAAATACAGAGCTGTTGCTCTTCCACTTTATTTTACTGCATTTACAAATACTTCACTTTCCAAATCTTCCTGCAGCTTTTTACTCACTGTCTGAATGCGGGGAGAATGAAATGGCCAACACCATCAGATTATATTTCAAGCACTTTATTTCTGACTTTTAGAGGAACAGTTTAGACAAATGGCAGCTATGTTTATCTAGGTCTGCCATTATTCTATGAATCCAAACATAAGCACACTATAAGTCTGCAGTCATAAGTGCCTCCTGCCCCACCTCCCTAGCAGCCTCAATTCACCTGGCCAAAATTTGGTTCTGCAATTTTTATTTTTATAATTTGATTTATATGCCGCCCTTCTCCGGAGACTCAGGATGGCTTACAATGCGTTAAGCAATAGCCTTCATACTTTTGTATATTTATACAAAGTCAGCTTATTGCCCCCACAATCTGGGTCCTCATTTTACCTACCTTAGAAAGGATGGAAGGCTGAGTCAATTTGGCGTTCAAATGTCAAAATGTCTGCAGGCTTCAGTCTGAAATATTTGTACATGTGTGTTTAGAACACACTGTATATCACCTGAAAGCATTTTTTTTCTCTGAGGAGACATTTAACAATTGGGTACAGCAACCCAGCTCAGGTTCTATTGCATTAGCTTCTGCAGCTTTTTACAATTACTTTAAGATCTCCAGCTTTTAAAATACAAAAATGGTCTTGTTTCATTCTGATCTTTTTTCTCCTTTCTGCCCAGGTACCCATTTATGTCAAATAAGGATGAAGACAGATACAGATAACAAACAGAATCCAACTCACCCCCCCCTTTTTTTTAAAGGGCTATCCTAATTATGTTTTTCATCTTAGTATTCTTTGGGGCAGTCCTAGATGCAATCTGAAACTTTCACCATATCTAGCACAGCCTAATTTGAATGGCTGCTACCTCTTTCACTCATTGCATCTTGAGAGCAACAATACAGAGACTCAATCACTTTAACATCATCCATCTTTTAACCTGTTTTCCTCTTCACACCTGCTGCTACAGATGAAGAAGCCCTGAGGACTCAATAGCTTGCATGCTGTATTCTGTGGAGGATTTAATAAAGGAATTGCCCTAATAATAAATGGGCAAGAGAAGGCTGTTTCACAAATGAGATCTTTGCCTGCGCTCATCAGAGAAACAGAAATCTACAGAAAAAAGTTTTTTTTCTCCATCATCTTTGTACAGCAAAACCAAGAAAATGATTTCTCTATGGTGAGTTTCTATATAGTATTTATTTATTGACTTTACCCATGGTAGTTTACAAAAATAATCAAACTATAACTTAAATAATCAAAATATAAATGAAAACAGCATGTCAGATTTAAAAAGTGACCATATATGATGATGGTAAGCCATAACACTATCAATACATATCTGCTGATGGCCTATATACACACACCCCTGGCCAAATATCATTTAAGGTTGGGATGAGTAAAAAATAAAATAAAAATCAAGATGGCTGCAATCCTGCAAACCACAATACTGCTTCAATAATACTGCTCAATCTTGATTTTTTTAAAAATCTCCCTAACTGTTCCATTACCTGAAGACCTTCCCTAGGATCATCCTCCACATTCTGAGGCAAGAGACAGTGAGATCTGATTAATTGAACTGCTCGTTTTTCAGCTATTCTCTTCTTTTGTTTCGCTTTTATATTCAAACCGAAAGCGCAATGCAGCCCACCTTACCTTCTTTCAGCATCCCCACTTTGAGGCATTTCATAAAACGACAAGCCTGACAGGATTTGCGCCTCCGTTTTGTGATTTCACACTCATTGGTAGCTGGACAACTATATTCAATGTTCCCTGCAAATAAGAAGTGAAACAAAAGTGAGGACAGATGTAAGCATGTCCTTTAAAAAACAAAAACAAATCCTGAAAACAAATAGGAACGAGAACATTCATCAAAATCTTTCTGCCAGAATCAGCGGGACTGGAAGACTAGGAGCACCAATCTACCTAAATTCCTTGGACCAATTCACTTTTTGCCCTTTAAATATATTAATGACAATATTGTCTGAGGATTCCTATACAGGACCTAATACGTCAAAACATAAGGGTCTAAATAAAACATTGCATTTGTTTGTTTGTTTGTTTGTTTGTCTTGGGATAGAACAATCCCAAATGGTGCATCTGAATCCCAGTCATTTCCTAAAGAGCCTCCCTTCCCCCCTGTGAGCTGCTTTATGGTATATTAATATAAGGAAGGGTAACCAGCCCAAGGAGAGATTTGTGAGTCAACAGGACTCTATCATCAGTCTCCAATGAGAAATTGGCTGAATCACATCGATTCATAGTAAACATGTTTGGAGATAACATAATTTCAGTAAATAGTTCCATCTTTAAGACAGATAGAAATAGTGGAACTATCAGGGCAATATTTTGGCTTCATTCTTCAGAATGACTCGGAAAGCACATGAATAGTTCACCACACTGTGAAGTGATGTAATGCATGTTTCTATCTAAAGAGCATCCTTCTGCCCAAACACCATTTAGTCTAAAGCTGAACTAGATATCTGGAGGCAAATATTTCTTTCTTTCTCTTGGACACATTCATACAAGCACAATTACGTAAACGCAGCTTTAAATTTTTCTTGGCTCTGATTAACTCTAGCAATCAAGACTATTTCACAGTAGTTTGCAAAAGCCCTTTGCATGGAATGAGGTTTGATGAGATTGATGGAGAAAGAAATGCCAGAGTTCTTGGGCAATCGAGTATTAATTTCTTTTGCTTTCTTACCAAAATAAAAACACGGTGTGCACAAACTAAAACTCAGCAAGGAAACAGGCTGGAAAAACTAAAAGTATTTCCCCATTTCATCTTCTTAGTTTGTGGTGTTAATGGATTTTGAACAAAGTTTCCACCAGTAAACAGTCATTCCCAAGGAAGCATCAAACAAATCAGCACAATTAAATCATGTAAAAGATAAAAGAGATTTTAATGGGCTGCTTTAAAAATCATCTTTGTTGGTCTTAAATAAAACTTGTGAATTTTCCTGCCATTGTTGTAAGATCCCTCTAATGCAGGGGTGTCAAACTCATGTCATCACGGCGGCATCACATGACGCATCCAGACTTTTTTCCCCTTCAATAAACCAGTTGGCGGCAGAGCCAGGACATGATGCATCTGGTCCACGAGTTTGACACTCCTGATCTACTGGGTCTGCCTTAACAATTTGGTAAACAACACATCAAAGGGAAAGGGATTCTCGGGTCATGTTTCATGAATGAAATGAAAAAGTAACTCCCGAGTTGATCCATCAGAGCCGATTCTGAGAATCAAACAATTTTCAGACCTCCAGGCTGCTACTCTGTGAAATCTCCAGCAATGAAGCCCATCCATTCCCATTCCCTTTCCTTTGACTTTCCTTGCATTGTCTGATTTTCTCAAGAGGACCTGCACTTCCTCTTGGCCTATAATATATGGTCTCACACTTGAATTCAAAAACAGTACAGTTATCAGAACAAGTACTGTGGCTGAATGAACTCATGACCAAAAAAACCTGTTTATTGCATTCTCTTCAATATTAGTAACTGCAATCTCAATTTCCTACATTTGGTGTTTTTCTTACAAAGGACAGTATTTGCTGATTCAGAACCAGGCACAAATACAAACAGGAAAAAACTCTGAAGAGCAAATTACATGGTATGCTAAATATATTCCCTGTACCATCTTTACTCAAAAGTAACTATGAATGCTGAACTGGATTAAGGTCATCGTGCATGGGAGGGGAGGAATAACTCCCCCCTTTCAATTTATGACTACCACATCAGAATCCATCAGAGAATGTTGGAGATGTGATTGTTTAGATGCTACATATTATCACATCTGGTGGACTTGCAGGAAAGTGAGGGCTTTTTGGATAAAAATCTGGTGGGTTATGCAAAATGTTTTAAAGAAAAAAATACAATTTTCTCCGCAATTCTTTTTACTGGGTATAGTTAAAGACTTTACATTGGGTGAAACTAAATTGATTTTGTATATGGTGACAGCAGCTAGGTTGTTGATTGCCCAACATTGGAAGAGTGATGTTTTACCAACGGTTGATGAATGGACCCAGAAGATGGCTGGATTTGCAGAAATGGCAAAGGTTTCAGCTTTTTTAAAAGATCAGACGCATGAGAAGTATATACAGGAATGGAAATTATGGATTGAGTATGTACAGAATAAGTATCAGACTAGAAAATATTATATCGCTTTTAGCTGAGATGACTATGTTAGTATGTTAGTAAATATAGGAAAAAAGATATGGAAGTTTGAATAACATATATATTGTTTGGGAATATTAATATTGCATATAATGGAAGTCAAGGGGGGGAGGGAAGAGGGAGGAGGGGGAGGGTTAGGGTGGGGATGGGAAGGATTTATATATTCTTTTTATATGTATTCTACATTCTGTGGTTAGGGAGGGGGGGGAAAAAGGGGGAAAAATTTGTATTGTTAAAACTTTTTCAATAAAAAAAAAAAAGAATCCATCAGAGACAGCAAAAAATTATCCACCCTACTTAGAGAGCGATTCTAGGAAGATGGAAACTATGTGTATAAAAGGAGGATCAACCTTCTGGATACCATTCCAGGCTGTAATATCATAACACTGAAAAAGGTGATTTAGACTGAAAGTGTCCAACCCTTTTTTCATGCAAGAATCCAAATTAAAGCACTCATGACAAGAGATTGTTAGATTCTTATTGGATACGTTCAGTGAAAATGAATCCACCACCTCTCTGATGACATTTAATTACAAATTAAACTAGTCTTAATGTTCAGTAGTATTTATCATTTGACTAGAATTAGTCACGCAGTAAAGTAAGATTATTATTTTCCAGTCAGTACTCTGGGATGATAGAGAACAACCCTTGATAGTTAAAGAGTGCTCTGATAAGCTCTCCCAGTCTTGTTTTTTAAGAGCTACATATTCCTAATCCCTTCAGTTTCAAAACTGTGTTTATTTTTGAAACCATATTATACTGTTATTTCATATTCTATTTATAATCAACTCCTGTTCTGATACTGTTTTCTCAAGTACAATTTTGTGTGTGTGTGTATAGTGTGTATATAGATATATATAGATATAGTGTGTGTATATATGTATATGTGTGTGTATATATATGTGTGTGTGTATATAATAGCATTATACTAATATACTATATATGTGTGTGTGTGTGTGTATACATACATACACACACACATATATACACACACACATATATATAGTATATTAGTATAATGCTATTCTTCCTTATCCATCATTCACCTCTTTAAACTAATTTAAAGCTTTGCTCTGCTTTTTAAATACTTCTTTACTTTCAGCTACCTTACTTTCCTCACATTTCTCCATTGCAGCCACTTTTCTCTCAACTCAGCAAACCTAACTGAATCGAAGAATGTCCATCTTAGGTCCTGGATGAGTTAGCACTTCTCCATTTGAGATTGGTGAACAGTCTTGGAATTTTTCCAGAGTTGCAACTACTCCGAAAAATAATTGTCAGTTATGGCTAAGAAGACCTTCATGCAAGTTCATCTTGTGTGCTAGCAGTCACTCATGTCCTAATCACCCCAAGGGGCTGCCCTTGAAGACCATCCAGAAACTTCAGTTGGTCCAGAGTGCAGTGGCACAAGCAGTGATGGGCATACCTCTGTTCTATGAGCTGTACTAGTTGCCAATTAGTTTCCAGGTGCAATCCAAAGTGATGGTTACAACTTAAAAAGCCCTTTGTGGAATAAGGCCAGGCTATCTGTCACTGGTATATTTCTGCCTGTTTGATTAGACAAAGTTGGCATGTTTCATTGATCAAATAATGTCATCTGATGTAAGCCAGGAAGCAGGTTTTCTGTTTCTGATTCTTCTTGTTGCTATTCCTGCCCTTTGAATCATAAGTTCCTACCATCATTTCTGCTTTTCTATGGTTCTATGTTGTTTTTATTGATGACACTCAGAATTATCATGGAGTTGTGTGATCTCCTATGGAAGGACGGACGGACGGACGGAAGGAAGGAAGGGAGGGAGGGAGGGATTGGCTGGGGAAAAGTGTTTAAATGAGAGTGTGCAGAAGGTAAACTTAGGGTTTAAAGGATGTTTTGAGGTTTGTCAACAAAAGGACTTTCCTGGGTGCCCCTTCCTACATTACTGCCATTTTAATTCTACAGTTTCTAGAGCATTATGGGACATTTTACACATGGCTCCTAGCCACCTGACATTGTTAGAGAGCCTGGAAAATAATTAAAGGGAGTACAAGAGGAGTATTACAAGTGGACTCTTCTTCATCATTGGAGTTTTGGTATTTTTCTGATATGCCATATAATGTACCTAAAATGAATAAAGTAGGGGAAACTGAACAGTTTGTAATTGTTTCTAGCACACATGGATTAGATTTCTCTAATCCAGAAAATACAAATAATGCTGACATGTAAATGGGGAAACATGGCTTTCCCCATTTCCTAAAGGGGAAAAAAATCTGTTTGGAAACAAGAATCAGTCATCAGTAACATTCAAAAATCAGAGATCACTCTAAACCTTCTCCCAAGATCAAACTACGTGCTGTACCAGGAGATCTTTTGGGTGGGGAGGGTGCTCAGAAAGCTTACTGAGACCATGCATTTGATCTTAGATTTGATGCTATACTGGGACAACGAGCAGTTGACTCTATAAAGATTGTCTCTGCAATCAAAACTGCTCCCCTCAGTCTTCCTTTCCAAAACAGGCATTGGAGAAAGAGGAATTAAACACGCTAACAGATACAAATACCACTCTGATACATTAGCAAATAGTAATTTTCATGCGTTCAAAGAAATAGCTTAAGAGGCTCATAGGAAATGGAAGCCTCAAGTGGCATAAAACGGCCTGAGAAATATTTTATTTTTGTATTTATTTATAACAAATTTAGCCTGCTTTTCATTAAAATTAGTACCAAAGAGGATGCAATAAAACAAGCCAATAAAACCATATAAAATGTCATTAAAACAATTCAAAGGCATAATAAGACAACTACAGCCTCACACTAAATGATGCATCAGCATAAATTAATCCTTATGGTGAAATAATTAAATCTAGAAATGGCACGGTCTCTGCCCAGAGGTCTGCTGACTAGAATGAGACAAATATGTGTTTGTTGGAAGAGGAGGTTGTTGATTTCTAAAGCGGGGAAGTGAATTGGAAGATTATGTTGCAAAGGAAGAGTCATGAGTGTTGTGCAAATGCTTTGATATAGACCTGGTCAGATATTGCCCTTTTCACCAGCAGTGAAATCCAGCCGGATCTATCCGGTTCGCACAAACCGGTAGCACCTGCGGTGGAAGGCTCCACCCACCTGCTGCGATATCATTACGTCCTGTTTTTGACCCTCCACACATGCGCAGAAGAAGTGCGCATGCCCATAGCGCATGCGCGCTCCCTCATGTCCCCATTCCTGAACCGGTAGCGAAGGTAAGTGGATTTCAACGCTGCTTTTCGCATACCTGCAAAGACAGGTGCAACTTCCATATACTCTCTAAAATGCTTTCTTTTTTACAAATCTGAAATTTAGCACATTGCAGGGCATGTAATTCTTATTTTTTCAGCAATGAAGCATTAAAAGAAAGATGAACTCTGCCAGAGAGGAAAAACTGTGACAGATGCGATGAAGCCTCACAGAGGGTGATATGGGCGTTAATATGAAAGAACGGCTATTTGCTGGGTGAGGGGAGAAACAGGTCATTTGGATTGCCTTAAAAACACTTTCACTTTCAAGTCAGGAGTCAGACTGATCAAACAAGGCTCCTCCACTGCAGCAGAGACCTCTGTGGTAAGGAGGGGGATACCATATAACATTTCTGTCTCTTTTATGGACAGACTCAAATGGATTGAAATGTGCAGCGATTGAAAGAAATATGATTTTGTGTAATCGACATAAGAAGTTAGGACCCACTTAGGATCAACAACAGGAGCAGCTGTTTTCTTCCTTGCTGAGCTGTATGCTGACAGCCTTGCCGCTACTATAGATTTACATTCAGGATACAGAGAGATTGGTCAAAAGTTCCATAAGCTATATGCATCTGCTTCCATTCAGTCTACAATCTGGCACTGCACAGTAATTTCAATTATCGGGGCAGTATCAAATACCTCTAAAAGCTGGAGTCTGAAATGCAGGCTTGATCTCCAGTGAAGAATTGAACTGCAATGGCAAGGCAATCCATCCATTCAGCTGCAAACTTGAAAAAAATAAGTTTGCAGCTGAATGGGCTGCCTTGCCACTGCAATTTTGCAGTTCAATTCTAGACTGAATCTTTGCTTTTTTTTATATGCACAAGAAGGTAGAATTTAAAAAAAAAAACAACAGTAAATGACTGGACATCAGCTTCCAGCAGCTCCAGGTACCATGGACAGTGGCAATACGGGCTGGGAATTGTAATTGTAATTGTAATGCTATACTAGGAGATTCATAGATTTCTAACCCCTGTAGTAACTTAACAATGTCCAGTTGTATAATGACATCTCTGGACATAGCTTTTCCTGTATGAAATTGATTCCACATTAAATATACTTTTCAAGAACTGCATTCTGAGATTTGTATAAAAAAAAAGAAAGAAAGAAATGAAATGAAAGATAAAATGCAGGAATATGGAAAGAGCAAATTCTACATTTCCATAACTTCTTCACCAGTATACTAGTGGAATGACACTTCTCCACACTCTGTCTAATCCCAAATCTGCTCCACATGTGTGTGAGAGAGGGGGGGAGGGGGGAGGGGGAGAAGGAGAGAGATTGCAGGCATATACTCCCCACCAAGATCTCACCAGCCAGTAAGTTTAAGCTTTTTGTTTAAATATTGCTTTAAGTCCTATTAATTAACCAGATTGTGCTGGAAGATCATCACATTTAAAATATACCTCATTCAGAAGGAAGAATCTAGAGAAACACTCTCAAAATATTAATGCCCACTAGGTGACCTTGTATGTATTTATAAAGGCAACATGCTGTAATTTGTGAAGATGGGCAAGGACATTTTATTTATGAATGAAAGTGGATCAGCCTGTTTGTTAGGCTTCCCATACACAGCAATAAGCAGAGTTTCAAGAAAAATGCATGTTTTCCTACTGCTCTGCCAGTTTATAAATTTAAGTCTGCACAAAATTTATATCCATTTTTGTATATCCCTAATTCCCCCAATACGCGCATTGTTGCAAGCAAATGTTCTGCATATATGCATTATTACTGTCTAATGCCATTCATGTATGCATTTTATGATTGGAAAACTACAATGCAATGTGAGCCAAAGTAAATGGCATTCTGGTTTGTATTTTGGAAATTATATATTAAGCTTGTATTAAAAGAAAACAAGTTTCTCTCCCATCCTTACTCTTATCTGAGGAAAAGCCTACAAAAGCAGAGGATGTATTCCCCACAAGCAAGCAATTCCAGGACAAGATAACTATTGTCTTCAAATATTTAACAAAGTTCTCTGCTCTGTTGTTATTTTATTTTTACCCCCATCACAAAGTATGTCAATTTCTTTTATGAGTCCTGGGCTGTCTGCCAGAAGAAAAGAGCTACTCACACCACCTTGCAATTTCTGTAAGTGCCTTGTGATAAAGTGATGAGATTAACTCATCAGGATTCCAGTAGCCTTCTTCTACCTGGCAGTCATGCTGTCACTTCAGTCACTGTGGACTAGGGGCAATCTGGCAGACAATGATGGAAAGAGCTCCAAGGTATCCTCAGCAGCTAGAGGAGGAAGCAATGCATGCCAATGAGCAAGGAAAGCTACATGGATATTTGCAGGCTTACACTTGTCCATGAGAATATGCTCTCTGAACGTGAGTTATTCCACTGTACCGCATCTAATTGAATCAAATGAACATTTCCCAACAATGCTTGAGGATCCACACAATGAAAGTGGAACCTAATCTAGGAAGCAGCTCTGAGCTTTTTCAGATAGAGAAAGAGATAGGAATGTGTGAGATTTAGCCTTCCTAGGTTGGTACAATTACATAGGGCCCTTGAAACTGCAAAATATGTACCCAAAGCCCAGATTTTTTTTCCTGGTGGATAAACAACGTCAAATGTGTATCCTGACACACTGCAGCCCCCAGAATTTTGGTAAATAAGGCAGGCAATCTCATGTATTAAGTAGAGGTACCTTCTAGGGCAGTGATGGCTAACCTTTTTGCCATCATGTACCAAAAGCAGGGGGAGCACGGGGGGATTGCGCATGTGCATGCCCACATCCATAATTCAATGTGCCCCCCCCCATGCATGCACACACGACCCCCCGCACGACCCCGACTTTTGGCACGCGATGGCATGGTGGGCCTGGTGGGCCGGTTCTTCACCCTCCCCAGGCTCCAAAGGCTTTCTTTGGGGAGGGTGAAAAACCGGCTTCCCCACCCACCTGGAGGCCCTCTGGAGGCTGGAAACAGCCAGTTTCCCGATTTCTGGTAGGCCTAGAAGGCACAAAAATCAGCTGGCCGGCGCATGCATGCGCACCGCAGCTGTGCTAGGGCAACGCTCATGTGCCCACCAATATGGCTCTGTGTGCCACCTGTGGCACGTGTGACATAGGTTCGCCATCACGGTTCTAGGACCTACTATATGCTTTATTCTACTTCTACTTTTCTTTTCCCCTTCAAGGTCAGACAGCTGGTACTAGAAGCTACTATCTACTATTTTTATATTACAGTGCCTTTGCATATCAATTGTTTTGAGATACAGCGAAAACAATTTCTTTTATTCTTTTATATAGATTTCGTTTTGAACATAATCTACATTGAATATTTATTAGAAAAGGTTTGGTAAAAATGCTGAAAATAAATAAATTGTTCACAGCCCATGACTGACGACTGACATTTTTATTTCCCATGATTTTCTCAAATATCGTATAAACTATAAGAAGATTACTAAATGACCATTGTAATGTATCGGTTCCTTCTGATTATAGAACATCATCACATGTTATTAGGGACCATCTCCAATTCAAAATCCTTCATGGAAATCCTTAGAGACACCTCCAATAGGCTGTTTTAAGAGCAGTTTCCACATGCTTCTTTATTTTATAGATGATGGTGGTGGTGGTGATTGTTATTATTATTATTTTATAGATACAGTTTTCAAATGGTTTAACCAACTGGAATGCATCAAACAGGGAAATTTCATCAAATCAGTTTTTAGAAACTAGCTACTCAATAGCATTTATGCATAATCTCCAAGCGGATTATACTCTTGGGGGTTTCCTAGATTTCATTCATAAGGTATTCTATTCTTCTGAAGTAATGATCTATTCTTCCAAATGGCCCATAGGAATCATAGGATTGAGACAAACAGCCTCAATGAGAATAATGAGAAACAGTTTACACTCCATTATTGCTCCAAACTTTACTCAAGCAAATGCCATATGCCCATGAATCTTGAAGAACTGTCCTTCCAAATAACTCCAAGGATGCCTTCTCAAATAACCTGGTGACCATTTATGAGGACTGCATCATATTACTTCTCATTCTTTCAATGAAAAGCACAGTTCCTAACTACCTAAATCACATCAAAATATTGCAGCCAATAGATAAATTTTCCAGAAAATGTACCAACACTGGAGGACTTATCAGGTTGGAAGCTATACCTGCACTAGCAGTAAAGCCATTACAATAGTACAGTGACAATGAGTTGGTGACAAATTAAGAGCATTTTATTCCATTCCCTAGACTCTGATTCAAAAGTCCTTCCTCTGTTGGGATTGAATAGTACATGGCTGCAGTTACACTAATGTACAGATATTTCTAATGTAATTCAGAAACTATTATTTGAAAGTAATTGTCCATTAAGTTCAGGAGGAATTTCCATCATTTGATAGACATTACTGCCTCCATTCAAGATTAATACATCTATCATTTCCATCTAGTTTTGAAAAAGCAATAGGTACTAAGATTAAATGTAAACCTTCAGCCTATCTGGTGTTCTTATCTTATAAGTTTATTAAAGTAATAATTGAAAGCATGGGAATCCACTGTGAACATCTTCTCGGAATTTGCTTTGTCTAAAATCACTTTCACAAACAAAATGTTGAACTTTGATGCACAGTAACAGGCAAGACTAAATGGTAAAGGTGTCACAGGCTCTTAAAAAATCTTCGCACAGTTGTATGTAACAAACCATGATTACATTCTTATTTTAAATGGGAAAAAGTGGCTGGGTTAATCAAAACTCTTCATTAGAACTTTTTGATCACTTTTAAGAAGCTACATGAAGGTACAATTTGTTATTGGAGCAGTTGCATTGGGAAGAGTTAAGCTTTTCTGCACTACTAACCTGGTTTACACTTTTATACTCCAAACACCACTATGCAATAAGAAAAAGATAGACAGGGAGAAAATACATGTTTGCAATTGTAATTGCTTTCCTGAGGGTTAATAGCATATTCAAAACGAAGGATTTAGAACATGGAAATGGAGCAAGGGAGAATCAAAAGCATCTGCATTTGCTTATCAAGTAAATAGGCAATCAGAAGAACCTAACAAAAACTGTCTGCTTTGACCCTCAACAAATTAAGCAATTGGTTATAATTAAAACTTTCTCATTAATCTATTGCTATCACCCAAGGACAGAGGGCCAGTTATGAGATTTGTTCCAACATAACTAATAGATTTCAAAGAAAAGGGTATGAGCTGAGAAAATCTAGATGATGTCCAAGATGTCATGCCTATAACTGATTATTTTTAAAGCCCCATGTGGTTCATAGGTAGTTAGGTGGGGAACCATAAGGATTAGTCCTGGGCCTGTCAGTCTCTAACAGTTTTATTCATGATTTGGAGAAAAAGGTGAAGAGAATGCTGGTCAAATATTCAGGTGAAATAAAACTGGCTGGAATAGTTTACATCCTTGAAGGCAAAAATGAAATTCAGCATGTTATTCCTCTGCTACAGAAGTCAGCTAAAGTATTAGAATGAAATTTAATAGAGACAAATGCAAATTTTTCCTCATTTAGTAGTGGTAGTTTTACTTAGAGGAAAAATCAAATGAGCATACATAAGATTAAGCATACAAAGTTTGATAATAATATGCATGAAAAAGATCTTTGAATTCAACTTGATCTAAACGTTGATATGTGCAAATGCAAATTTGGACTGCCTCAACAGAAATATAAGTTCTATATAAATTGCAGAAAGTAATAGTTCTAGATTGCCAAGCATTGATCAGTCCCATCTTGGAACACTGTCCTCAGTTCTGAGCACTACATTTTAGAATTCATGCAAACTGGAACAAGTACAAAGTACAGCCATGTAGATAATCTGAGGATTATAAACCAAATCCTATGAGGTGAGATTAAGAGACCTGCTATGTTTGCCCATGAGAAAGAATAGGGTGGAGATAGAATAGCACTTGCCAAATGCCAGAAAGAATGCTACAGAGAAAAAACATTACCCCATAGTGCAGAACATAGAATAACAGATGCCGCTACAGAGAGGCAGATTTTGATTTAATGTTAGGAGAATGACACAGTGGCTGAAGATTGAAAAAGGTCAATCTATACTGCAATGCCAAAACAAGGAAACTTAACAGTTTGCAAACAATATAATATTCTTATAATTTCACATGCTAGCAAAATAATGGTCAGGATCATTCAACACAATTTAGAGCCCTACATGGAAAAAGAGAAGCCAGTCATTCAAACTGGCTTTAGAAAAGGCTGGAGAACACACAATATTATTGGGGATGCGTGCCGTATAATTGAGAAAGCCAAAGAATACCAAAAAGAAGTCTTGACATAGTTAATAGATTGTAGAAAGGCCTCTAATTGTGTTGATCACATCAAACTGAAATGTGCTCAGAACATCTTATTATCCTCATGAGAAATTTATATATAGTCTGAACAGAATATGGTGAAACAGAGTGGCTCGAGGATGGCAAAGGAGTGTGACAAGGCATTTCCCCTTTTTTATTCAATCTATACATCAACTGTATATTGAGGGAAGGTGGATGCAAAAACCACGACCATGGTTTTAAAATCAGAGGAAGAAACATTAGTAACTTGCGCAATGCTGATGACACTACTACCCTGATAGGCAAAAATGCAAGGGATCTGCAAGCCCTAGTAATAAAAGTGAAGGAGCACAGTGGAAAACATGGGACTAAAATTAAATAAAATGAAGACCCAAGCTAATGACAATAGGTAGAACAACAAGCTTTAGAACTGATAATGAAGATACTGAAAAGGTAGATAGCTTCTGCCTTTTTAGGATCAACCAAAAAATAATAAAAGGAACAAGCAATCAAGAAATACACTGCAGGCTAGCACTCAGTAAATCAGCCATGAAGACATTGGAGAAGATATTCAAATGCCACAATGGGTCTATATCTACAAAGATCAGAATTATACAACCATGGTACTGTCTGTGATGCTATGAAAGGAGAAGGTGGACTCTGAAGAATCAGGATAGGAAGAGCATTGGCATCTTTGAACTTTGGTGTTAGAGAAGATCTCTGACTGTGACTATGGATAGTCATGAAAACAAATAAATAGATTATTGAACAAAATCAACTCAGAGTTGTCACTCAAGGAATAAGTGATCATATTAAAATTATAGTAAGTACATAATGTGTATATCAGACATATTATGTGACCACTAAGTTCTCTGGAAAAGGCTCTAATACTGGAAAAAATGAAAGGAAAGAGAAGAGAATGAGCAGCAGCAAGGTGGATGGATTCAGCTTCAGTGGCAGTGACTGCACCATTGGAAGACCCGATATATCAGGCTAGGGACATAGTGTGTCTTCATAAGAAAAATTACCTTTATGGTCACTAAGAGTCAACAGCAACTAGATGGGACATAATCAATCAAATATATAACTTCTTTAAAAAGAAAGAAGTTTAGAAACGAGCATTTGGAAAGAAAATGCATTTAAAGAAACATACTTGGGAAAAAATAGACTCAAAAATATATACTGATATAGAACTTTTATATGAATTATTAGCAGATACAGAAAATAATGGATTTATGACTAAACATGCAAACATGACGTTGATTAGAAATAAACTGATCCATCAAGCCTTAGAGAAAGATAATTTTTCAACTGTTCTTTGATAATTTAGTATTTCAATATTAAAGGCCTCTTTTCTCATTTTAAAAAAATTGTAAGAGAAGATTGTGAAAAACATTTCTTATATATGTTGAAATTTTCTTTTGTTAAGCTGTAAACACTAATAACTTCATTTTCAGGTTCCAATATTCATGCATATGTTTTAAACCAGGGGTCCCCAACTCCAGGGCTGCCACTGCAGCCCATTCCGAACTGGGCCACGCAAGCAGTGAGCGCTTGCATGTGTGTGTGTGTGTGTGTGTGTGTGTGTGTGTGTGTGTGCACAAGCAGCAGGCATTTACAAAATGCAAAATACTCTAATTTCAGGCGCTTGTCAGTTTGCAAAACTATAGATAAGGGAATGCATGTTAGAATACACTGAGTCTAGATAAAATTCAGTTTGGTGTAGCAGTTAAGACATCAAGTTAGAAACTAGGAGACTCAGGATTCTGGGCAGTGGTGGGATTCAGCCAGTTCGCACCACTTCGGGAGAACCGGTTGTTAACTTTCTGAGCAGTTTGGCAAAGTGGTTGTTGGAAGAGATCATTAGGGCAGAGAACCGGTTGTTAAATTACTTGAATCCCACCACTGGTTCTGGGCCTGCTTTACACATAAAAGCAGCTGGGTGACCTTCGGCCAGTCACTCTCTCACAGCCCTAGGAAGTAGGCAATGGCAAATCATTTCTGAAATCTTGCCAAGAAAACTGCAGGGACTTGTCCAAACAGCCACCAGGAGTCAACACTAATTTGAAAGGACAAAGAAAATATCTGTATGTACAGTATTGATATGCACACATATTGAAAAATGAAGCAGATATACTTTTGTAGTTTGAAATGTATCGATTAGAAAACTGACAGAATAGCAGATTAATGACTACAGTTTACCACAATATATTACTATAATGAGGTCAATAAAACACAGCGATTTTTGCAGCACGGCCATTCTCTAAATTGAAGATTTAAGTTTTATAGCAGGTTTCAGATACATGCCCTTATAACTTTTTATAATTTTTCTTTCTATATTATAGAAGGGAAACTGAGTGTGATCTCTACAAGTCAATTCATCTGGAACAAATTCAGTGTTTATCTGTTGGTTTACATTTTACTTGTTTGATGTATGCATAAGAACTAAAAGCAGCTAGAAAGTCAAAATGTCATATTTCTTCAACGTATGGTTTTCACTAGTGGTTAGTTACTGCTGACAGTTTCAACATCAATAGGATATAAAGAAAATAAATTCGTCCATTTAGGAGATTTAGTACAATAATTATATTACGTGATATAATTAAAATGATTACCATCATTTTCTGTTTAAAAAAGAAGTGGCATTTGAATGTCTAATTATTTATCTGGATCTAAGAATAACTGTTCACAATAATTCCTAGGCAGTGGATCAGTAGTTAACTTACTGGGATGTTTACAGAAATAGTTAAAAACAATCAAGATGGCAAGCCTGTAATGGAATAAGTTTGTGGCCTTGAGGAAAGAGAAGGAAAAATTCTGCCTTGGAAACCATCAGACAAGAGGGCCTGCCCTAATGGATCAGGCAGTTAAAACTGGTAGGCGGGAAGTTTGTACTTACAAGATCAATGTCAGCCCTCCCCTCACACACCCCCAGCAAACCAGACAGGAAAAGAACTAGAGCGGTTCTAGTCCTTTATGGTACGGTTACTTTAACAGAATCTGTCTGTCCCTCTGGTTTGATTTTTTTTTTTAAATTTGATTTATATGCTGCCCTTCTCCGGAGACTCAGGGCAGCTTACAATGCATTAAGCAATAGCCTTCATACTTTTGTATATTTATACAAAGTCAGCTTATTGCCCCCACAAACCAGGTCCTCATTTTACCTACCTTAGAAAGGATGGAAGGCTGAGTCAACCTCGAGCCTGGTGAGATTTGAACTTGCAGTAATTGCAGGCAGCTGAATGTTAATCACAGTGCATTAGTCTACTGCGCCACTAGGCAGCATCTCTCCTTTTTCCTCAAGACCACTAATGCATTCCATCACATTGTCACAACCATGTGATCAAAACTTCACCCTTTTTTTTTTGCATTCATTGCAATACCGGTAAAAGAGGATAGAGCTTTGGGGGCTGCCATCTTCAGCTTTTTGATTCTCTCATCCAAAATGCCCGTTATAAATTACATTTTGTTCTTGAAATGTCAGTATTAATCTGCAAAAATATTACTGATTTCTTGGTTTGACACGAGCTTCGTAGTTTGAAAAAACGTTGGTAGTTCAAAAGTAGAAAATGTTCCTAGCAGTCTAAGAATATTTCTCTCTTAGAGAAACAACAATAACTGAATGAAAGAGTGCCCTGAATCTGCAGGATGAAAAAATTTAATTCAACTTTCACACGGATAAGAAGAGAGTTAAGCATCTACTTCTGAGGGTGAAACATTTAGCGACATCTTTGGCACTCAGTAGATTTCTATTTGAACCGTGGTGGCCCAGTGGTTAGAATGCCGTATTGCAGGCTGACTCTGCTCACCGGCAGGAGTTTGATTGTGACTGGCTCAGAGTTGACTCAGCACTCCATCCTTCCAAGGTCAGTAAAATGAGGACCCAGATTGTTGGGGGCAATTGGTTGACTCTGCAGCTTAGAGAGTGCTGTACAGCACTATGAAGCTGTATATAAATCTAGGTGCTATTGCTATGAACTAACATCCCCAAACATGCTGGCTGGGGAATTCTGGGAGTTGAGGTTCACAAGTCTTAAAGTTGCCAAAGCTGGACACTTCTGATTTAAATATGCAAAATTTGCAAATTCTACTTACTTGAGATTACCCAATAGCCCTAGAGAGTTCTCTAAATCTCATTCTGGAAGGTGCTTTTGCTGAATATATCTTCCACGCACAAAAACAGACAGTTCTTCTGGCCTCAGAACAGGGTGATTCTTGTATTACTTCCAACTTTTGGAATGCTTTTAGTTCAATTACTGATTTTCACCCTTAACATTTTGAATAGGATGTAAAATAGATCTCTTTAACCCAGTCTTTTATAACTGGCAGCATTGTTTTTCCAATTATAAATATGACTCAGACTATTTTAACAGTGAAAAGAACTTTTTTTCTAAAACACATTAGAGTATGTGAATGAGCATAGAAATCATATAATCTGATTTACCCAGAGTTGCAAAAACTGAAATAATATTGACAGCCAGGATTTAGAAAATTCACTTAGGGTTTTGGTGCCAAATTATAGGACAACAAGAAAAATGTTGCTAAGGTTAGCAAAAGATACCATTAAGCCTTTAGTGTGACCCTATGCTGTTTAAGTTCACATTGTCAAATTGCTTGCTTTTCAGGTCTAATCTCCCTTGAATATTCAAAATATTTAGCCATCATCAATTCCAAGATAAAACCCTATAGTGAATTCTGCCTGTCAGTCAACAAAAACAGTGTTTGATATAACCATTTCACTTGCATTTGCTCTTACCAACCTCCTACCTTGAATTGTCCGCTTGAAGAAGGCTTTGCATGCTTCACAAGAGGCCACTCCATAGTGATATCCAGATGCAATGTCCCCACACACTAGACATAGCCTTTTTGGGATGGCATTTAGCATATATTCGCATTTAGTGGGTGAATCTTCCATAATAGCACTGGCACAGTCGTCATATCGCTTGCGGCAAGGCCCACCACCAATCCCTGCACTGCCGAACATGGGTGGTGAGTCCAGGCCATTAGAATGGCCACCTATAGTGATGCCATAACCACCACTGGCATCAGATGAGCCACTAGGACTGTGATGGCTAATGGCGTCAATTCCAGAGGATGGACTGGATGGCTCAGTCTTGATGAAAGATCCACAACTGGAGGTCAGGTGCCGCTCATCTGTGGACATTCTGCCTAGGAGCCTGTGGGTTGCAAGAACAGAAAAGAAGCCCATTAGCTGAGGGAAACATCCTACCTAATTCAGATAGATCCCATTCTGGCTGTTGAATAATGCAATCACTGCCAGCATACTTTTCTGATAAAGCCCAGATAGCTTGTGTTAAATCTATGGAATGGGGAGCAAAAATGGAATCGGTTACCCTTGTAAGTTGGACAGCGATATACATTAGATTTATAAATAAATAAATTTTAAACACAATAAAACTGAGGCACTGAAATTGACAGATTTAATTTCCTTAAACTTCCCCAACCAACAGTCACCAAAATACAGTTATCCCAGGGGTGAAATGCTCCCGGTTCGAACCAGCTCGGGTGAGTAGGTAGCGATGGCAGCAGGCAGTTCAGAGAACCGGTAGTAAAAATCCCTGCCCCCTTCCCCCCATGCCCAGCTGAGCCGCGCGATCATCAGAGCCTTTTTTTTCTTTTAAATGGCTCTGACGAGCCAAGCTCTGACGATCCCAGCTGAGTTGCCTGCCGATCAGGCAACTCAGCTGGGGTCGTCAGAGTCTTTGAAAGCATTTTTTTACATGGTTTTACATGTAAAAAATGGTTTTAAAAGTAAAAAAAAATTGGCCATGCCCACCCAGTCACATTACCCCCCCCCGCCACCAAGCCACGCCCACAGAACCAGTAGTAACAAATTTTAGATTTCATCCCTGAGTTATCCCTCAACATTTACAATACTGCAACTTATAGAATTTTCCTCTAAAAACTATATTTGTTAAAGAGAACAATACACAAAACTGAAGTGGGGAAAATGGCTTGGAAAAAAATTAATTGGGCAAAATAATAAAAGCATGCTAAATGGACATGAACATTCGTATGGAAAACAGTAATAATAATCACAAATTGATATGGAAATCTGATAGAAAAATATCAGTAAAACTAAAAGAAAAGACATTAACAGGTTCATTTGTTTTTGGCTTTTTGAATAATGTAAGATAGTTCTAGGGAAAAAATGCATCTTAACTATATATAACACCAATCTTAACATATAACACCAATCTGGGAAAAAATGTTAATGTGATGCTCTCATTGTTCCTAACCAGAGCATCACATAAACTTTTTTTCCAGTTCCTTCTCAATGAATCACTGTCTATGTTTTTGCAATACTACAACATGATCCCAGATATTTATTCTTTTCTTCTGTTACATCTTTTTAGAAATACACATGTAGCCGGGGAAAAAAGCTGCTAAATTTTTAAGGACAGAGCAGACACATCAGCAGATGTGTGAGTTTAGGAAGTGGTTTTTCCCAGCTCCTCTATATGAATGGGACTTAGACAGAGATGAATACAACTTTTGCCCATATTCAGCAAACATCCCTGACACCACTGCAGTACAAACACTGCAATAAGATTTGAGATTTCTGCTAGCTGCATCCATCTTTGTAAGTTCCATATGAATCATTTTCTGGCTAATTGGCACGATTAGTGCTTTAAAAGCTTCATGCAATTTTTAAAAGCCAGAGCAATGAATCATTATCACACCAGTCCTGCATGCAGATAATTTTCATGAAATCATACTGAAAAGCCAATCAGGAGCTTCTTTCCAACTTTTTAAAGTTCTGATTATAGTAAGAATTAAATCAAAACAAATGCCCATGTCTTCTCCGCAAAGAGGTCTGCATGCAGTGTTTAGGGACTTATTTTAAAAAGGGGGAAATGATAGAAGATTGCAAAATAAAGAATATTGTGGAGAGAATTAATAGGGAAAATATACCCCTCTGTTGGAACACTAAAATCCATGTAGTGACTCACTATATGACGTACATTCAGGGCAGACAAAATCCCATGAGACTGATACAGAAGACAAGGAAAAGAAGACCATTTCCTCAATTTTGCTGACAGACCAGATCTCCTTCTCCCTCTTCCATCACCCTGTCAATTCCATCAGTTGGTTTTATATAACGCAATTTATCTATTCATCATTTTTTTCTCCCCATCCATTTTTTTCTTTTATACAATGTCTTTTAGACTGCAACCTTGTACAAAGAGACTTCATTCTATTTTTCACTTTTAACAAATAGATGTCCAGTAAGCCCTTCTAAGAACCTTTTTTCATTGAAGACTGGAATAAAAATCCCATTAAATAAGGAAATAAAGAAAATGGAATAATCAATACAAAATGAATCTACTGAATTTGTTGTCCTTATATGTTATGGTCCTTGGTTGAGAGAGTTTTAGGATTTATCAAGAATTATTAGACTAAATATAAATATATAAATAGCTAAATAAAATCTCCATGTTCAGAAATAATATTATGGTAAAAATGGATGCAAGAAACCAATAACAATGGAGAACCTTTTTCAGAATAGAATAGAATAGAATAGAATAGAATAGAATAGAATAGAATAGAATAGAATAGAATAGAATAGAATAGAATAGAATAGAATAGAATAGAATAGAATA
>WNWU01000001.1:55111586-55165213 GCA_012654045.1 Ptyas mucosa | reverse complement strand
TAGAATAGAATAGAATAGAATAGAATAGAATAGAATAGAATAGAATAAACAGAGTTGGAAGGGACCTTGGAGGTCTTCTAGTCCAACCCCCTGCTTAGATGGAAACCCTATACCACTTTAGACAAATGGTTATCCAACATCTTTTTTAAAAACTTCCAGTGTTGGAGCATTCACAACTTCTGGAGGCAAGTTGTTCCACTGATTAACTTTCAGGAAATTTCTTCTTAGTTCTAAGTTGCTTCTCTCCTTGATTAGTTTCCACCCATTGCTTCTTGTCCTACCCTCAGGTGCTTTGGAGAATAGTTTGACTGCCTCTTCTTTGTGGCAAACCTCTGAGATATTGGAACATTGCTATCATGTCTCCCCAGTCCTGCAACCATTCTTTATATGTTTTAGCCTCCAGTCCCCTAATCATCTTTGTTGCTCTTCTCTGCACTCTTTCTAGAGTCTCAACATCTTTTTTACATCATGGCGACCAAAACTGAATGCAGTATTCCAAGTGTGACCTTACCAAAGCATTATTAATTGGTATTAACACTTTGTGTGATCTTGATTCTATCCCTCTGTTTATGAAGCCTATAACTGTGTTGGCTTTTTTGGCAGCTATTGCACTTCTTGCAGTGCATCCTGATGCATGATAAATAATCCTTGTAAAGCTGTTACACTTTCATGTCCATCCTGCAAGGTTCATATTCAATACAACCATCATTCTAATAAAAACACCAGTTTTTTAAAAGCAAAACACCATCCCACATTTGCTCTTTTGCTGGACCCATATAAAATGAGTGTAAGTATAAGGAAGACACATAAAATCCAATACCATTCAGTAAGACAAGGTTGACAGGACTTTTTATCCAAGGATACATCCACAACCCAAAAGTATTTTGCTAGGGTCTCTTTATTTAAGCAAAGATGTTAAATGGAAGATATTTAATCCAGCTCTCCTAGGAATCGATGAAGGCATCTCCAGAGCCATTTCTGGTCTGAATAGGCTTACAAAATCTAAACATGGCACTTTTCATCCTTCCTTTCCCTTCGTTCTTTCCTTTAAATATTTTCATGGCTATTCTCTGGATTCCCTCTAAATTGTCTCAGGAATAGTAATGTACCTAGACACGAATACTGAAACTGAAATATAGATGGATTACTCAGGGGAACAGAAAGTCTGCTTCCTAAATATGAAGTTTGAACTATTACTTATATAGTTGTCCCACTACTTGCTCACTAAGACTCATATCAGGTTGCAGACTGATATCATTTCTATCCCCTCAGATTTCTCTAGCACAGCATATTAGCCACTTTGCAATCTATTAGCTGTTGCAATACTTCCTGCCTGCTACTTTCAAACTCATGGCTACTGGCAGAACTTCTATGAAATCCTAAAAGCTTCTTGGGCACAAACTTTTCCTTTCCTAGTGCGACAAACACAAGCTGCTTCTAAGACACCAGGAGAACTCACCCGGAGAATTACTAGTGGGTTGAGAAATCATGTGGCTCCAATACAGAGGCAGTTATGTGTGTGATACTTTGGATTCTAAATGCATCTCTTTTATATTCTGCCTCCATCAGGAGCTTCCTTCTTCCCCAAGCCAATATTTCCTCTTAAAAGCAGCAAACGTTACCTGTAGGTTTTGCTTACATAAAGGCAGCAAATGGATGGATTTCCCCTTTAAAAAGGTTTAGTACTCAAATGCAGTGGCTATAGAGATTTTCAGTCATCCAGGTCATGGTTGTCCCAAAGGTGGTTTTTCAAGAGGCAACCAGACAGTTGCCTCTTGAAAAAGAAAAGTCTAGTTGCCTCTTGAAAAAGCACCTTTGGGACACTCAAATGCAGTCTGGAATTTTAAAAAATCAAATATTTTCATCTCAGCGTAAATGTACAACATACTATCAGTTTAGCATCAATGTCAAAAATGGCACATTTTATACTGGCTGTCAGCCTTAACAGGAAACATAACCAAATGAGCTAATTCTATTTTATTGTAGGGTTATATTAACAGAATCTTGCAAGTCTGAGAGTACAAGTTTCCTCCCATATCCTTTACCCTCAAGAAATTAGAGAGCGTCCCTTCTGAGCCTCTTGCTCCCCCACTGTCCAGCTGGGGAATATGCTACCTCTTATCCGACCATTCCGTAATGCAGGAATTCTGGACCCAGTCTCTCAAAGTCATTTCCATATATCATTACACTGTTCTTAGCTGTTAAGAAATAAAATGCTCTTGATAAGCCTAATCCTCTTACCAAAATACAATTGTATCTTTTAGAATTCTTTGAACCCTATATTTATTTTATCTTATCCTACTTCATTTTGGCATATTTTTATAGCCTGCATTTTTTAAAATCTCGCCTTTCTCCTCCCTTGCCTTTGTGTTTACTCAGCTTGAATCAAAGGAAAGGAATAGAGGATTGCCTAACTTGAGTAATAATGTATTGCAACATTAACAACTAAAAGTTTAAGAAAACCATTTAAGAGAACTAATTTTGTATATTAAGCACATATTAGAAACTGAGAGACTGTGAGTTTTACCCCTACTTCAGGCATGAAGCCAGCTGGGTGACCTTGAGCCAGTCATTCTCTCAGTCCTAAAAAGGACACAATGGCAAACGCCTTCTGAAAAACCTGCCAATATAACTGTAGAGACATGTTCAGTCAGTTGCCAACTGACTGAACTGCCAACGCAGACTTGAAGGTATTCCCCCCCTCCAAAAAAAATGCAACCCCCCTCTTTTTAAATAAAATATAACTCCCTGAATAAATTATAAGGAAAGCTTTCCATTTCAATGAAGAAGTTCCTGGAGCTTAACATTAAACTTTTTCCATTCAAAAGGCAGTTCTGCTCTGATACTACAGAAGGTAGTGAGTTGAATGGGACACCTTGGCTCACCCAGCTCACATTATTTAAGTTGCTCAGTGCAGAAGAGACAGAGGTCTAGCAGAAAAAAAGATCTGGAAAAAATATAAATGATGCTAGTAATTATTAAGTTATACTCCCGTATCTGATTTCTTTTTTAAAAGACTTGTCCTAAACAAACTGAGGATAATAATGGACATTTGTAAATTCCTTCGAGAAAGTAACTAAAAAGCAATAGGCAGGATTAATCGAAAGAAGATTTTCACAGGAAGACGGCATTTGCATCTCTGTGTACTTATGATGAGATGCATACAGTGGTTTAGAGGGAGGGGATACGATATTAATTGGCAAATTGGATTTGCTTGGAGAGTTCACTAATGAAACACTGGGAAGCTGGAGATTTTAGATCTTCTCATTTTAGCTTCCTCTGGGGATGAGCTGCATAGAAGATGATGAAGTGATTTTGAATCTCTGGGATAATCTTAGTCTTGGATAGCTGGGCATGTGATATTGTGGAATCAATAAATTAGGATTTCCTGTCTCAGGTTGATTCATGGGATGAGTTTTATGGTTTTAGAGTCCAAAGGGAAAACAAAAATGAATTTGCATCCCAAATTAATTAGCAGTATACTCAACTGAGCCATGCACATTGATAGTTTCTTGGTCTAAATATAGTTGCTGCAGCTTTTTTGATGCTGCAGCTGACAGTGCTAATGAATTAAAGCAGGAAAGTACGTTCAAGGGTACTCAGATTGGTTGGATTGATATATTCTGATTTCCAGGTTTACACATAAAAATAATACCAAATATTACACATTGAATGTTGGGGGGGGGGGGGAATTAAATAAAGTTTAGAACTTTTTTGCCAACCATATTTTGATTATCTGCCATGTTCCTCAAGATAATTTCCAGAGGGCAAGGCTGACAACAAACAGATATGCACACAGACTGCCTCAAAGTTGAGGTCCAAAATTAAGATTGCCCTAAAGATCAGCAGGTTTTATAAAGTAGTATTGACTGAATATCTTCCATCCAGGAGCATACCTAGAAATATTATTTATTAGAAAAGCCTCCCTCTTTTGAGACTAGAACCCTCTTTTAAAATATTAGTTTAACAAGCTGCTCACAAGCATCTCAGTTACCTGCTGCCTATGGGCCAGAGGGTGACCATGCCTGCTTTTAAAATATACTTTTGAGTCTGAGAAATGAATCAAATACACTTCTTTTCCCTGTGAATCAAAAAACATAACATGCAATCCACATTACATATTTGCACCATAAACTTTATGCATTTAGGTATTCTTCAGAGATGCATTGTTAAAAGCCAGGAAAATACAGGATAATGGTTTTATAAATAAATAAATTTAATATCCATAATTGGATTAAAAAAGCTGGAATATATATATTTTAAATAACTCCAGTGCTTTCACATATTGCATGTTTATGTTATAGTACAAGAAACTAGAAAATGGTAGGGAGTATAGTGTTTTTGGGAAATTATATACCGGTAGTCCTTTACCTATGGCCACAATTGGGATCAGAATTTTCATTGCTAAGCCAGGCAGCTGCTAAGTGAATTGTGCCCGATTTTACAACCTTTTTTTGCCATGGTTGTTAAGCAAATCAGTGCAGTTGTTAGGTGTATCCCGCTTCCCCGCTGACTTTGCTTGTCGGGAGCTGGCTGGGAAGGTCACAAATGAAATCGCATGACCCGGGATACTGCAACTGTCATAAATACATGCCAGTTGCCAAGCACTGAATTTTGATCATGTGACTGTGGGGATGCTGCAACAGCTATTAGTGTAAGGGCTGGTTGTAAGACACTTTTTCAGTGCTGTTGTAACCTTGAACAGTTGCTAAATGAATGTTGTAAATCAAGGACTACCTGAACTTCAGGACTTTCTGCAGAGGAGGCCTTTAACAAAGATGAAAAACCTGTGGCCACATTCCACAGAGCTCTTGAGATCCCCTTTGGCATTCTGATATACCCTTCTAACATGGTTCTCAAGAGAGATTTTGGTTTCTGTTGTTTCCCATTGTTCTACAATAATAAAATCTTAGTGCAAATCCCCAAATAGGAATGTCTTGCTTTAAACATCTCTCCATACTTGTGAATTGCGCCCTCTACATATGTTTTGCTATTCTTGGTCTGTTAAGAAATATTAAGTACCTCCTTTAGATACAAAAAAAATTGCTCATCTTTAAGCCAAACAGCAAGTTATGTGGGTAAAAAGAACTGGAAATAAGGAAATTGGAAATAATACTTTTGTCACATAAATAAGAACCAAATTTTGATATTTTAGCTTTTTTTTTTTGGTTCAGAAAGTGTATAGAATCCTAATAAATGTCATGGTATAGTTGATAATAGAAACTGCTATATTATAAAGAAAGAAAACAGAAACTAAACTAATTAAAACAAAAATACTAAAACCTAAAAACAATGCTGTTAGATTTAAAATCAGAACAGTTTTCAGAAGCAAATATTCTTTCTCAGAAGAAAATATTCACAGATTAAAAATCCCATTGGAGAATTTACTGGATTTATATGGCAGTTTCTACATTCAAAGATAAAATAAAAACCCAAAGTAAAAAAAAACATGACTTAAAACATGTAATACATCAGTGAATAATATACAAAATAATGTGGCACAAAGATAGTGTGCACTAAGAGAAACCATAAAGGCATACTCCAAAGGGGCAGTGTTCATTTGGGAACATGTAGCTACTTCTTGTTGGTATTTCCCCATCATAGTTTCATGCAGGAAAATATGGCAATATTATCACAATTACCAAAGAGATAAACAAGAGTGATTTAATCCACTGAACATTTTATAAAATGCTTATAGAGGTGCTAGATAATTTACATGATTTATTTTATTTATTTATAAAATTTATTGGCCGCATGTCTTACCACAGGGTAACTCTAGGCAGCTTACAATTATAAAGATCTATCTATCTATCTATCTATCTATCTATCTATCTATCTATCTATCATCATCTACAGTATCTATCTATAAAAAAATAAGTGATAAAAGAGAAAATGATAAAAGGTATTAAAACCTACAGTAAACACAAATTCACAGCAAAAAATTAACAGCATTATACAAATATAAACCTAAAACAGAGAGATAAGTTATTAAATAAATTTAGATCTAAATAAATTTAAGATCAAAGATGCAACTAGTGTAAACTACTGTATGTCTAAATGCTGTTTATTAATTCTTTTTGTGTTAATTCTTTTTTCAAAAGCAAACAAGATGGAACAGAAATATACATTGATATACATTTCAAAACCAGGACCAGGTCCTACCAGAACCAGGAAGCAGCAGAAAATTCTCTTGTCATTACCTGGACCTCAGTATGAAAAAATACTTGGGCAAGAGGAGTCTACACTGTAGCAGATGATCTTGGTATCAGGGTTAGATTTAATTGGAAAGCATTCCATCAGAGATCCAGAATCTTGCAATTTAATACATTTTTAAAAGGTACTGAACTGGGACTGAAAATAATTGGAAGGAGTGTAGGTGACTGATTTGCATAACACGATTGCAACATCAGGTCCTATTCAGATTGACTTCCATCTGGACCAGACACCTGTTCTATGCATGCTGGAACTAAATATCCATGGCAATCAGGTACTGAGCAGACAAGTGGTCCTTACTGAGCATTTTGTTCCATAAGTTATTTAAAGTCTCAAAAGCTCTTGCAACCCATTTACTTTCAGTGACAGGCTATTCTAATTGATCCCCCACATGGAAACTGTCACTGTTAATTTATATCTCAAGCAGAAATGAACTGACAATTACACATTGTAAATTTTTCAAATATTATTCTCTTCCATTAGAAAAAAGTCTGCTATGTATTCTGCTCACATGTTAAGACTGCACGTTTGCCACAATAACCAAAGCTAGTAAAATATGACGACGCTAGGAGCTAGTTCAGCACTCTGGACAGTTCTAAATGTGTATTCATTGAAATCTTTAATACTGAACAGGACAGTCTGCTCAAATCTTGAGGTAGCTTGTGAAGTTTGAGAATTATTAACTTTTCTCAAAATTTAACTCTACATAAATTGAAGTGGGTGTAGATTAGAAAAAACTATCAAATAAATGCCCCCATACAAATAAGAAATGTGATTTTTTTTGTTACACTTTTAGAGGTTACCTCTGTTTGCTTAAGAATCCATTGATTATGCATTATTGACAAAATGGACAATTGTTTAATTGCTTTGTATCAAATCTGTCTTATTGAAAATAAGTTATCAATATCTTATAATAAAAGTATTTGCTTAAAAATGTCCTACTGATTATATTTTAAAATGCAAAATGGAGCTAAACAACATTGCTTTGACATTACCATTTTATTCTATATTGTTAGCTTCCTTCTATTTAAAAAAATAAGGAGATTAAATCTTAGTACATATTAAGTTAGGTTGCAATCCTGCCAAAGTACTATTGAATTGTGTAAGATTTACTATTGAATAAATATGGATAGGGTAGTTTATATGGGCTTAATTAATATCATAGGGAATGAAAAAGCTCCTTTTTCTACCTAAAGTGTTCTTTAAATTGCCACCTTCAGGGCAATAATTATTTGAAAGAATTTCTTAGTAAAGAATAATATACTTATCTATACAGATAGTCTTCAATTTACGACCACAATGCAGCCCACAATTTCTGATGCTAAGTGAGACAGTGGTTAAATGAATTTTGCCCCATTTGACAATCTATCTTGCCACACTTGTTAAGTTAATCATTGCACTTGTTAAGTTAGTAACAAGGTTGTTAAATGAAACTGGCTTCTGACTTTGCTTGTCCGAAGGTTGCAAAAGGTGATCACGTGAGCCCAGGTCATAAATATAAGTCAGTTGCCAACCATCTGAATTTTGATCACATTACCATGGGGATGCTGCAACGGTCATAAGTGTGGAAAATGGTCATAAATCTCTTTTTCAGTGCTGTTATAATTTTAGGACTACTTGTGTTCATAAGTAAATGAAGATAGAAATATTCACATCAGACATTTTGAATGTTTAAACATTTCACATACATCTATTCATATATTCAGGAGAATATTAGGATTTTATGTGCTTAAAGGATAAGGCCATGTATATTATCCCACACTGGGTTCCTTCTGTATATTTCAAACCCAATCTGCCAACTGGATTTGCTTGAAAGTTAAAAACATCTGAGATTGGGACCCTCCATAAGCATGAATCTCTCTTCGGTAATCTTAAAAATAGTAACATTTATCTGTCTTCATATATATCTGACAATAGGTATCTCCTCTACTTTCATAAATTTTCTAGTTCCCCTCTAATTCACTTAAAATGCATAATACAATATGTGAATTTATGTGAAAAAATATGCTTTAGAGACTAATCAAGATTTATTTCCACAGGGGACAATACAATCAATAATAATCGTAAGCTTGATTTTTAATACTTCAGTGTATACTCAGACAAGTTTACAATAAAGATTTACTTCATATATAAGATTCTGGGGATGTATCTTTTAAAAATATAATAGAATATCTATCTGGATATTCCCTCTACAGACATCGTTCTGCAACCTAGGAGAAAAGGTGACTTGATTTCTTTTGCGAGACTAAGACTTGGATTCAGAATTTGGAACAACAACCAATCAGCAGATAAACTGTATCCAGCATGCAGGAGATGGCTATTATCTACCATCAAGCTGCCATAAATACAAAAGCTAAAATATATACTGTAATTCATGGAGCTAAATTTATCCATCAATGTACTACTTACCAAATCACATAATAAATAACATGAGGATATTTAGCTCATTATCAAGTAAGTAAATCAGTTGTAAAATGAATATTTTCTACTATGTCTAGACCAATTTTACAGATAAATTATATTAATATCATTGAGGCTAAATTTTTATACACAGCTAGGAGTAAATACCATTTAATTCAATGGGATGTACTTTTAATACGTTTTAGTAAACATATTAAGATTGTATTACTAATTTCCTAATTTTCATAGTTTTCTGAAATGATCAATTGCTAAAACTTTGAAAATTAAGTAGGCCAGATTTACTTTAAGATGAATTGATTTTGTTCAGAAGGAGTAATCAGAGGAGCAGCCAGCTGAGCTTGGGTCAGTTGAGGCACAGCTGCAGCAGGACAGCCCTGAAGCTTCAGGTCGAGAGAGTATGAAGCTGCAGACAGGCCAGCGAGGAAGAGAAGGAACTGCCTTCCCACCCAATCTGAGAACATGCAGGGAAGACAAGAGACAGGAGCAACAGAGGTTGGACTAGCTACTCGTGAGGTGTCAGTGTTGCCCCTCTTGAAGGGCTTCACCAGGTATTGGCTATTTAGTGCAGCAGGAGAAGGGAAACTACGCTGGAAAAAACACATCCATTTTGGAGCCTAGTTTTTGCCAGTCTCTTAGTTGAGCTTCCTGACCCTGACTGTGGATTTTAGACCCTGGATTCATGGCTTGACTCTTGGACCTGCCGCTCAGATTTGCCTTTGCCTTGAATTCTGTTCCCCAGACCCTGAATGGTGGGCCTTGGTCTTTGTATCCTTGCCTTGCTTCTATTTTGTCTTGCCTTGTGGACTGCTCCAGCTTTGTGGATTCCGGAATTGAGTTGGGAATTTGTTGGGTGGGAGGGTTGCTTTGATGCTGAACTGGGGATTTTCTGAGAAAGACTCTTGGAAAGGTCTGAAAAGCTTCAATAAAATCCTTGAAGTCTCCATGCAGTGTGTGCATGTAAGCTGGAGCAGGAGAGGGTTGGACTTAATACATTTGTGGCTACATAGAGATTCTAAGCTGATTTCTGTTTTAACTCCCACTTCCCAGGCTCTGCCATTCCTCCCCCTGCAAGTACTTTCCTGTACATACTACAAATTGCTTCTACTGTCAATCAATATAATCTAAAACTTAGATAAAATTATAACATTCATGTTATGGTCTGGTAAGTGATAGGCAAATAGGATTTCCAATCAAGATTGTGATCTATGACTTGATGTGAAAGTGTAGAATAACTTCACATAAAATCATTTATATCTATGCCAGACTCAGAACAAATTCCCAGATTTCATCACTGCAGAGGTTATAGGAAAAGAAAAAAGATATATAACTATTCTCCAGCCATAACCTATTCATACCAAGTGGATTGGAATTCCTCTTCTTTTTTTATTGTCTTTCTATGAAATAGTGGGTCTCTTCACTGATAACAAAGGAACTTGCAGGTGGTTACTTATAAAATTGACTCCTGAATCCTTATCAGTGTAGGAACTGACAACTAACCAACAGAGAAGACTTAATAGATGAAACAGAAGTAGTAGAAATATTGCAGAAAACTAGATACGTAAAATTGAAAATCTTGATTTCTAAATAATAGAAAGTAATAGCTGCATTATTTTGAGTACTGTACCTATTCTGAGACCATACTTTTTAAAGGAGATGCAGGACATGATTAAATTTAAATAGACCGAGGAGAAAAATCTTGAAAAATCTGAAGGAACATCACACAGAAGGAAATCAAGTTTTGTCCTCTGTTGTTCCAGATTTCATATCACCAAACAATGTATTTAAAATATTAAAAGATATTCTAGTTGGATGTTAGGATATATTTCTAACAACATAATTTAAAATATTATCTAGAGAGATGTTGGGGTATTTTTCATTGGCCATCTATCAAGGATACTTTAATTTGGATATCCTAAAAAGCCTCTTTCCAACAGTAAGAATCTGAGATTCTAGGACTGAAATTACCTTGATATAATTTAATTTTAACTAAAGTGGTTCAAGAGAGGTGCTTGCAGCATTACCAATCAAAGGAAACATGCAATTATTCCATCCTTCACTGGACTCTTTCTGAATAGAAAAATTGACAAAGTATGAGAGATGATGGAAGGGATAAAAATGGAAAATGACATCATTTTGTACAAATATATGAATGAAGCAAGTTACTAGAAATTCAGCCTCATCTGAAAACTTCTTTATACATATATTATGCCAATGAATGTTTCCCTGTTTTGACTAGTTCCTTATTCTCTGAACTGTTGTTATTTATGAGAGCAACACATACATAATGTCCAAAATCGTGTACCCTGCGACCTATTTATTCAAAGCATTTATCCATATGCTATAAACTATTCTGGAGCAAATTTTAAATGTTCATTGTAAGTCATGATTTTGTCTACTTTTCCTCATTGTAAAACAGAACTATGAAAAACAAATGCTATTTATACCGAATACAGCCACTGTAAGAAGTGAAGCAAATGGCAAGGCAGAAATCAGCAGTTCTCAGGCCAGACAGAAGCTTTATGTTAACAAATGGATTAAGTTATATTAACTGAATGAATGGGTGCTTCCAATGTCATGACTGTGAAAAGAAGGCCAATTCTGTGCTGATTCAAAAAGATGAAACAAAAGGCTAAGAACTGAAACCCTGCAGCAGACATACAAATACAGGTTTTGATTTCTGAATATGGCAGCAGACCAATCATGCACACACACAAACTATTTTCACACCTTTTTTTCCCTGCAATGAAGACAAAATTGCGTCTATGGGATTCTTCTATCAGTAAATTCCTGAATATGAAGAGAAGTGTTTGGAGAACTGAGGCATATTGCCATGTTTTAAAAGAAGCCTGATACACATACAAACACATCATATTTTGAATTTTAGTTATACAGACACTTCTGATGTAGAGAATTTATTTATTTTTTTAAAAAAAATATCCTTTGATCACCCTGAAGGAATGGTGAAATACAGTGTTAGCATTGTAGGTTGGAAGTGGCTGGTGCAGTAACAGAAGGTACATTCAATCTTTTGTAATTTCATTTTGTTTTTATATTTATAATGGTTTTTATATTTCTATGTATTATGTTGTAAGTCACTCAGGGTCATCTCAATTAGAGAGATGGACAGTATGTAAATTTAACAAAGAAATATAAATAAATAAATAAATAAATAGCTTATATAAATGTTTGAAGAATTTTTTTGAAGAAGAGTCAGTCTGGGAAGCAAAATGGACAATATACAAATTTAATACTAAATAAATGAGATAAAAATAAAAATTCAACACAAATATCATTCAACATAATACCATTATTGCAAAAGAAAGTTTTCTAATGGATTATATTCATTATTTTGTATGGATTTAATAGGATGATGATAGAGAGGATTATGTTGGTACATTTAGATATTTATTTCAGCACCCACATATTTAATCAAGACAAAATAACCCAAGCCTGTCTAAAAAGCAGCATGGTCTTCTACCTGCTTTCTAGTCTCAAGTTACCCTATAAAATTTCTGTTAAAAATAGCATACTATAAACTGAGAAGAAATGCACATCAGGAAAGTTCAGGCAGTTGAAGTTAAAGTCAGGCAAAGAAAGCCAAACTTTCATTTAATGCAACAAAACCACAAAGGCCGAGAGTTCCCAAGGCAAAATAAACTGGACATTTTTTGCATGAAGACATAAACATATAGAATTACATTCCAACATTTATACTCTAGTTGAGGCAGCCCATAATGGTACAAAGAAAAAAAGGGGGAGCTAACAAACCATCCTCTGCTCAAATAGTTATAATTGTGAACATTAAAAACACATTATACATTGTATAAATTCAACTACTGTATATTATGAATCAAATGTGATTCTTTATTCCAGCCCAATTTAAGAGTGAATATTCCAAACTATTTTAAAGAAGCAATTTAATATTTTCTTCATACTTTAAATACAGTTCTTCAATATTCAATAATTAGATATTAATTCTTCTATTTACTACTTCTTTAACTTGACCTCTTGTGGTATGATGTTGCTATATTGCTAAAATGCTGTCATGTGTTTTGAGCACATCTTTTTTCCAAATTAAATAAGTATTCTTATGCTCAAAACAGTTTGCCCTTGTTGCTATCTTAACAATGTTTGTTTTCCCTTGATTGGAGGCAACATTGTGTCCTGTAATGTAAGGATACAAATTCAAATTACTTTTTATTTCATCTTCTGAAAAAGGTGAGAAAATTTAGTTCACAAAAATTAAATGATAGTCAACACTACTGAAAAATATCTCTTTTTTAAAATACAAGCTGAGATGAATGTTCATTTCTCAGCTATCCATCAAACCACCAGATCACTTTTTAGTCAGAGAGAAAATGCATTCAGCAGTAAATAGGACAAATAAGAAGTTTATGTTAGATGTAAAATGAATATCATTTAAAAAAAACCCACAACCATATATTAGTCTAAAAATCTTATATTATACAGATAAGAGGGTCAAGCAAGGTGGAGGGGGAAGGTGACTGAAAAGATGATCACGATAATCAAGATGAGAGAAAATCAAGACTTTGCTTCCAAGCAGTGTGTGATTCTCTACAGGCAAGCTGAAAGTTTTTCAACGTATTTTTCTCCCCATGGCAACAAGCAAGTTGCTTTGAAAGTTAGGGGACCTTCAAAGATTATTTATCTTGTGATTAAAGCACCAGAGGGATGTTGTTAGTCTTACTGAGCCCATGAAAGCTACCTCTCCTGATTAACATTTGATAGTTTGTCATCCAATCAGTATCAGCGCTTGTCAATGGAAGCAATAAGGATAAATTCCATTATATCTTGTTAGGTCCTCTTACTTACTTATAGCTATTGAAGGCTAAACATAGATATGACATCAGAGAAACATGAATGCATCTCCTGTTGTGTGTGTGTGTGGGGAGGGTGTAACAGCAGTTCTTCTGAGGAGTAATCTGAATGACAGCAAAGCATCTGTCCTGCATATTAATTACATAATGAATATAATGCTTCCCCATAGGCCTAACATCAGAACTGCTTGCCTAGCAACTAAAGAGGTTACCTATTAAATGCCAACTAAAAAAAATCTTAAGGGACTTAATAAACAGAAATTTGGGGTTGATGTGCTGACTTTCAGATGACAATATAACCTTTTAAATTTGCTTTCTAAAAGTGAGCTGGAGTTCACGATAAGAAAAATATAAAGAGATGGATCTGGCTATCAAAAGCACATAAGGAGTAACAAAATATGTTTGTTATTCCTAATAGCTTGATTCTACAAAGAGAAAAAAAATAAAGTTATAGATGAAAAAAAGCCTCTGTCGTGTATTCAGCTATCAGCAACAATTCACTTAGCAGCTATTACACCATCCCAGGAAAGACATTTTTACTTTAAATAGTTCATGCCCATCCATTTGCTGAAGCACCTTCTTCCCTTCAAAACAAAACAGAAACACTCAAAGCCTTACTAATTAGGCTATGCAAAGAAAGTACACACAGATCACCTCTTTTTTTTAATCATTAAAGCAGCCACTTCCTATTCCAATTTGGTGTAACTGCTCCACATACTGCTTAACATATCTCCATAGTGTGTGCATAGACAACCAATTCACTTTTTTAGTGAGGTAGACTTTTATAAGCTTTATTAGTTTTGTTGACTCTTTATTGAGTCAAATTCTAAATATGTCTGGAATCCAGGTCAGCAAGTTGTTTAACCATTTTAAACAAGGAATGTTTAAATATTTTCTTTAAAGAAGGAAAAGAAGGTACATGCCATTAGAGTATTTAGACCAGGGGTCTTCAAACTTGGCAGCTTTAAGACTGGTGGACTTCAACTCCCAGAATTCTCCAGCCAGCTATGCTGAGAGTTGAAGTCCACAAGTCTTAAAGCTGCCACGTTTGGGGACCCCTGATTTAGACTATCCAGATTTGTTATCTGGAAACTAGTAAATTGATTGTGATAAGGTATCATCTTGACTCCCAAAGCATACAGACCCACACACACCATTGTAGCCTCTGAGAACCCAGCTCTTTTCAGAGGCTAGAATGGTGTGGGTGGGTCTCTGTGCTTTGGGAGGCAAATGATACCTTGTCCCAAAACCTCTCAGATCTTTAGGGACCTAATGGGGTGGGGCAGGGGTGGGTTCTACTTATTTTTACTATCGGTTCGCAACGGGACTCACTTCGCTCACGTGCTTCTGCGCATGCACAGAAGCCTCCTGATGACATTGGGGTCAGTGGGCGGAGCCTCCCGCAGTTTTACTACCGGTTCTGGGTGGGGCCATCCTAGTTTTTTAATTTTGTATATTTGAGATTTTAAGATGGTATTCTTAGCTAATGTACCTGCACTGAACAAGGAACAAGACAGTTTAAAACTGTGTGCAACAAATAATATATAAAATTATTACACCAGGTCAATTTTAGACATAGTAAAGAAAATCCTTATAGATATCCTAGATGAATGGGACCCTAGGCCTGAGTTCTGCCCCTCTTGTGCAATACTAGAAAGAAACTTTTCCCTCATGGAATCTAAAATTGGGTTTAATGGGCTATTTAAGTGGGGTTGGATTTCATGCAACTACATGTGGGGAAAGCTGCTGTCCATGGTGAGCTGCTAGGAAGACCTTTGAGAAGAAAAAGAGATGGGGGTGAAGCATGTTTTGAAGACACTGACCACATTGTACACCCCACCCTTCTCACTGGTCTTCCCTACTGTGAATGTTCCACTTGCCCTTGGAATCCTATCACTTATCACGCTGACTTCTCCAGATGGGGCATCTGGGCTATTGATCTGATAAATAAACAGCCTGCTCGCTCGATCAAAATGTTATTTTGCATTTCAATTACTGTTCACTAATGCAACCTTCATCCCGCCAAGAGTGCTGCTGGCAATGACACTCGACCTGGCATAGGCACTGTGAGGAAGCTCAGCAGCAGTGACTGCTGCAAGCACCTAACGGGACTCAACCCCCTTCCATGAAATATACAGAACGGAGAAGGAAGAGAGTGTCCTGCAAAAAAAGAAGGCAGAAGGGACAAAAACCGGAGCCTGCCTGAGCCTATTATGATCAGGAGAAAGGTCACACATATCTGAATCAGAGTTATTCCTGGCTTTTACTTAATTGGAGAGTTCATTAGATCTTTGGTGGGTTGTTCTGAAGCTGGATTGAGTCCAGTTAGTTACAACATCCAAGAATTCAATGATACAAGGACTGGAAATCAATTTGCAGTGATGGGCCAGCAGTGTAAACATTGAAACATAAAGGGTGGGGGTGTTGCAGTTGTTGCCGCTGTTTCACTTGCCATTTTGGCAACAGAACTCCACCCAACTTTTAAATGTTAACTGCTTTTCTTTGCCACTCCCATCACCGTCAATGCCAAAACCACAGAATTGGCTGTGTTACGGCTTGGCCAACTGCCTGGGCTACAGCTTCTTGAGGGTGGCTGCAAGGTGAAGCAAATGCTCTGCTTTCTACCTGCCCTGTGATCTGAGTTTGACTTTGAAGGGCCACGCTTGAAAAAGAGACATGAGTTTAGTACATCTGTTAGAGAATACAAGGCAGGATGACTGGAAAAGATACGAAAGAGGTTTCCAATGACAAGCCTTTAAAGAAAAGTTTACAAATCAATAACAACAGCCATACAGAGGAAAACAAAATAAAGCAGCAAAGCCATGTTGCACCAAAAATAAGAGGATATATTCTACAGATCATCAAGGTTTAGTATTTAACAACCATAAGTAATTAATCCAAGTGGATGAATCAACTTTGCATTTCCTAAACCATTGTAAGTGAATTACAATCCAGCAGGATCACCTACGATCTACAAATGTCCTCTGTCTCCCCTTTCTAGGTTTTATTGATTTCGTCACTTTAAAAAGATCTATTATTATAACAGTAAACATGGCTTAAAACAATTAAAGGTCACATCATAAAAATCAATGAGATAACAGAAAACACTACGAAAAACAGACAGACCAAGAGAAGGACAATAATAAAGTGCCTGAAAACCTCTGCAAAATGAAACGAAGTTAAACGCCTGGGACACTTCTTGACAATGAGCAGGGGAAGGAAACTGCTTTGGGAAGCAGGAATGTGTTTTCAGTTCTGTTCTTTTGCCCTTGTTAGCAGCACGTCCACAAAATGACACTGCACCAGTTCAGAAACAGTTTCTGGATCTCGGTGATCCCACGATGTTGGCTGAGTTTGGTAGCTGAGCCAATTTATTTCTGATTCAGCTGCTTTGTAACCCAAACTGCAACTTTAGTTTAATCCCTCTCCTGGCTCCTGAAAAGCAGCTGACCTTTTAAGAGAAATGATCTCACCCATATTGAGTTCCAGCCTCTGCAATCTAAAAGGTTTTTTTAGAACTAGCCATCCTCACTTCAGCCACCACAGCATTTTGCAACCATGCAGTGTGGAGTTCCGGTGTGATATAAGGGTTAAAGTATTGGACTGAGAGTGGGGAAACTGAGGCATTGATCTCCTTCGAACTGGAGGCTCATTGGTGGCTCTGAATCCTTCAGTTTGTCTCAATCTCATCTACAAGGCTCAAGGCTTTTGTTATGGGGGAGAAATAAGAGGAGGGAACACAATATGTGCCACTTCAAGTCCCCAAATGAACAGCAACATAGAAATACGATAGATGATGATAGGCAAGTAGGCGTTAGGAAAAGTGCCTGGCTACAAAACTGATTGGATGATATTATGCCACATTCATGGCTCTCAGTAAAAAAGGAGAAAATGATGTCTTGGTAGCCAGGCAGCATCACAAGCAGCCCCAGAGCTGTGTGTTTCTGGGGCTGCTTTTGTCTCACAAGGCAGGTTGTAAGGTGGCCAAACTGGCAGTTGGACAGGTGGGGAGAATTGAAGTGCCCCTGAGGTCAAAAAGTGCCCAAATTTTGATCACGTGGCTGTCATAGCACTACAATAGTGTTAACATTAGACTTGGAACATCATAAGTCATCATAAGTCATAAGTCATTTCAGCACCACTGAGCAAATAGTTGTAAACTGAGAACTACCTCTATATTACAGTTACACATTATAACTGACAAGCCAACTAAAGAAGATAAGCAATAAGGATGTATAGATCTAAATGAATCTATCTTAGAGGAAGACAAGAGATAATCCTTTCTATGGAGATTCTCAGCCATCCAGGTCATGGTTGTCCCAAAGGTGCTCTTTTTTTTTCCAAGAGGCAACTGAACTTTCTTGTTTTTCTTTGAAGACATTTCGTTTCTCGTCCAAGAAGCTTCTTCAGTTCTGACTGGATGGTGAATGGAAATTCTTTCATTCAAGGACTCTCATGTAAAATTCTGTAGAGATTCTCAGTCATCCAGGTCATGGTTGTCCCAAAGATGTTTTTTCAGGAGGCAACTGACTTCCTTGGCTTTTCTTTGAAGATGTTTTGCTTCTCATCCAAGAAGCTTCATCTGAGTAGTGTTCCTGGTTCTTTTTAGCTATACAATTTAGGATGGATACCCTTTGAATGGTGTGGGAGTAGGAATGGATTTCAAGAGAAAAAATGCAGACTACAGGAACCAGGAGCACTACTCAAGTGACCCTGAGGACACAGGTAAACCTCCAAGTGCTTCAACGACCCTCTAAAACAATGCAAATGACCAGCTGTCTGAAAGGAATCCTTCCGTTCTCCACTATCCTGTCAGAGCTGAAGAAGCTTCTTGGATGAGAAGTGAAATGTCTTCAAAGAACAACAAGAAAGTCCAGTTGCCTCTTGAAGAAAAAAAAGCACCTTTGCAACAAGTGATTATCCTCTTAAATTGGTGCATAGGGTGTAGGTTACCTCTCCCTGCCATAGGCCCAAGAAATGTGTCCCAATGTATTTGAGTAATAATGACCCATATTTGCTTTCTTTATTGACTATCATGTATAATCATTGTATGATAATATTTGGGAGATTAGGTCTCTTAAACCATCTCATTCCAATAAATATTGAAAAATATTGAAAAATGAAAACACGTTTTAGTGTTTTTACACTAAGTGGAAAGAGTAGCAAGAATCAAGAGGCAAAGTATCACTTTTCAATATCAGTTGGTGGCTTCAGAGAGACAAACCTTGGTAGGTATAACATCACTTCATCTTACTCTCCTCTTCCCTGCTTACTAGCACCTACATAACTCTAGCTTTAGGAGAAATTTTCCAGAAATGGGAGACAAAGCTCCAAAGTGTAGAGAAATCACACAAAGTTCTGGGCTATTTACCTGTATTCTTCTTAGTGATCTTCATATTTTTAAATATTTAGTAGTCTGTTATTTTAAATGTTATTTTAATCAATTGGTTGGAGGTTTTATTTAGCTATTTTTTATGAATATTTGCACTCTCACTCTATTAATTTGATCAAACATTATATACCTTATGATGATCCTGTTACAAATATGTTGTAAACTGCAATAGTCAGATGTTAAGAAGGGTAATATAAAGCATATTATAAATGCAGCTAATAAACTAAGCAAAAATGAGAAGTCAGGAATGTATATACCTTCCTCTATTAAATGAACAGCAAAAGCTGGAAAGAAAGGGAGGAGCAAGGCAGATAATCAATTCACTTGCCAAACACTTTAGTCAAAGTAGCTTCCAGGGACTATAAATTGGACCTCAAAAGCAGCTCTTCTTAGAAACTAGATTGGGAGTGATGAAAAGAACCAACTGGGCTTTGAGAAATAGCAAAAGCCAGGGGGACATGGAATCAGGAAATTTTGGGGAAGAAAAAAACCTTCCATTGATACAATATATTGTTCATTCACAACCTTTGAGGATTTTATCCACTTTTTAAAGTTAAGCAGCCTGATCTGATTACTTGAATTAATATTTATTTGTTTGTTTAATTATTTTTACAAATAACTCAAGGCAGCATCCAATGCACCTTCCTCCCATTTTCCCCACAACAACCACCCTGTGAGGCGAGTTGAGCTGAGAGAAAAATGACTGTCCCAAGGTTACCCAGCTAGTTTTCATGACTAAGGCAGGACTGAGGCAGGACTCCTGCTTTGTATCCTGGTGCCTTAACCACTATATACAATGTAAGATCAAACAATATTATCGTCTGATTTTCACAGTACATTGGGGAAGGATGGCTTGGCTATATATGTGTATGCATACACACACAAAGAAAGACATATTTCTCTGTATTAGGCTAAACTATATAAAGTGCACATTGTAGCATTAAACACTTATGCAATGTATATTTTCTGGAAAAGTAATGCAAATTTTGTCTATTTTTTTAAAAATACTGGAAACCCATGCAGAATTGTGAAAGAAAGAAGTTATACATGCAGAAATGAAATGGACGGTCCATATGGACCAAAATAAATAATTCATCCATCCTACATTTAAATAGAGCTGCAAGTTTTCATAATTATATTAATTTATTTCAAACCTTTTTATTTAATTAAAAGTTGCTTTTGCTGAATTGTGCACCAATTTCAATTTTTTTCATAAACACATATATATAAAATGAGTCCAAAAGATTTATTCTACCTTCTCTCACATATAAGGGAAATTCTTCCAAAAGGATGAGTTAGAATGTCTATATGCATCAGCTGAAAATAAAGGAATCCTGCTTTTTTCTTCAAAATAATGTACCTATCCAGATGCAAAGTTCCTCAAATGATGGATGGATTAAAGCTCTTACAATTAATCATCTTAGGCTGTAACCAAAAGATCTCTGCAAGGTGTTGCAATACTCAGACAATTTTTTTAGATCCCTGCCTTCAAGGATAGGAAAGGGAGTTCTGTTTTCAGAGGGTAATATTCTCAACTTTCCACCACTTTAAGGCCATATAAAGGGCCAGCTAGCATTTGTAACATTCCAATATGTGGACAATACTAACAGGAGATATTTCAGGAAACACTATGGATCCCAACTCTCCCATTCCACCACCATCACTGCTAACACTAGCCCCACAAAAGTCTGAAATGCAAATAGAATTACTCAAACTTTGAATTTCACTTCATTATCATCAATTAGGGAAAAGTTGATATGGGGAGAAAACCCACTCAAAGTGTAAAAGAAGGAAAGTGTTACTCTTCCCTCACTTCTTTTCCACCTATAAAACAGTTCTTCCAGCTTTGGATTTTACTAATAATAAGTCATTGGAGCACCATTTTTCTGGTGGTTTTCAGCTAAAATATAGGATAGCCAGTCTGCAAATTATATCAAGACAAAAATATTAAGGAAGGAGAAAAAATGTTTTAAAAAATTCTTAAAATGAGATGTCTAGTAGAATACACTGCATTACAGTAGGTTTATCAGATCTGGGCAGCAAAACTTAACAACAGCAAAGGGAAATCTAACCCTTTGCTTCCAATCAGTGGCTCTCTGGACTTTTGAAGTCCAGATCTGATCACAAAAAAAAAGTGTTGGCTGGATCAGATATGGGGTGGGGAGAAAAAGTATGTTTGTGATCTGAATGCTGGGGAAGTAAGAAATTAATAAGAAATTAATCACACATAGATATAAACACCACATAGGTCACTCAAGCAGAAAAAACTGGGTTCCTTGGGAAAACCATAATTTTGCAATCCTTGTGTAATAAATAATACACCTAAATTCATTTAAATCATGTGGATAATTTGTATTGGAATGTTACATGTAACATTTCATGTAGAGATGTATATTTATGTTTTATGCACAGGACTATCACTGATAGAATGGAACTTTGCAGATTAATTTTATTTTTTTTCTCCTATTATATTCAACCTATACTTATTTCTTTATGTCCACTATAGATCTCAGGTTTTTTTCTGACCCGTACACTTCTTCCTACACCTTCTTTTGTTACGCTCCAATCTCTTTTGCTACATGCCAAGTTTGCATTTCAGGCCGGTAGTGCTTTGATCTCATCTGCAGCCCATTGATTCAGCACTTTAGTTTTCTATCTATAACTCTGTATTGTAGACAAAAATTTGAAAACTCAGTTCCAAGTTCAGATGGGTAAAAAAATGTACACATAATTCAAACTGTATCCAAATAATATGAAAGCTAACAGAATATACCATAGGAATTGTAGAAATTCAAGAGTTGGCCACACACTCTGATAATAACTCACAAGCAGTGCATGCTCATATATACATATGCTATACAATTATATAATATACACGATTTTTAAAACAATTAATTAATTTTTAAACTGTATATGCCATACAATCTGCATTTTCTTAAATAAGCAACCTGGGAGAGAGCTGACAATGATCATGAATGCAAGCATAGAAGACAAGAAATAATAGAGGTGTTTCTTAGGATTATTAGGCACACAGCTTCATTGGCCATCGGCATATAGCTGAGGCTATTTTCATTTTCATTAAAAAAACATTCTCCTACTTATTAAATATCATGGTTCACTCATGTATTTGCTAGATATCAATCCCCATATTTTAACGAAGAAAGAATCATGAGTTTCAGTATGCAAATTAAAAGATGAAGTTATGCAAATGAGTGTCTTCAAAGTCACCATGTGCGAGGGAAAGGTAGTTCTCTGGCTGATGATTTGCCATTTGCTCATACCGGGAACAGTAAAAAAAAAAAAAAGACAAAAAGCTACATTTACCCACCATTCCTGACCCTGAATGGCCCTGCTTCACTGACAGAATGCAAATCACCTGTCCCAGTGGAAGATTTCAGGAGGGCCTCGAAGCAGCCGTGCCAACCTTTCAACAGTCTGGGCTGCTTGGCTGCTTCAAGGAACAGAACCGGCAGGGCACTTGCCTCAATGAATGATTAGCACTACTGTTGTCTATAAGCCAAATGGGAACAATATCATCCCAAAATGAAACCTACCCTATTTTTAAAGTAGGGCACATATCTGATGTCACTGGAACTTATTACACACTCGTGTTCTGCAACCTGACTTGTCACCGTTGCCAATATCTGCAAAGTGCTTGATTTAAATAGGTTGTTGTGAAACAATTTATAGGTAAATTTCCCCCTTTCGTTTTGATTAGACAATAAAGGTTACTTGGTGAAGCCACTGGAGCACTGGAACTTGAATCACTGAATTTTAAGCAGTTGAAGCTTTGCAAAGGCCTATCAAGGTCATAGTAAGCTAATTTGAGGTTATGAAGATATAACTGACAATTACTAGAGCTGAAATGATATAAAAAGCTTTTAAAGGAAGATTATTTAGACATAGATTTTCATACTTCTGACCCAGAACTAATACAGTAAAAGACCATCACTGCAATGCTTTCCACAGAGGCTTCCAAAATCTCCACAGAGAATTAAGGGAAAACACTGCCAATACTAAGGAAAGCCATTGTCAGTCCATGTAACAATACTGAATCAATAAAATTAAGACTCTGACCTTAATCTTTCTATATTCAACATGAACCATTTAGTTCTGTCAATGCCCATTTTATTAGGGTTATAATTTTGCCCAATTTACATTTACAAAAATATATAAACCCCTGCATCACAGATTAGAACACCAGATTTCAGGACTATTCTGTGTATAAATATGGGAACAAATTCTGAACATAATTACTATAGCAAATTCTCACAAGACTAAAGGAACCATGGTTTGTAGGGTTAAAAGATGCAAGGACTGTACCATTGGGCAGAATGAGGAGAGTCATGCAAGAGTAGCATCATGCCATTAACTCTATAGCAACACATATTACTGGATGCTTCTTCAGTGTCTATCAGTGTCATAACAAGATAGTCTGCAAAAGTTCAGATCCATTCACTGCACACCCAAATCCACACAGTTGACTATACTAGCCTATTGTGATAGAAACAAATCTCATAAGAGCCCAAACCAATTCACGTCATAACAAATTTGTTCCAGAATTTACAAGATTTTTATATTATTGGTTGCTATTGGCATCAAGTTTTGAGATCAAACTTTTCAATAGAATCTTGAAGCCTGCATTTTAGCCATTTATAAAAGACAAAGAATTCTGAGATTCAGCATTTGTATATATGTTGTGATACAAATGCTAGACCTGAACATGACCTATATAAATTCTGTGTATAAACTTTATTACTCTACAATCTCATTGTTTAACTAGAATAATTAAAAGTGGGGGTGAAGCATTTTATTGCTAGCATTGTTATAGAACTATGAATGAAAATTCTTACTAATCTATTACAAATTAGTCAGATTTTTCTCTATTAATACATGTCCTTCAAAATCCTTCTCATCACCGAATCTATTCCACTTCTCTTCAATGCAGTCTCTCCTTGAACATTCAAGAGATTGGAATCATGAAGGCGTTAGGTTATAAGGTGTGCAATAACCTGTCAGATCACTGTTTATTTTAATCAATCGACTCAAAATAACAGTAGGGACTAATTATTAATAATCAAAGAAAATTTGATTATTTCTCTGCAATGCAGTGCTGACTGGATAGAGATGTAGATGCAGAACTAAAGTTCATTGATGCAATCTACAGAAGTTAAAATGCTGACTGCTACGATTTGATGAGGAAGGTGGAAAGAAGAAAGCTAAGCACAGACTGATAGCATCTTCCAGATACAGTAATACATGTTCACTGCTATTTTTCTGCCCATCAACATTCCTAAGCACAAATACCTGTAATACCAGGCCAGACCAATATGCCACTGTTCCATAGCATTTCCTCTTACTGATAGTGTTTCTGGGTCTCAAGAACCAGGTAGTATTCCCTAGTTATTAGTCTTCTGCATGCAAAGTCTATCTTCCAACCATGATCCAGCTCAAAACAAGACAAACAGTCTATCATTTCTAGCAGGTGGAGCCTCTCTGGAAACCTGAATCAGTCTAACTACAGAATGCAGGAATACAAAATAACAGAGTTGGAAGGGACCTTAGAAGTCTTCTATGCCTTGCTCAAACAGGAGACCCTATACCATTCTGGACAAATGGCTGCCCAATTTCTTCTGAAAAACTCCAGTGATGGAGCACCCATAACTTCTGAAGGCAAGCCCTTCCATTGATTAAATGCTCTCACTGACATGAAATTTCTCCTTAATTCTAGGTTGTATCTCTACTTGACAAGTTTCCATCCATTACTTCTTGTCTTGCTCTCAGATGTTTTGGAGAATAGGTTGACCATCTTTTCTCTGTGACAGCTCTCAGATATTGGAAGACTGCTGTCATGTCAGCCCTAGTCCTTTTGTTCGATAGACTAAATATACCCCATTCCTGCAACTGTTCATCATGTTTTAGCTTCCAGCCCCCTGAAGGCTAATCATTTTTTTTTGCTCTTCTCTGCAACTCTTTCTTGTGTCTCAACATCTTTTTTGTATCATGATGGCCAAAACTGGATGTGGTATTCCAAGTGTGGTCTTACCAAAGCAGTATAACACTTTGGTAAGTGTTCACATAATCTTGATACTATTCCTCTTTTGATGCAGCTAGAATTGCATTGATTTTTATTTTTAGTTTTTTGGCAGCTGCAGCACCCTGCTGGCTCATATTTAAGTGGCTGTCCACTAGAGCTCCTATCCCCTCACAGTTACTGCTGTTGAACCAGGCATCACCTATCCATCCTATACCTATGTGTTTGGTTTTTCTTACCTAAGTGTAAAATCTTACTTTTCTCATCACCGAACTGCATTTTGTTGGATAGGGCCCAGTGTTCAAATCTGTCAAGGTTCTTCTGGATCTCAAACTTATCTTCTAAAACATCGGCTATTCCCCTCAGCTTGATGTCGTCTGCAAATTTGATGAGTTCCTCTTTTATCCCCTCATATAAATTGTTTATGAAGGTGTTGAAGAGTACTGGACCTAAGACAGAATCCTGGTATACCCCACTGCATGCTTCCGTCCATGTAAATGTAGTTCCATTGAGGACTACACTTTTGACTGCAGTTGGTCAGCCAGTTACAAATCGTTTATTGTTTATGATACAATAATAAAAAGAAGCAGTTTGATAGCCAAAGGCAACCAAGAATTCCATGCAGGCAAATCAGTGGTTGATGGAGGAGGAATACATGTTTCTAGTCTGTTAACTCGTTTCTTGACTTAGTGTCTGTCTCTTTCTCTCCCTAACTAGATAGAACTATTTTTAAAAAGAAAAAAATAGCCTAAGTAGCTTATAGTCTGCCATGCTGGCCATTGAATAGGAGGCTTTTTTTCTTCTACCTTCCTTCCAACTTTTCCCAATTTTTTCAAACTTATTATGAGATACGGTAGAGGAACAACAAGTAGAACAGATTTCAGGACAATAATTTTAATGGTGAAGACTAGCTCTTTTGAAAATCACCACTCAGAAATGGTGTTTAAGATACTTCTTTTTTTTCCCAGTAATTTTTAAAGGTGACCTATTTCCTGTAGCAATATTATCTCATCCAGGATTGTTACACAAATAAGTGAGAAACTCACATTTTGTTTAAACACCAAATTTCTGGCTCTGTGCCTCCATCCAAGAGCAACAAAAATCTATTGGCTACATAATGCCACTTTTTCTGCATAGAAGGTTCGCTTATATTCACTAAATGAATCCCATTTGTTTCACTTGAGCATCTATCAGTGGATTTTACTCTCCATCCATTTTAAAAAGGAAAACAAAGTGCCTACAACATATATCCTTATTTAACAACATATGACAGCAATAAATTAAAGCAGATAATACTGTGATCCTATGAGTGTTCTATATGAGTAATACAGTTGGAGTTCCCTGTTCCTTATTCATTACCGGCAGGTCTGTCATTAAGATGGTTATTAAAATCAAAGTACCGTAATCCACAGAGCTACTAAAACTATGGGACTAAAGATATTCCGTAAAGGTTTGCAGTGAAGTTTGGAAAAGAGAAAGGAAGATTGTAGAACAAAGAAAGAAAACTTTGCAATCAGAACCCCACTGCTGGTTCTGTTTTTGGCTGCGGATTAAAACTGCTTGAAATTTTTCTTTGTTGTTTATGCAAAGCTGACAAATAATCAGGAATGTCTTGCCTAGCGTCATGACTGAAACCTCCACAGTTTATCAAGCAGATCTTTTCCCACCCCCACCTCTCTGGAATGCCCCACCCCAAATGGGGCCTTCTGAGGTTGTTTTGCTAATGTATTCTCAAACCAAATTAAGGGCCTTGACTCTCAGTAAAGTCCGTGAGTTAGTTGCCACAATGTACTGAATTAAAGATACCATCTTGGACTTAAATTACATTAGAGTCCCCACACACACACGTGCAAAAGCCCAGTTTCCAATCAATTTTATAAAGGGCCATCAGCAGAGATACACTAATGGTATTGAGCTGAGATCTTTAAACTTAGGTCTTCAGAAAGAGTGCAGAGATAAAACAGGCACTGTAATAAAGAAAGAGTCCTTTGCTATTCCTTTCTTCAATGAGATTGCCCTACACATTACACATGGGAAAATCATTTTAAAACACCAAACTCCTCCCCTGACATCAAAACGTGTCACCCAAGGTCTCCTGGCTTCTCTGCATTATGTAGCTACAAATACATCCTTTTCTCCTTCAACCACATCCCCAGAACATTTGCCCTTATTTAAAAGACTTTAAATTATTTTATACTATTATTCAAAGATCAGCACATCCAATAAAACCTTACATTTATACCACAATGCTTATGTTCAAGCTCAGGTGTTTTTCTTTTTAGAAGAAAAATTATTGAGAAAACTGGGGCATTAAATCTTTGACTTAGAAACAAAGAAGGGGTTACTTGCATTGATTTAAATATTAAGGATTCTGACTGAAAATTGCAAACCTTTCTCTCAGTTCCCTTCATTGTAACAGCCTGTCACATTCATTACTGACGTTTTCAATAATCTTAAACTCCCTCCCCCAGTTCAGGAGATAATTTAGATGTAAAGTCTTTAATCCTCATAATGGGTCCTTCTTACCATTTCATTCCTGGTGCAACTTCCACCATGCCTTATGTGAGAACCAGCAACTACTGATTTACACAATACTCTGAAAAGTTGCTTGGTATGGGTGCAACATCAGCATTTCCAGTCAGTCCAACCTTTATGAAGTCTCAGAAGAATATGTGCTTCACTGAAACAACAATTTCCTTTGTTGTCATTAAAAACCTTCAGTCAGTGATCTGTCCAAAACCTTGCTTAGTTCTTGCTTGATTCTGCTGTTAACTTTGGGTCTTCTCCTTTAAGAGTTAATGTTCAAATGGGATCATGGTTTAGATCCCTGAGAATTCTGAAATGAGATGGAACCAACGATGTCATGCCTTTCCAACCATATCATATTCAAAACTTCAGGAGAAAGTTCTTGCACATCATCCCCATCCAAAGCAAGGAATACCATCTGAAACAGGATTTTTTCATATGAATTTGAAAGGTAAGGTGCAAAACTAGAAACTAGGAGACTGTGATTTATAATTTATAATCCTTTAGGCTTTGAAGCCAGTGACTTTGGTCCAGACATTGTCTCTTAGAGCAACCCCCTCACAGATTTATTGTGGGGAAAACAGGAGGAGTATTATGTATATGCCTTAAAAATATCTTTTCATGCACACTTTTGAGGAGATAGGGCCATGGGAAAACACATGAACACATCTACTTAAGTGAAGAAATTTTAAAAAGTTCTAGCTTCTCCTCATTCTAGGCTCTCCTCTCAATATGTTTACTTTCTTTCAGTCAATAGTTACTGTATATATGTGACAGAAGCAACAGTTGAAGACTTTCTCAAAGAAAAAAAAATAGTTGTGCACCAGAAGTGTGCTTGTGCTACAGTTTATTTTTGTCTTCTATAAAAAGGAAGAACTTTACTTTACTTTGGTGGAGAAAAATATTAGAAAGGAAGCATTGATACTTGACCTAAAAACAACTTTCTAACAATTTTCTAACTAGAAACACTGCAATTTTCAGGGCAGAAAGTAGCTTTGAGTTTTAGCAAATGGCTAGCTTCCTGAATGTATTCTAGGATTGGTTCTTGTTACTCTACACCAGAGGTGTCAAACTCACGTCATCACGGCGGCATCACATGATGTATCAGGACTTTTTCCCCCTTCGCTAAACTGGGCATGGGCGTGGCCAGCGTGTGATGCATCTGGCCCATGGGCTGGGGGTTTGACAGCCCTGTTCTACACAGATCCTAATGGGGCCGAACCCTGTGTGATTCTGCAAGACAAAAGCCCTAACAGCTTTGTGCAGCCTGACAGAGAAAAGCAAAACTACTAATGTTTCTTTGCTTTATTGCTATCCCGTTTCTCTCCCTCAAAGAGAAAAAAATGAAACATGAACAAATCGGCATAGGACAGACTTTGGGGGAGGGGGAAAACCTTCACTTAAAGTCCTGTATGACAAATGGTTTGGCTGGTGATCAGGTTGAGCTTGCAAAGTGAACTTTCTTAAACTACAGAAATCCATAACTTCTTGGAAATATGCCATTTCCAAATACCCTTCAGAGGAATTGTTGCAATTGGTTGGATTTGTCAATCAAGTAAAACTCAGCAATTCCCATTGTAACAGATCTGAAACTGGTTGATCAGTTAATATTGTTTTTAAATCACCAAAGTGCTGAAGTTTTCTAAAGTGCTGAGAACTCACAGTACTGTACACTGCTACCTGATTGTAGAACGCTCAGTCCTGAAAATGGTTTAATATTGTAAATGTCCAAAGGATGTATTAGTTCCAGGATTTTTTTTTCATTTTCTTTCTAATCTATGATTGAAATTTGTTGCTGGCAATTACTCATATAGCTTGCTTCTTTGCCAAGCCACTTGTGTTGGCAACAGTTTCCAACCATTGATAAAATATCCTCAAAACAAATAAAATAGGGGAAGTACTTTATAAATGAAATATTAAAAAATAAAATAAAAGCAAAGCTGGAAAGCTAGAAAGCCCAGTAGAAAGGATATATGAAAAGAAAACTGGCTTTGGTATTGTTTCTTGCAGGTATTTTTAAACACTTATTTATTGCTGTTTATTTTTGCTTCTATTCTGAGCAATCAAAATCCTTTTGAACCTTCTCCTATGGTACAATTTTGCAATAATTATACAGAGAAAAGAATGCTAGCTTTAAATGCACTTAATTTTTTCCGATTAACATAATGTTTTCACTGGCCACAATGATGGTGCGACCTTTGCCTTCACAGCAGGTTCCTGAGAAGGAATCACATCATCACAGCAGCTCCTTATCAGCATGAAAGAAGTATTTATTTTTATTTTATTTATTGGAATTTGTCAAACAAAAATGAGAACAAGAATAAGAGAATAAAAATACAATGAGAGGGACGATAGGCACTTTAGTGCACTTATGCACGCCCCCTCTACTGACCACTTAAGTATGAAGTAGGGTCCATGGAAGTCAATTTGTGACTGAAATTGTGAAAATTTTTAGCTGAGACAACTGAATCTGGTAGGGCATTCCAGACTTTGACAACTCTATTACAGAAGTCATATTTTTTACAGTCAAGTTTAGAACGATGTACATTGAGTTTACATTTACATTTCAGTGAGGAAGGACTCACTGGAGAAGAACCTAATGCTGGGAACAATTGAGGGCAAAAGAAGAATGGGACGACAGAGAATGAGGTGGCTGGATGGAGTCACTGAAGCAGTCGGTGTGAGCTTAAATTGACTCCAGAGGATGGTAGAGGACAGGAAGGCCTGGAGGAACATTGTCCATGGGGTCGCAATGGGTCGGACACGACTACGCAACTAACAACACATTGAGTTTAAAGCGGTTGTCCGCGTAGACACAGTTAAACTCATCCCTGTGTTTAGAGTAATCCAAGGACGAAGGGAAAACTTGAATTAAAGTTCATTGATTTCTTGTGTCACAGACAAAAGGTTTCAAAAATGGATCCCTATTGGAAAGAAGCAAGAATACATTTATTTAAATAAATTTTAGGGAAATGGCGTAGGAGAAGAATATGTGATCCTAAAATGATATAATCCCCTCCTCTAGTTTATAGATCCAACGATGTCTAAAGTGCCGTATTAATCACTTCAGAACTTGGTAGTTATATCATGGCTTTATAAAGCATCATATTCCTTGGTTTGTATAAACAGGGCTGTTTTAACAAATAGATTTAGATCATTAACATGATAAATATAGATATCTGCATTCTTCTTAAGATTACTCCCAATAACTTCTTTTCCAGAGTAGAGTAGAGGCTCTTTTTTGCATGCACTCTCTTTCCTTACATGAAACTTCTGGGCTTTAATACAGTTCAACTATCCTTCCCACAGTTCTACAATGTAGAGCAAAATCAGTGGGATAATGGCAACTGCTGCTTTTATCCTTTAAAATCCTGGGGAGTCACCAAGTTTCTATTGTTTCACTCCAATTGTGCATCTTTTCAGACAGCATGGCTCCTTCCTCAACCATATGTGTCTAGCATCACCTGAGAAGGGGCTGTCACACAGTTCTTTCAAATGATATCCCAGCATTCCTGGATTTTGCCTCCTTTGCATTGGAAACGAACCCTGCCAATTATGCATTTGTTCACTCTAAATCCAAACTGTTGTTCTATCATCTCTAATTTACAAAGCAAATTTACTTTTAATTTACTTTTAAGGTATATATGTTTTCTCCAAACATACTAATAATTGTATGCTTTTTTAAAAATGTGATCGGTTTTGTTGTATATTTTTAATCTAATAGCCGCATCATAAAATTCAGACAAGAACACAATCTGAGGTATAATTTAATTCCAATTAGTGTATATTCCAGGAACTGAAAATCAGGTCTGTTTGATTTAGAATCTAGGTTGGAATATGTTCTCCAATAACTTTAGGTTTTAAAATTAATAGAAATTATTGAAACAATATTCCAATAATAGTTTTGTCTTTTTCTATTAGAAATCCTGTTAGCAGTGTTTGTTATTATCTGGGATATTTTTTGGGGTGGGGGGAGGAATTCTCTTGAGTAAAATCATATGTCAAATGAAAAAGAACCTTTCATCACAGAGAAAAAATGAATTATCAAAGACATTCTTAATGGGAGATTACAAGTTTACCTTTAATATAAATGTGATGTGTGTAAAACAGGCAATTGTGACATGGTATATAGAAATACTGCCATGCAATCATGGAAGTTACTATGGGCCAATCATCATGACACACTCCATGGCCACGATCCAGTACTAAGTTAAGTGCACTTAAAGCTATTACATTGGCCGGTGGCCAGTATATGGCCTATGAAGAGTGTATCTAAAGATGGTGAAATGGCTTCCATGGACAAAAAGTGTAATATTTGAATCAGCCCTAAAATATTCTGAAATCATCTAAGCTCTCGTTTTTCACAAATAAGTTGCCTGACAGAAAATAAAACTATGCTCAAGGCTTTGCCTTGCTTTTACAAACAAGCTTTTACACAATATCTAGGAATTTCTAGCACAGCATACAGAACATTGTTTCTTCACTTTCATTCTAAAATCTATCTTTTCTTAAAATGCTGGTAGGAATTGGGTTTCAAAACCCAAATTTTTACCACAGAAACACTGCAATTTGTTTTTAATAAGCTTTCAGTTATAATATGTAAATAACATAAATATCTTCATGTATTCTTAAAAGGAAAAGTATTATTAAAGAAGCTTCTGGCAATCATTGTACATAACTTTAACTATTGGCAATACATTTATTCCTATGCATATAACTAACCAACTATCCCTATTAAAAAAAGAAAAAGTGAGTCTTCTGTATCTTATTTGGACCCCAAATGGAAATAATGCCATCTGATGGGATCTAGGAGGTATATCGTTTTTGTTGTGGGGCCTGCCCTGATTTATGGATTTTTTTTCTTGACATTATATGTTTTTTATTTGCAATATTGTTTTGGGGTTGATGTATGTTGCACAGAGTCGTGATTATGTTGGGTGGCAACATAAATCTTTAAAATCAATAAATACATTGAACCATAGCAGCAAAATGTTGCCCTTTTAATCTCTGTCCCCAAATTATACTGATGAAAGGAGGAAAGCTTTGGGCCATCAAGAATCAATATGTGTATATAAGAACCATAGCTCTCTTCAGTTTTGAGACTTGAGAAAAATTCTTGGAGTTACCATACTTTAATTTTACTTATATCCTTTATCAGATTCAGATTGGGGGGTCTTGAAGTTCTATTTTTAAAAAAAATAGATCTCACAAAGTGGAAACCATCTCAATCCTGATGCTGAAATGCTGTTTCTAAGAAATAAGGGGAAGGAACATAACATGAAAATGCTATTTATTACAGGAATCGAGTGTACCTATGTTCCTGAGTGTTCCTTTGCTGAAATAAAAGATTGATGTATTCTATAATGTACTTCCATTGTTATTAATTTTACTGAGTGCTGCCATTTGGTGGCTCTTGAAAAAACAACAACAGCAACCCTTTTTGATCCCACAAAGATATTAGCTGTACTGCCAGACACCAATATTTTGCTATTGCATGCTGGATCGGGCAATTCTAAGCTTTTATAAAAGTAAGAAGAACAAGAAAGCTGCCAAAATATTTGGATCAGCTAGTCCTTCATGTCTTGCAAAGTAGCACAATCGATGCATAGTACTTTTCTACTTCAGTCGTATCTGTGTTAGTGTGTGTTTGTGTGTAGTATGAAGTTTACCAGCCCCTGCCCTAAGTTATTGACTAACTGTTCCTAAAAAACTGTAAGGATAAAAGAGAACTGCCCCATGAGGCAGTGACTGAAACTTGGTGTGATTCATCAGAGTCCATTCATACTTAAATCTGATTGCAGTTAATGAAGTATGCTAATATCTATCAGCTTCCACCCAAAAATTCAAACAAAACTAATGCATTTATGAAAGCTGCAGTTAAGAAAAATATTGTATCCATTTGAAATTACATAGAGTATCAAAGAGCTTATTTAGAGATAGTTGAGCTTTAAATTTTTATTATCAAATCTTAATAGATGTAAAGGAATGTTGCATACAAAGATCTATATATTAAATAAAATAGTCACCTTCTGATTTACTTCAATTAAATTAATAATGCAGAATGTTTGCATTGTTTATTTATTCATTAAACATATGTTTATGCCATCACAATCAAAAGAGACTCTCGACAGCTTACATAAAGCAAATAGAATTAAAACACCCACAGTTCCCTTAAAACAACTACAAAGATAATTAAAAGAAGCATACAATGTTACATTAAGATCAGGGGCCATTCAAGGAACAGGGAACATTCAGATCATGGAAGTGCTCTCTGAAACAATTATCTCTTGGACCAACCAAGAGGGAGGAGCCAGTATGCCCTCTATGGGGTGGGGAGAGAAGTCTACTCCACAACAATGATGCTGATACAGAGAACAGACTCGTCTCAGTCCACAAATCTACTCTCCCAAAAAGCCAGTTTGCAGCAGTTGTTCCCTGGTTCATCCAATTCGTTGGTCAAATGCTGAAGTTAGGTTCAACGCTATTTATAAATAGCTGGTGTAATTTGTTAAATGATATAATTTTTGCCTTTTTCCCACTCTGAGTTCATAATTTATTTTTTGTTTTCTCTGGACTGATATGTGTAGTCCTAGGTAAGAATTGCAGGAATTCAGACTCAAAGGTGTATAAGGTAGTTCAGCATGCACAAGAAGTATCATTTCCTGACTTTGCACACCTGTCCTTTGCAGTTGGTGTGTGATTTTGGGAAAAGATGTGTTTCGTTTATAGCGCCTTCGACGGGTGCTACATGTGTGCCAAATTGTGCTCCTAATCACATTCTGCTCTTTGAATCTGCATTTCTGTACAACCCTAATATATATTCCTGCCAACTTGCGATATGTCATTCATCTTATGATGCAAACTCTAGTTCATAATAGTTGATGCCTTTCTAAATATATCAGTCAATCTGACCTTTTAACAGGCATCAGATTTTCTTTGTTTTGTTCCTCACTGTGTTTTATTTGAATTTTAAACATGAGATGCCTATTTATTTGACTGGGGAGGAATACTTATGTTCACTGTTAAAGATGACCATTTTTTCTGAGTTTTTTCTGTTTCTCTTGGCATCAATTGTTTGTATTTCGTGAATCAATAGGGTGTGCAAAATATTTTGTTCTGAACCATTTTGAGCACAAAATGTCATGAAACTTCCCTTAGTTTTCTATTTCAAGCTTTAAATGTGTTCAAGTTTCAGTATTTTAAAAATATTTTAAGTTAAGTTTATGGGGACAAATATATTTGTCGGCACTGAAGCTCAGATTCTACCCATGACATTGTTGGTTTGTTTGCCATGTTACTTACCTTTGAATCCCACCAATTTCATTCCTGTGATGGTGGAATAAAAAATTCCTGAGTTTAAAAAAAAATTGATGTTAAATTTTTTAATTCAGATTTTCCTTAGCTCACTTCAGGAAAAATGCTTCTCCCATCGCCATCAAATCCATAGTTTTGTGAAATGCTTCCCAAAATTCCAAATATATTCAATATTCGAAACAAGGGGCTGAGTTTTCTGTGTCTGCTCTTTTTTTAAAAAAAAATATTTGCTTCTATCAATAATTCTATCTAGATTATTCTGAGCTTGATTCCTGTTTTTTTAACATCTCAGCTGTGTTTCCCATTTTTTGTGCCATGTGTACCATAAAGATCTCTCCTAAATCTATAATAAATTATCTTGGATTTGGATCTCCCCTTGCTTTATGCTGTTGTAAAGGTCTACATTTGAGCCCTTAGTTGTAGAAATCTTTGTTTTAAAATTATGCAATTTCAGTGAGTTCATGCATCATTTCCTCTCTTACCTCATTTGCCTCTTCTGTTCTCTGAACAATTTACCAGTAAAAACAAGTCCCCAGTTGCTATTCTGGAATTTTCTCCAAAACACTCCAAATTACCCTCATAGAGTTAATGGGATCATTTTATACACTGGAAAAACAATGAACCCAGAGCTGTAATTTATCAGTATTGCCTCAACCATCATGGATTCTTAGGTATGAAACAGAACCAGAGGAAGAGAATGGTAACAAATTCCAATGTGTGAAGCCTCTGAGTTCCTGACTTTACTTTGTTTCTCAGAATATTTCCCCAGGAAGACCTATTACAAGTATTTTTATGGAGTAGGAGAGGGCAACAATCTTCAGCCCTAAATTCACAAACAGTTTTCAGCTTTATTTCATGTATCCCTTAGCCTCTTTTCATTCACACTCACTCATACACACAGAGTCTTATGAAACAGTCATAATCTGCTAGGAGTTCTTTGTTCCTGCATTGCTACTTGGAAGAATAAGAGACTTATCACAAAGATGGAAAGGAGAAACAGAATAAGTTTCTCCTCTCCCCACTCCCCGTTTTAATGTTGACCCCCATGCCAAATAAACAATCTCAAAGGAATACTAGCTTCAAGTACAACAATAGTAAAATTAGATGCCTACATTTAAAACAGTTGTCCTTCTTTCACATATCCAATAATTTAAACACCTGTAGTTTTTGAGGTGGCTTTATGATACATAAGTAAATTGGCCGAAAACTAGTCAGACTTGCCATTAAACAACATACAATACTTAAGAAAATCTAGCTCAGTTTATGCAGCTTCCCTCACTTGCGTCTTTAAAAAAAAGTAATTATTACAAATGTAAAAGAATTAAAAGATATTTAGATTTAAAGGTTTCCTCTATTTATCTGAAGACAAAGATACTCTTTAGATTTGCACTTAGAATCGAGAAAGTATTTTTTTAAAAAACAACAGGTTTCTCTATTTTCATCTTAGCTGCCTGTTTTAAAAAAAATTTTTTTTGAAAGCAAGGACAATTTTCAGAAACAGTAACTTTATAAAATAACCACAATTATAATTTAATAAGTAACAATACACAGAAATAATTTTTTTATTTTTTAAAAAAAATAATAACGTAACAGGACAGTTTTAAAAATCAGAGTTGATCCTTTTTGAATTCATTAGGGATGTTAGGCATTTCAAAAATACATTTAAAAATAGTACATACTCATATTCTACAAGATTGCTTTTGAAAATTCAAGAATCATTCATAAAGCAAAAATGTATTCTTATGTCCAATGTAAAAAACAATTAAAATTATTTCTGCTGTAACGCTAACCACTTTACCTAGATAGCTGCCCTCTCTTAAGCACTTCATAAGCAATGCGAGGAAAGGAATCCTGAATTATTGGCTCTAATGTCTGTCAGAAAGATTTTATCATGCAATAAATATAGAAAAGTTGACATATGAAGCTAATGTTTAATGCGTACTGAAAACTCTCTAAAACCTTGAAATTTTGAGCCTGCTAAAAGTTATTGTTTACCATTTGTCAAGATTAACACTGAATCAATTATATCAATTAATCATTAAGATTAAATTATAAACATGTTAAGAGCAAACTTTAGCATTTTAATGAAACTATGAAGAAAATAACCTATGACAGAGGAAAAAATGGTCACGTTATTACTTGTAGAAAGAAATACTTGCAGAATATTTAGCTCACAAATACATTTCCTGTTTGAATGGAAAAAGAAGTGCATTCTATCACTAATATTTTTACAATGAATTAGCTTAGAAGCTCTTTACTTATCTTGTCAGACTCGTGTACCAAGGATAACAACAGCCTATCTTGGGCAACCACCAAAGTGGCAATAATTAGTTCTGTGGCTTAAAAATGTCTATTAACAACATGCAAAATGAGATTGCACCAATATCTTGCAGGGCAGAATCCCCACTTTGCTAAGAGAAAGCCACTTTGAGAATCTATTTGGTAAGCTTCATTCAAACATTAGAGATCTATGCCGGGGGGTGGGGGATTTAATACATCAGAGAAAAGCATTATTTTACCTTTCAAACCAGTGTAATTTCATTACCATTCTGGATTACATATGCACAAAAATGCCATAACTGACCCTCCAGGACAATTCATAGCAACAATGTCTCTTTGCTCTGCTGAAAACTGTGTGCTGCACAGTGTTAGCTAAATCCTGCAGGGGGCTGCCGTGTTCTTCTGTATTCACATCTTATGGCTATTACAGTACAGGGACCCCAAAAGCAATCAGAGCAATTCAGAGGAGGTTTCTGAACTACTTTGTATCTGCCAAAACAAAGCCCTTTGTCCCAACTCCTCTAATAAAAGAAACAAGTTTGTACTAAACAAGTCCCTGAATATACTTTCCTGACTAGGCTTTGGGGGAAATAACTTTACACAACTGTCACAATGAATTTAGAATTTTCATCTTTTTTACAAGCTTTATTGAAAATATTTCCAGGAGCCAGGCTATATGAATACATGATTTGCAGGACAAATTAGGTGCATGTGTATTTATAAATACAGTATATCAAGAAATCTGTCTGTTTTCAGGGGATTTGCATCCAGGAAAGTGCTCAGCTACATTCTTACTTACCTCAGAATATGTAGGCATAAACAAGAATGAAATAGCTGTTGGTTTTCTCTTTTGCATTATGAATGGAATTTCTCGTCACCTCTTGCTGTACACTAGCCACATAAGCAAATAATACTCCACATGAACAAGTATTCTTGTAGTGCCAGTTATAAAAATGGCTGAAGTTTGAAAGCATCTACAGAAAACCAGGTTTTTCTTTTCCCAAGATAGTTAAATAAGGCATAATACATAGGTCAATATAATGTAAATATACATGTAAACAATAATGTAAACTATTCTCTATGTATAAAGAACTTTAAAGAACAAACAGGACAGGCCTTGGGATGAGTAGCTAAGAAAATCAAATTCAATACAGCTTAAACAACAAGAAAAGGACAGCAATGAAGGAGATTAACAGGTAAGAAATGTATCATTTTCAGTAAAGCATGCTATGTAATAGCCACAAAATAATTAGAACTGAAATATTTGATGATCTAAGTATCCAAAGGAACCCCAAACCCTTTTTACCTGATTAATATAGCACCACCAAATAATTGGAAAAAAATTACTTCATCATTTTTATTACTAGTAGTTATAAGAATTAGACTAGAAAATACTAACAAAACATTCCTTTCTACCACTTTTCTTATGTACATACAGAAGATGTGTGCAATACTTATTTTGTGATATGCATGTACCATCTAAAAGCATCTAAAATCTGAAAAAAATAGCTTTATTCTTTGACATGTTAAGCATTATCGGTTGATTGGTGAATCACTGAATTAGTCAATTAAGATATTTTAACGAGGTGGCGGTCTTAAATCAATAGGGGAAAAAGAATTCTTAAATTATTATGACTTGTATAAAGAATATGTTGTGGCTTCTACCTATATTAGTATTACTTATAAGGAAATACTGTGGGTATTCCTCTGCCTTTTCACATCAAATCTTTCAGAAGAAAATTGCTATTCTTGGTCTCTCATAAAAATCTCTCCAAATCAGTTTTAGTAACTTTTGTAAAAATTCAGTGCTCACGTTTTGATTCTAATGCATTGTAAGTCCTTGCCATTTGGAAGGAATCAAAGCAACAAGTTCATCACTTTTTTCCTGAGATGGAACAAAAGAATCAACAAAAATTATTTTGCACACTGATGAATCCTACTTGGATTCCACCACATGCTGCTACTGAAACTTTGGTTAAACAAGACACAAAACTCAGGAGACACTGTTCCAGTATTTTCGGTACATTTTTGCACATGCATGTCCACACAAATACTTTTGAGCTCCTGCTGCCTTTCCTTCTCTCTGAACTACTATCAGGGAACATAGATGAAGACTGTAGAAAACTGCGGTGTCTACACCATGTAATAGTAGAAGCAAATGAATACACTGTGGGAACACCCAAATCTTCAAATGGATTTCAGTGATAAGTGACAATCAAAATCACAGTGAAATTTTCTTAGTATTAGCAAACCCTATTCCTTATTTAAACCTGCTTATCATTCAAACCGCTTTGAAATGACCTGAATTATCTTAGCTTGATGACCTGTATCAAGCACTAGCTCTTGTGATGTCTTAATCCATCCAATACTAGGCATGTTAAAGCATGACAATTACAACTGTGCTGTATACATTTGTTATAAGATAAACCAGTGAGACCCAATACAATGTCCAATAGTCCAACCACACTAGCACTAAGACATACAGTATAATTTATTCTGTGCAAAAATATATCTTTTAATCCCTTTTAAACTCACCAAGGCTGATTAGTCTTTATTATTCATGAATTAATTTTTGTTTTCTTATTGTTACTCAACAACCCTACTCAAGTAACAATAGGGAAACTGACACTGTAATATTTTATACAAATTTAAGAAAAGAACCTGACAACTTAAACCTGATTTTTGTTTTCATTGTTTAATCAACATTTAAAGAGCCTTCCCTAAATTCCTCAATGAATAAAAAGGAAATGAAAATACAATATAAAGTTGTTTGGGTCGCACGTGTATTTGCCAAATGTATTTCTCAACCATATTTATCAACAAAAATTCAGGGAACAAAACACTATTAGGACCACTGTAGTGTTTCCCTTAAACAGTATATTGTTTCTCTTGGAAAGATTTCATTAAAATAAGATCATGGATTTACTTTATTCAGTATAATTCTCCCTGCAATACTAGGCTGTGACTGATGGTTAAGAATTCAGCAAGAAACCACCATTAAATTATAACTGTATTTTTAAAAGTTAAGAAGATAAATGTTACCTGACATACTGAACAAAAATATAAAGAACTCATCGTCCACAACAATCCTCTTAAAGGGGATTCAAATATTGCAACACCTTAAAATATTGCAACAAAATTCCTGTCTTTAACCAATCATGCTTCTTAATGTTAAATAGACAACAATCTAATCACATTTTCTTATCATTTAACTAAGGGACAATCTCTTGAATTTTTCTATAATGTAGTACTTGCTCTCTTTCTGTATTTATTTCTAATAATTCAATTCCATCCAAAAATATTAATATCCTCTATTTATACCTTTTTAAAAATCTATAATTTATTTTTTATACAGGTGACTTTATATTGTATCAAAACTGGGTTCAGAAGAGAGATTAATTCCTTACAACTCAATTTATTTAAAGATACCAGCATAGTGGTATCTTATACTCAGCATAGATAAATATTTACATTCACGCTAGCTGAAGGAAATGCATAGCTAGATATGCTATTTATATTAATTAAAACATATACAGGTCCCAGTAACGTGCACAGACAGAAAATCTCATAAGTTTTTGTATGACACAGAAACTCATAATGTATAACTCATAATGAAAAATAAGATTTTTCAAAATGATTTTTGCTTTTATTCATGCGACACTTATATGAGAAGGCAGGTACCATGTTTATTTTATTTTCTGCAACATTTTTAAACCAACCCAATCTACAAATGTCTTTTGCTTACAGAAATATATGAATATACGATTACATCTGACTCCATTTTTAATATTTTCAAAAACATTTATTTCTATATTCTCCTGATGATAAAGAAATTGCATCAAAGGGCAGCTACTGTATACTTTCTGAAAAATGTAAGGGAATCCAAGACAAATGCTTATTTAATATTTTTATTAGAAAGTAATGTTTAATATTTCCAATAGCGTATGTCTGGTGCTCTCAATTTAGACTGCATTGCAGGCAATATGGCCTTAATTGTTACCACTTTCTAAACTAAGGAATTATATGTTTTTCTCTTCTGATACCTACATGCCCAGTTGACTACTAATGTTTGACATTAAGGTTTTAGGTTTTGCTTAAATTGCCACTCCAGAATATATTGCCCCATAATTAATCTGGATTTTTCTTACATATCACCAAATTTACTATAATGAAAGAGTCAATATTACATAAAAATAGGAGCACTTGAGATGTTGAATGAAATCTAAATCAAAGAAGTTCAGCAAATTTTCTCAAGACTATATTCCCTCAAATAATTTAATACCTATCATAGAAGAATGTGAAAAATCTTCTTAGAATTAACTTTTTTTCAGAAATAAATATCCAAGTATTTAATAGTCTTATATCAACTTTATGATAAATTGTATCACAAGGTAACTTTTACAGATTTTGGACAAAATAAAACTTTATTTGTCTAAAGTCTTCCTCCTGTAAGCTATTTTCATAGACATTTAAATTTTTCAGACCTAAAAAATGGTACAAATATCAGTGGAAGAATGATTTGTATATGATTGTGATATGTACATTGGACAAACAAAATGAATTTAAAGATAACTATTTTGAAGATCAACATAAGTGATGACAATCATATTCCATTCTCTCTGTATTTTAAAGAAGAAATCAGCAATTTTTCAATGGAAAAAGTAAAGCTTTTTGTAAAACCATTCTTAGGATTCTGTTCTCAAGAAAATAGAACAAAATATGCTTTGTGGAGCTGTTCATAAAGGCTGTTACACAGAATTTATCTTTAAAATATAATAATGGAGAACTAGTTTATATGTAGATGTGTCTGACTGTCCATCTGCCTGCCTATCTGCCTGCATATAAAGGAATGCACAACACACAAATATATTTGCAGGAGAAATTATCACACGTGGATTATAACATAAACAATCTGTTAAGTTAACATACAGGGAAGAGGCAAAAAAGATAATTTTAGCCTGATAACCTAATGGTCATTCTAACTATTACTTAGAAGCACATAGAATGAAAGATCAAACTTCATTCCAAATTTCAGTAGTCTGTCTACAATATTTCCTACCCCAGAAACAGGATATAATGGTATGGAAATACCCTAAAAATCAGCACCTCACCAGCAGTGCAGAATCGGACAAGATACGCCGCCTCTGTCTATTCTCAATCCATTCCCTTCCACACTAAAAAACAAAACAAGAATAGCTTGGTCATGGCATGTTACTGCACACAAAAGGGGTAAAACAGAATCTCTAGCATGCTAAAATTTGCATGAGAAGGCAAATACCCTCTGAATATACAGTCAAAGTTTGTCACTTATGGATTACATGTTTACTGTTAACAAAATATTCAAGAATATTCTGATAAAATGAGGACTAGCTTGAAATATTGGTGGGAGATTACTTCAAAATCTAAACATAGAGATTTTTCCTTTTTAGGAAACAGGAACGAAGGACACCAAGGTGAGCATAGTAGACACGAAGAATGCAAGAGGGAAAATGCAGTACGCACAAGTTACGTGACAATAGAAACTGCTTTTTTGCAACTTGTCCCTGAGAAACACAAGATAATGAATGGCAAGGTTGATTGTCTGAACTATTCATGTGCACTAGCAAGCCAATATGCAGTCTTCCTTCATTTTGTTTTGAACAGTACCCAAAGCTCAGAAAAAGAACACCGCCAGTTCCATTCAAATGACATCCAGAAGCAGGACCCAAACCAAGAAAAAAAAATGCATATCTGGCATGGAGTAAAGGGCACATACTACTTTTCTTTGGCTAACATAAGGTTAAGTCATGTGCAGTGAAAGTTGCCTTAATCTGCAAGAGCTTGTTGGTAATTACATTTGCAATTACAAATAGGGCAAAGATACCATTTCTACAATATGTTCCACTTCAAGCGGTCATACTTTCCTAATAGAAAGTAGTCTCAAGCAGGAGAGCTCTCAAGTGCTTCTTGACTGACAAGTAATGGGCACTTACATAGAAGGGCCACTTTATGGGCAACCCAAGTGCTCAAAGAATCAAAGGATAGATAGGACAGATAAGGCAAGACAAGTCCAGGCAGTCACCAGGAATCAACACTCGCTTGTTAATAATAATAATAATAATAATAATAATAATAATAATAATAATCTGAATGCCATCAGCATTGACAAAATCACCACCAGTCAGTTGCAAAAAGCAGCTTTAGTTGGACAAGCTTACATCCTATGATGACATTTTTAACACACTCAGACAAAAACATCTACCCATCCCAGGTGGGTTGAAATGCCATTTGGCGTACTGTGTTAACAAACATAATAATAATAATAATAATAATAATAATAATAATAATAATAATAATAATTCCAAAATCAGATTTTCCTCAAATCCTATATTGATTATATTCATAACATACCAGATCAGTCTGCTGGAGTATTTACTACTTCATTCTGAAAGCTGAGGTGTGTTTCTCTCTTACAAATTCCAAACACACCTGCCCAAAGAAATAGAAATACATCTGGATTTCTTTGCTGATGACCTGCAAAAGTTAATTACCACCAGCATCTGCTGTTGAGATACCCCTAAGTCAGCATCCAGGAAAGTCATGAATATTATATACACTAAGAACTAGGAATGACTGCATTATACAACTGCTACTTTATAAATGCTGCACTATTTTCCTAAAGATACAAAAATATAGGAATATTTTTAAAACTTAAAAAAATACTTGTTTTGCAATTGACATAGAATAATAATTTCAGTGTCACCTGAAATCAGTTTACTCAGCAGTATGATCCAATGAAATCTATGCGATCGCACCTTAGTAAAGGACTGCAGCTTCTTTACAGTAAGCTGATGGAGCATCTAAGTATCCCTAGAGTACCCTAATACTATCTTTATAATACTCTTGCCCTAAGCACTTCTTTCCCCTCTAGAGTATTAGTTGTAATACAGAGTGGCAGAATCATAAGTGTATCTGGCTTATTTAGCTTCATTTCTTTCTTTCTCCGTGTAAACACTTTGCAAGGTGGAGATATTTTAGAAGAGATCAGTTATTGGTGCATTCATGATTTGGATTCCAGTTCTAAAAACTCTATCAGAGAGCAAATGCCTTAAAACAATGGAACTTTTTTTCTATGTAAAACAAAACATTACGTAGTAAACAAGTGTATATTTCTCTTTCAGCATTTATTAAAAGTTAATTCTATCCAAAACAAAAGATGTTACCAAGATTTCAGCACTTAATGAAAAGCTTCACTGTGGCATTAAGATTGGGGAAATTATCAAAATTTGAAAAGAAAAAGAAAAGTAAATCAGAATAGAAACTAATGGAAAGGAAGCAGAAAATTCAAGGCAAATGGTTTCAAGTAACAAATATTGTCTTAGGAAAAACAATCCAATCTGCTGTAAAAATTTCTATCCCAGCAGTTTTCTTTGATGTAAAATGCTCTTCTCTCAGACTAAATGTGATAACCAGTGATTCCTTTCAATCAATATAATGAAAAAATCCTTGTCAGGCCATTGTTTTGCCTAAAATGTTAATATTAAGGCATATTGTTATTATTTTAAGTAATTGATATGGGAAAAATGGAAACCAAATGCCAGGTTCCAATTTTCTTTTAATGTTCTGGGCTATATTCACAAGAATTCATTCCATGGAAATTAACCCACTCATTTCTTTACATTAGAATTTCTTCCTGAACTATTATGTCAGACAGAGAGAGCAGCTATTGCTTACTATAGTGGTCCAGGAGTATCCAGTCCACTTACAGCGTTATTCAATGATTCAGTTTAGATTTTGTTTTCGAATCACAGAACTGGAAAAAAAATATTTCTGTCCTCCTAGATTTCCAGAAAGGCCTAGAACATAAGCATTGGATTCATCCAGCCTTTCTGACTTGGATTTGTTCTTATCACAAAAGTATGATCCTACCATAATCCTTCAAAAACCACAATGATCAACATTAATAATGAATCTCCTTTCTCTAATCAAATAGTTCCATCTGATCACATTTTTAAATTTCACAGCTGCAGTTATTTTTCAGGTTTTATTTTTTCATACTGATGACATACCGATGAGACTAACATTAATGTGGCTTCTTTACCCTACCAACAGAATCTTTAACATGCATATTTGGTGATATATTTATGTACCAAACTAGTCATCTTTATTTAATCTATTTGCCAGCAGCCATTATCTTAGAACTACAGAAACTCCTTCTTAGCTAGAACTGGAACTTAATGCCAAAGCAAATAAAAACTGGGAAATTTCACTTTATATGCATGACCATATACAGCATAATATTCAATCATATATTCATCACGCATCTGGATAACAGACGTATACACAGACACATACACACCTATGCAGAATTCATATATTACATAATTACTGTACTGCAGGGAAGCACTATCATTGCAATTGAACTAATTTCACGCACTACATCTTTCTTGACCTGTAAGACAAATTGGAGGCTCATTTATTTTGTATCCTTACTTATTAATCCTACTTGGCCAAAGATTTTGGTTTCTACTTTATTCTCCTTATTAAAGTAAAAAAAAAACTTTTTAATGCTATGTCTTAAAAATTACAGAAAAAAATCCACTATGTGTATATAAAGGTCAAATTAATAAAATATATATATATAGATATGCTTATTGTTACATTCTTTAAGGGTAAGAGCTTGCACTTTGTGAACTTACACTGAGAAGGTGATTGTTCATTGTCTTCTTTAGTTATTTAAAACATTCCTATATCATAATACATCTGAACAGGTGGGGAAAGATGTTCCTTAACCCAAAGGAGTAAAATGTAAGCATCAATAACCTAACCCTAAACAAAAGCTGATTTTCAGAATTAAACCATCCCCTGATTAGAGACAGAACAGAATCAGAATTCAGCAATGTATAGAATTTTGCCTTTCACTTCCAGCACCTTAATGGATTGACTGACTGACATTTATTCTCTCTCTCTCACACACACACACACCTCATTAGTGGAAAACCAAATACAGTAAACCAAAAAGGTTTTAGTTATGCTATGCCATGCCCATTTTTAATAATGCAAAAGAAAAAATACAGGTCCTTTTTATCTTTACAAATTGCTATTATAATTAAACATACAATGTTTATGTATAAAAATGACAACTATTAAAGAAAATTAAAGGAACAACTTTATAATCATTGGGTAACTGAACTAAGTGGCCCACATTCATTATAGAGGTTTCTCTTGACAGATGACGCATATGTGCAGAGAGAAAAATGATCTTGTACCAATATTATATATTTACAGCATCAGATGAATTATTATTCACATAATTATAGTTATAGGTATGGTCTTCGATACTGTATAAGCATGTAAACATAAGTTGAAATAAGATCCAGAAAGGGAATTTTAGAAATGTATACTCTCTGTTATCATTTTGCATTTCAAAATCATCTTAAAGATTAGACACCTCTGAGTCTTATTTAATAGCAGTTCTTTCTCTTTAAAAACTGCAAAGTCCATTATTTCATAGCTGAAATAATACAGTCCTCATTTTGGATCAGATCCAGTTTTGTTTCCTTTCCTTTTTAATTGCAAACTAAAACACAACACTGTTGGCTACTTTATATTACTGTAATCCTCTCAGTGTACAAAGTCATTAAGAAGAATCAGGTAAAGGGGCTTTGTTTATTTTCTTGAACTGTTATCTACTTACATTCAACAAGGTGGGTACAAACAAAATGTTTAAAGGAAAACCACAAAGTCAGTGGCTGTAAATAGTAAGCATCTTTTTAAAGGCAAGCATGCTTCACATTTTTTTTCCTAGGTTCTATTCTAGTTAGTATTTCTAACAAAATATTAAAAGTATCAAATACATTCTTACATTAAGCCACCATTCATAAAATGTAAGCAAAGATTTAATGATACTTTTATTCAGGAAGGTAGTTGTCACTTACCAAAACATTCATGAAAACAAAAACCTGAACATTTTTATTGGCAAGCAAATGGAATGAACACTAAAATACAATGAACAGACAAAAAGAAAACACAGGAGTGTTTAGTCTTTTCCAGGAAAAGAGAGGTGTCAAAAGGAGACAAGAGAAAATGCTAATTACTTTTAGTGAAACCGTGATTTTCCTTAACCACTACTAAAGTGTAGCTGTTGAAATTATGCCATATAAATCCACCTAATTGATACCTCTGGTGTTTTTAAATTGTTTACCGTTCAGGTTTTCTCAGATGAAGGCACAAAGGGGGGAATGGCTTAGAAACTCATTTGTTTAAAGAGAAGAAGGAGACAGGAGAAAGAATCAGAGAAACTAGAGCAGACCGGGATGGCAAGCGAACTCAATCCGCTTTTCAAAGTTCACAGCACAAGACTCAAGACTTTCGTCAACAATCTCACGCCAGAGCCGCGCCGCTCCTCAAACCCATCACACGAAGGGAGAAGCCACCAGCCAAGTGTCAAACTGACATCAGCTCCAGCTTGGATTAACTCTAACCGCCGCTGCCCAGGCTGCTCTATGCACAGTAGATCTGGAGAACTTCAAATCGTCTACTTGAAAACAACAACTAAAAGTATGTAAAGTGGTTTACGAGGAAAGAAAAATCTCAGCTTCTTGAAAGCAGAGAAGGCGATTTAAATCAATTTGCACGCTCCAGAAAGAAAGAAAGTGGCGCGCGCTGAGCAAACTGCTTCGCAAGTCTTTTTTTTCTTTTCCCTCTCGCTTTCTTTTTTTCTTTCTTTTCTTTCCTTTATTTCTCCCCGTAAGCGCTATACCTTACAACATAGGAGACCTTATTCTATATAAAAGAAATTGCATTCTTCTGGACGGGGCAAAGTAGTAATAATAACACACGCGCGGCGTCGTCTGCACTTTCAGGAGATCGGGGAGCCTCTCCTTCGCATTGCAGAAAAGGGGAAAAAGTTTGGGCGCGCGTTTAAAACACTCACACTCGCACATGCACAACACGTAACAACCCCCCACCCCAAATCCCCTTTGCAACTCCATCTCGGACGCCTCTGAAGTCTGAACCCGAAGCCCTTCCTGTCATTTCCATCAGAAGCAAGAAAGAAAGAGAGAGAGAGAGAGAGAGAAAGAAAGAAAAAAAGTATGAATGAGTGAATGAATGAATGAATGAATGAATGAATGAATGAATGAAAAAAAAGAAGCAAGACATTCCGGCGAAAAGAAGTAAAGCAAGGAGGGCACCTACTGGTTATGGTAGCTGAGAGGATCTGAGATGCAAAGTTCGGAAATGTCCATCAGTTCTGTTTTAGCATTCCCAGTTGGTAGAGAGAGAGAGAAAAACGACTAGGTCGCGGCGGAGAGAAAGAGAGCGGAGGGGAAGGAAGGCAGGGGACGGCGAGGCAATTGAAATAAAGACCAGAAGCGGGACAGCGGAGGGGGGGGTGGGGGGAGAAAAACAAAAAACAAAAACGAGACTGACCGGGAAGGCGTCGGGGGGAGGGAGGGAGGGGGGAGACGGACCAGAAGAAGCGGGCAGAGCGCAGGGAAGAAGGAGAAGGAGAAGGAGAGAGAGAGAAAAGACAGAAAAGCACTCAGGCTCATCCACACGCGGCTCTTCCTCCAATCACACTGAAGCCAGCCGGCAGCCGGGAAGCCAGCGAGCGCGGAAACGGCGGCTGTAGAGATTTAGACGCCACTAACCCCTACTGTAGCTTTAAGACGGGGAGATTGATGAATATGGCACCGCCGCTATTGGCTCCCTCTCGGGGGGTTGGACTTAAAGTGACAGAGCGGCCGTGCGCTGGTGGGGGTGGGGGTGTTGGAGGGAGGGAGGGAGGTTGCAAGGGGCAAAGCGCGGGGAGTCGCTAACCTCGCCGCACGTGGCCTGGAGGCCTCCGCCTGCCTCACCCTCGCAGGCCGGATCCCGAGCCGCCACTTGAGCGGGGGGGGGGGGGGGGGCGTGCGGCGCCCGCTCCTCCCCCCTCCTCCAAACACCCCCCCCCCCCCCCGCACGGGGAAGCCTTTCGCTGGGGACGCGGATGGAGGGGAGGGGAGGGGGGGAGAGGGAGCCGAAGCGCGAGGCGGCCCGAACCCTCGTGGGCTGCGGGTGGCGGGCTGAGCGCGAGCCCGCCGATTTCGAAGCCTCTGCTGGGGGAAAGCGGAGGAGGAGGAGGAGACGCTTCTACGCGGTGGCGCCCGGTTCCCCGCGTCCGTCCGGCTTGGCTTGGCTTGCCGCGCCGGCCTCGGCGAGCGAGTGAATCGGAAAGCGAGCGGATCAGAAGAGAGGGAATCGGACGGAGAAGCTGCGTCCGGAGCCTTGTCCCTTCGAGCAGGCAGAGCGGACCTTAACCCGCCTGCGATTACGGGCTGATGGAAAGTGAGGCGTTGAGCTCCTAAAACTCCCGTTGTGTAGTGGTTGGGGGGGGGGGGGGGGGGGGGGGAAGCGGTCCCGATTTCTTGCGATTAAATAAGATCATCTTATTTGCAACTTTTGAAAAGAATTGGTTTCCGTCCTCGCGTAAATTGGCGGGAGATCATCTCAAAAGCTGTCGGCTGGTTAACCGGCCCTCCCGATTTAGCAGAACGCGTCTCGGGGACTGAGGTCAGGATAACTTTTTTTTTTTTAATTTCTGCTTTTCGGAAACAAGTTGTACCTGGGTTTTTTTTTTAATGCATGAATTAATAAAAACGAGCTTTCTTTTGTTCTCTTATATACGAACGCAGAATTCTGTAAGGGTTTTGGGTGAAAAGTTTTTATTTTTCGATCCAAGATGGAAAAGAATGTGTGTTAAAAGAGGTGCTACAATAGTGTTGGCGTGTGTTGTTATTTTTATCAGGCTGCAGGATGGAGGCCTCTTGGCTGAAGGTTATGGGAATGGAGTTTAGCACATTGGTCCCTAGTGGCTTGGGAGAAGGTGAATGGCCCGTGGATTTCTCTCCTTTTTAAAAATACCTTGATCTCTCAGCACTTCCTATGGGTATGTATCCCATCCCAAAATTGCAAACCCCCCAAGTGAACATCCTCCTGGTCAAACTCCGTCCCTCAAAAGCCAAGAAAGGCCAAAGGGTTAGGGATTGGTACTTAAGGAAAGAGTCTTGCCCTCATTCAATATTAGCATACAAAAGTAAGACACATGGAAAACTGATGGCAGAAAAAGATGCAGTAATCTACTGGCTCTGCCCTTTGAGTTTTTTGTTTTTAACTATGTAACATCACTAGCCAATGGGCACCAATGATTGCAAGAAAACAAGCTCAGAGAGTAGCAAGGAACACCCTTTCCCTCCCCCCCCCTTGTGTGTGTGTGTGTGTGTGTGTGTGTGTGTGTGTGTGTTGCTGAGGAAATAAAGAGACCATGAAATTGAATCTTACAAGACTCTGGATCCAGCAGGCATTTTAAACATGCTAAATGTTAGCTGGATCATAAACATGAGCTGCATTTCCAAGGACATTTAGTTTCAACATAAAGGGAAGATGGGAGCTTGCTGTGCACTATATCAGACTATTGGTATTTTTTAGTGTGCCAAATGGCAGTCTCTAGTATTGCTGTCTAAGTAGAAGCTTTTCCCAGCCTTTGGTGTAAATGATTGGGATTGAACCTTGGACCTTCTCCCTGTAAAACATTCTCTGATGGTGCTCTGTCCCTTCTTGTTAAGAAGTAATGCACTGAACTGGGATATCAAATGTAGTACTTATAAGCCTACAGCTGCACTGGAGTTAATTTTATTATAAAGTTTAATGACTACATTTGCTTTTTGGCATGAAGCAGATCACATATGTAAAAGCACCATTAGCAAGTGTCAAGTCTAAAAAGTTGCTTGATGGCATCCTAGGAACTAGCAGCAAACAATGATTTGTCAATCCAGCTTTGGTTCATTAAGTGATATTAAGCAAAATACGCATTAAACATTTTCCATGTTCATCCAAAGATTTATGAAAATCCTAAGTATGAAGTACTGTATCATAAACGTACCTGATCACCTACCCAGAGTCGCAGAAAATCAGACTTGGAGAAATGAATGGGCATACAAATGTGCGCATTTAAAAGGAATGTCATTTTCTTGCAAAGCATCAAGCAACCAATGCTGCAGAGGATGAGGAACAAGTGGAATTTTATCCATGCTATTCTGAGAAGTTCACTACAAATTAAGGAAAGCAAGATCATTCTGTAATTTTTATATAGAGGAATAGGCGAAAATGGACAAAACAATGGATCATCAAGACAACCTGAAGTCAGTAAGATTTTATAGCTGTAAGGTATCTTAACTTAAAATTGCACATTATATTATGCAAAAGGCATTGTGTGAATACAGTTGACACCATTTCTTTCTTTGTTATTTTAGTCAACTAAAAAAGAAATGGCAAAAGCAAAAGAAATGCAAGAAGAAATTCCAAAATATTGTTTCTTAAACTTTATATGCTTAAAGACCAAGCTGAAAAACAGCATAGTGAAAGAAGCGGGGGGGGGGGGGGGGGTTTGGGGGGAAGAAAAAGAGTGGGTTTGGGGTTTTTTTAAAGGTTCCACCATAGTATGAAAGCTGGCTCTGAAAATTGAAACACACTTTTAGCATGTCTATTAGAAATACTCTATTAAAATAAATAAGATCCATCTTAAAACAAATCTGAAGACAGCTTGCAGTAATATAAAAACCTCAAAATAAAAATTCAACTCACTGAAAGACTAAATTGTCAACAAACCTATAGTAGAACTCGCATGCAGCAAAAGTGCAAAAATAAGGATTTAAGACCTTGGCATATTGTTGACTATGAAAACATACTCTATGATGTCAAGCTCAGAAAATAGCCAGATTGCCACAGAGAAAGGCAGAAATAGCCAGGAATAGCTTACTGTATTGCATATAGATTTCACTTTAGCTAATGAAGACTGATATATCTAAAAGCTACAGTGCTCAGATTAATAAAATCACTTTTAAAATACAAGAGATGTTATGATGCTTTATATAACGTAATGGGCTTTTAAAGAAGCAAGATTTTATTAATTGATGTTCCATATAATGCAATTATTTGTTGACTTCGTATGATGTAAATCTAATAGGTCATTCAGTTAAAATATATGAATGCATAACAAAGGCATTATATACATGTAATATATTGTTCATCAGTGGAACTTGCTGTTCCTGGAAATAATAATTTTAAAGGGGATAGATACTATACGTTGTAAGAGTATATGATACCAATTCAATAGCCTTTGCCATCACATTGCAACAAATGCAGCATCTTTCACTCTTAATTATTTATACTTTTGGTTTGAGGTCAGATGAAATTAAGCTGTTACATAGCCTATATGCATCCAATGTATGACCAGAGAAAATCATTCTGCCCAAATTGGCTCCATGTTATGATATCCAGGTGTTTGTGAATTATTTGATACATTATGAGTCATGAACAATACAAACATAACAAAACTGATTAGCAATTTATTTGCAATAATCACATATAGGAGAAACATCTTTCATACTTTTGAAGTGATCATATCATTCAGACAACGTTGTCTTAAATGCAACACATCAGATTCCAGAACTGCAAAGAATAAAACTGTGCAGTGATTTTGTGGTAAACAGCTATTGGAGAAAAAGCTAAACATACTGTGGTACTCAAAGTCAATGCCTCCAGAAATTAATTTATGTCCAAACATTTTTTCTAAGTGTGTTAAAACACTGTTTTAAAAAATGCAGCCTTTAAAATTGTCCTACTTGTTTTGGTGTCTTCTTATATTTATATATATAAATAATATTGATTTTTATAGTTCCTGTGTTTTATTTATTTTCTGCTTTTAGTTTCTCTTTTTAACAAACAGTACTGTAGTACTGATGAGAGCAGCAAATGCTACTGGGGAATTCTAGAAATGACGTCCACAACAACTGCTCTAGAGACATAACTTGAAACTGATAAAGGAGTATGGAAATTCTGTCATGAAGCATAACTAATTAAGGATATGCAAAGGAGGCATGCAGCTTCCCTTTCTAGATTTAGAAGCCTCAAAACCACAAATTCCCAAGAAACTCAACTTTGTCTCTCAGGGAGGAATGTTTCCTGTCCTGATCCATTTCAACACTGTTGGCTTGCCGTTCTCAGATCCCATAATATATCTGAATGGCAATAATGAACAGGATTCACCCTTGAACAATTGCAGGAATAGAGGGAAAACTAACACTTTGTGTAAATGTGGCCCATTATTTACATATTCTTAAATGCTTAGCTGAACCTCCAAGAATAAATACTGAATTTTAAGGGAGGTGCTGGCTTTCAGTAGCAGAAGTTTTTAATTTATCAGGGCCTGGTAGAGTAAACCACCTGATTGGCTGGCACTGATTTCATGTGGTCTAATTAACTGATAACAGAAATACAATGAAGGTTTGTGCTCAAATAATAGACTCCTGCTGACAGGAAAATGCCCATGTAAAAAAGAAAAGGATTTCTGAAAAGGGCTCAATAGAACTGTTACTGGTAGAAAAATTAATTTTGCTTTATAGTAAGAGTAAAAGGAAAAATAGAACTTTCCCTTTTTCTAGACTAGCTTCTTCAGCCTCTAAGAGGCCACTAGTCTGAATTGTCTCTTATTTTTCACGAACTTCCCAAAATTCATACGTAAGAAGAATGGCTCATGAAGGCACTGGAAAAAGCTCTTACGTAGATGAACATGGGTTTATACTAATCT
>WNWU01000001.1:55073492-55111576 GCA_012654045.1 Ptyas mucosa | reverse complement strand
ACCGCCTTCTGCCAACAATAGCCTCCCACCGGCCAGTACGCTCCCACAGAGAGGGACTCCTCAGGGTGCCGTCAGCCAGGCAGTGTTGGCTGGCGACCCCCAGGGGGAGGGCCTTCTCTGTGGCAGCACCTGCCCTCTGGAACGACTTGCTCCCGGAGATTTGAAGGATATCAGATCTCTGGGCCTTTCGCCGTGCCCTAAAAACTTTTCTTTTCCAACAAAGCAGGGCTGGCGTAACCCCCCCCCTTTTTTTTTGAGATATTAGACTTTTAATTCTATAAGGGGTTTTAATTGGAAGATCTTAAACATTTTCGGCTACAGTGTATAATTCTTTTAAATTTCTTTTAAATTTTGTATTGGTATGTTTTTTACTTGGCTGTGCACCGCCCTGAGTCCAGTAGGAGAAGGGCTGTATATAAATTTAATTAATAATAATAATAATAATTTCTCTGAAGATCTGCTCCAGCTTCCAGGTGTGCATAGTTCTTGTGCTTCTCCTCATTGCCACTAAATACTTGGAAATATCCTCCCCCAGTATTTTCTGGTCTGTCACCAAATTCTGCTGTTTCTGGAGACTGGGCAACCTTAAGTTTCTAAAGCATGCTAACAATGAGATGAGATTTGTCTCAATAATCATACTGTACTCTTCAACATTTTCATAAATGATCTAGATGAGGGGATAGAAGGAGAACTCATCAAATTTTCAGATGACACCAACAGCTAACACTAGATGATAAACTCAAGATTCAGAAGGACCTTAACAGGCTTGAATACTGGGTCTTATCCACAAAATGCAATTCAGTGGTGAGAAAGTTTTTACACTTAGGCAAGAAAAACCAAATGCACAGGTATAGAATAGCTGGTACCTGGCTCAACAGTAGCAAGAGGGAGATGGATCTAGGTGTTCTAATAGACCACCACTTAAGTATGATCCAGCAGTGTGCTGCAGCTGCTAAAAATGCTAATGCAGTCCTAGATTGCATCAACAGAAGGATAGCATCAAAATCATGAGACGTGGTAGTGCCACTTTATACTGCACTAGTGAGGCCACACTTGGAATACTGTGTTCACTTTTGGTCACCATGATACAAAAAAGATGTTGAGACCCTAGAAAGAATTCAGAGAAGAGAATTTTGTTTTCAAATCTGAAGAGAAGTACCTGAATCTGGGCTTGGTTAAGTATTAGAAACTCAGTAAAAAAGATAAAAACTCTTTAATCTGAACTTAACTCCTGATGACTAAATAAATAAGTGTACAATTGGGTGAGTGGGTGATTTTTATTTTTTTGTTTTTTGGCCAATATGAATGGGATTGGCCAATGTCTTCTCCAACATCCCAGTTTAACCTATGCTATCCTGGTGGTTTCCCATTCAACTACTAACCAAGTCCGTGTCTGCTTAGCTTTTTTTTCAAGATCTGCCAAGGTCAGCCAGGTGTTTCTGCCACTTGAACAGGACCTAAAAGGTAGCAGCCTATAGTAGAAAATTTGCCAAGCTGAAGTAAAAAAAAAACAAAAAACCTTCACTAGAGAAATAAAGTGAAACTCTAAACCCCAAACAAATTCTCGGCTTTCTCTAAATGGGCACGAGGCCTCCCAAAATGTAAAACCCTGATCTTGTGCCATGATATGCAACCAGATTGAAGTACCTGTCATCATAAAGCTTCAATTTCCAGCTGATGCATAGGTAAGATAACCATTTAATATAATAAATGGGCAGCCTTAGCTACTTCTGTGGGTGTGACCTTGCCAAAAGACGGCAGAGGGAGGACAGGAAGCATAGAGAATGGCAGGGAATATGTTTTATATGCAGAATGTCCCAGTTGAATCCCTTGGCATCTTCAGTTCAATAAAACCAGTAGAAAGTGGGTGAAGGAGAGAGATGTTCATGACCTGTGATTAGAGAGCTATGGCCAGAAGAAACACTGTTAACTGTCTGAAGAGGAGAATCTAAGCAACAAAATGAAAACCAGCCTTCTTAACAAGGAGGGAAATGAACCAACTTTGATTCTGGAATTGGGGGAACTCTTATCTATCTGTTCCCTGCTTGGACAATTCATACAAGTGTTTGTTGTGAGATTGTTGCATCACAAACATAAGGGGTAGTTACACACATACACACGTCATGCTATTTTCAGATATTAGTTCATTAAATTGGTTTTATATACCATTCCTGCCCAGTGTGATAAATCGATTTTTTAATTTTTAATTTTAAAAATTACCGTATTTATCGGCGTATAACACACACAGGCGTATAACACGCACCTTCATTTTAAGAGGGAAATTTCAGGAAAAAACTACGCTCCGACGGCCGTGAGAATTAGACGTGAGGAAGGCGCGGGTTGCCGGTACTTGTTAATACTGTAAAAACATGGCTTCTTAACATTATATCGGCGTATAACACGCACACATCATTTACCCCCTATTTTCAGGGGGGGAAAGTGCGTGTTATACGCCAATAAATACGGTACTTACTTTCTAAATTTTAGATTTATTTCTTATTTTTTAATTTTTATGTTAAGGTAGTGCCAACTTCCTAATGAGTGACAAGGTGACTGACAGAAATTGCATTTGTAATAATACACATGAGAAGCTGATAGCCATGCTAAGTAAGTCTGATTTTATTGCTTAATAACAAAATGTAGCAAAATAATAAAAAGGATTGTTAAGGACTGCAGTTTCAATGGCCTTCTGCTGACATCTTAAGGCACTCAGGCCTAACAAGGTGCTTTCTAGACATGTTGAGTCTGCGACTTTCAAACTTCCCAGCCAGTCAATTATCGACAGTGGCTATTAACTTTGCTGGTTGGGAATTCTGGAATCCCAGACCTAACACATCTGGAGGACACCATGTTGGAAATTTGTTCCACTGAAAGTTCTTAGGGGGCAGGGAAACATGGAAACATTGCAGAATCCTACAGAACAGGTTAAAAATCAACACAGTGTAAGTCACGTGAAAAATAATTGTCCGTATTTTCCATCAGATACTGTAAAATGGGCAAACAATTTTGGGACTGAAAAGGGAAGAGTCAAGGAAAAAAAATAACTTCATTTATATATAATAATTCAAAGCCAAAAAAGGACCTAAATTCAAAGCTATACTGTCTATATTATAAAGTGTAGAAGAATTTGGAGCTTTAACAAAGATCCATGTAAGCATCACCAAAATGTAACACAAATGAGGGCAGAGATTTCATATTTTATTACGTAAATATAGATATATCATATTGTTAGAAACACACAGTTACATAGTGCAAAAATCCAAACTAAACAGCCCCGTACAGATAGCTGTCCTGCCTCTACTTATGTTCAATTAATGAATTCACCATGTTGCTTGGTATTTGGATCTGCTGCTAAACTGCTGCTATACTAGGAAGTTTTTCATTATATCTTAAGGGACTCTGCCTTCCTACAACTTAACACCATTCTACCTAAGATAATTGAGAACAAGTCCTGACACTCTTCTGTCTAAGACTACTTCAGCTACTTGAAAAGTGCTATCATCTCACCCTTCAATCATCTTGTCTCAAGGCTAAACAAACCCAATTCCTTCAGTTTTTCCTTGTACAGATGTATATGCTTCATTATCTGTCAGTGACACTAGCCCACCTTAGTTGATCTCAGAAAGGCAAAGCCAAGTTAGAGCGGGTTAGTATGTCTGATAGGGATCACTAGAAAATTCCAGAGTTATATGCTGGACTGAGAAGTATAAAGGGAAATTGCAGAAGAAAATAATAGCAAAGACTTCCAAATTGTGGCAAAAACAAACAATCAAAAACCTCTCAAAACATGTGAATCCATGATCAACAGGAGTTAAGATCTAGTCAGAGGTATTTTTTTACATCTTAATAATCTTGTTTTTACAATAACTTTTTCAAAAGTGGCAGATACTGCTGTTTAACGAATAGCAAACTGATACTACACAGCATTCAAGATCTGCCTAAGGCCTTTATCTGACAAAGCTGGAATTTGGACAGAGGTCTTCCGGGATTTTGTTTCTTTACTGGATAGCTAGATTTATGTCCCTGCCTTAGTTGATTTCTAACATTTTTAAGCCACTGCAGAACATGGAGGTAATCTTTTACAATTATATTAATTTCATTAGTTTTCCAAAGTTGGTAATTTAGAATTTACAGAGCTGACCCTTAATGAGTAACCATGAGCCATTGCAGATCTGTTAGGCAACATGTTACGCATACAATCAACTACACCTAGGACTCTGTTCTGTTATTACTTATTTGTGTATTCTCCAGCTATGTGGCCAACTGTTGATTTGCTATTATCTCCATTATCTACCATGGAGATCCACCATCACTTTTACTGCACAAAAGTAATTGATTCCTTCCTTCAAAGATCTCTTCACTACAGACTATATCTCATTCTGAGAGGGTATTGTAGACACTGTGCTATCAGTGTTTTTCATAATAGCGGCATATTACTGTTATAAAAAGTTGTTAAACAAACTAGAAATAGTATTTAATATAAAGTTAAGTAGACGCAGCAACATATACTCTAAGGTCAACTCACACCAAAAACATAATGCTGATGAAAACTCTTTTTTATTGAATGTGGCAAGATGCCCTCCTCCCAAATTGTCAAATAGCCTATGCTATTAGTGGTCATCTGTGTTTTTGTAGCAACAGTAGTACTCTTATTACCACAACAATACATATGTTTTAATATATATATAAAATATAGTTACACAGCTAGCTAAGTAAGAGGAGGAGGTAGCAGTATAACACAACAGTGTTATCAAAATTATAGCTTTGTCGTTTGCCACCAATGAATTCCATTGTGCATGTCACAATATCTCTATTCTTTTTTTTTCAAGTACATGTTTTTGTTTGTGTGCTGTTTCAGTGCTTAGACAACCTTGGGAACAATTTATTTTGAATTTTTGCTCAATCTTTTTGAAATGAATGGGTGCTGTGGAAGAATGCAGCAATTTCCATTCATTTTTATGGAGCTAGCTTCTTACTGAACTATATAGCCTTTTGTATGGCATAGTAAGATAAGATAAATGTTACCACACATCTCATTTAATACAAATTAATTAAAATTCTGGCTAATCACTATTTCTTGTTAGCCAGGCACTACTGGTTTTCTGTCACTGGGTGCCTTTTTTTGCTCCCCCATTAATTTCATCATATTTAGAATCATAGAGCTAGTGATGCCTCATAGTTCATTTAATCTAATCCGTCACCAAAACAGAACACCTAAAATTGAATCACCGTATTTAGTGCAATCTTTAATATCACAGTTCCAATTGGATCCTGTTTAATGTCCATTCCTCTTATGTCACATTATTGTTCATGTCTATGCAAAGAAATGTTCAGAGCTAGTGCCCATGCATTTGGCACTCTACAAATCAACTAAAGTCACTCTTCGCAGAATGCTGGGTGAGGATTCATCCAGTTGCTGCCTCACTACATCTGGAGGGCACCAGCTGAGGACAGGCTTTGTCAAATATGCTTATATTTGGGACTATTTACAGTATATTAAAAAACAAGGCACACTTTGGTCAGCCCCAAAAGTGTGTTCACAACAATACATCGAAAAATAAGATGTATCTTAAAAAGAAGAGTGACAAAAAGGCATTCATTTTCAGGTATGGTCAAAAGCACATTTACAAGTAACCATCTTCAGAACACCAAGACATTGCCTCATGAACATATTTTGTATTTGTGGAAACTGGGCAGTGTTTGCAGTCACTGTCATGGTATAATCTCTTTAAATCCTGTACAGAAGTTGATCATCTAACAAATGTCACTTCAGGACTCTGCTGCAAAAGAGATAAAGTATAACTTTGCAAAGGGTTCTAGAAGAGGAAGGACACCTCTTCTCAGATTAGCATTCCCGTTTTTATCTCTAGCTCTTGCTGCAAACATTCAGGAGAACAGATTATGTTATTTTCCTGTCCCAGCTTCTGAGCTGTGGTGTGGTCCTATGTCAGCACAAGACATTTTGCAATTTGAATCAGAGCAGCAAATGGGTCCCACATGGGACACACATCCCAATCCTAATTCCTAAAACCAGCCAAATTATTTGCGTATATTAGGCAAACAATCCAGAAACACTTTTTCCTTCTGAGTGGCAGTAAGCATATAACTTAGATTTTGCTGGTTTCCCATGATGCACAATAGATTTCATTCTGCCTAACAGCCAGACCGAGTTTGCTTGGTATCTCAAAATATGTCTCTACTCTTGTCAACTTAACCATGCCCTAAGATGATCAGTGGAAATCTTTTTTTTTCAGGTGCCCCTTTCAGTCGGAAATCCCAAAAGATATCTCTGAGAAAGAAAGCTTTTTAAATTTCCCCTCCAGGTGTAGAATGCTTTATGGCAGAAAACTATGGCAGCTCATGCAGTTAAATTGGAGATTTGCAGCAATTTGGTTTAGTCTGCACATAAACACACATTGGCATTTCATCATTTCAAGGACACAGCAAGCAAGTTACAAGGAAAGATAAGCTATTTTTTAAAAACGGCAAACAGTTAAATATTAAGTATATTTATTACAGTCACTGACTAGTATTAAATGACATTTATTTGTTTCAATTAGAATTTCCCAGATAGGTTTTTTTTTACATAAGTATTTCCTAACTGAGTACTGAGAAGAGCCAGTTTGGTGTAGTGATTAAGGCATTGGGTTAGAAAGCAAAAAAAAAAAACCCATGGGTTCTAGTCCCACCTTAGGTACAAAGCCAGCTGGGTGACCTTGGACAAGCCCCTATCTCTCAATCCTAGGAAGCAAGCAATGACTTATGAAATCTTGCCAAGAATATTACAGGGACTCGTCAAGGCAGTCGTGAGAAGTCAACAATAACTCAAAGGCAACACACAGACAAAAATGAGCACTGAGATGGCCCTGCAATAGGATAAGTAATAGTTTCAAAGGCTCTTAGTAGATCAAGTAGATGTTAGTCACATCCTTCCTGAAATTGTCAGAAGTCCCTCCTTGTGCTCACATTAACAAGAATGACCTCTTTCTAAAGATCCTTAGTTGAAAGATAGCGGAAGTTGTAATTGATGAGTATAAATAAAGGGTGATTTTAATCTTAATTCATGGATGGATGAATTCCCTTGATTGTCTGTGCAGACAGTTTTACATCTCTAAAAGAACAATCACGCCAAGCCATCCAGAGAATAAAAAATCTTATTTCCTAACCAATACAATAGGCAACATTTCTGAATAAATAACACTAAAAGGAGAGTAAGCAGGCTCATAACCTATCATCCCATTTCCTGATCCATTATTTTATAGACTGACCAGTTTAGGAAAGCAGTTAATCTTTCTCTGCCTTTGTGGGGAAATAGGCATCTTAAAGCTGCCCTTGCAGCACATGGTGAGGGTTAATTAATTAATACTTATACATGGAATAAAACTGTCTTTGAATGATGGGTGATGATATATGTTACATGCTGAAATACCCATGGGAAGAAGCGGCACACTGTAAAAAGTAAAATCCTTGCTGTGTGTTCCCTGAATGTCATTCGGCCAGGCCACCGTCAGATGGCTGCGTAGAAGAGCTTCAACCCAGCAAAGATCCCAGCCTCAAGAAGAATCACCAATTGGAATTGGAAAAAATGATAATATACCATCTGAAGATAATCTGATCAGAAAAGTTTTGGAATGTGCGGAGATGAACAAATTAACAAAGGAGATACAAGAAAAAGAGGAAACAAAAATTACTTAGTGTGGGAGAAATGGTATGACTGGTTGGAGGAGAGAGATAAAAGGAAGGGAAAAATTAAATAATGGTCGAAATAGGAGTTGAAGTATAATTGCTAATATGAGAAAACAAAAGTTGTAGAAATAGAAGTGGGTACACGGCAGGGGTGGGTTCTAAAAGTTTTTACTACCGGTTCTGTGGGCGTAGCTTATTTTGTGGGTGTGGCTTGATGGTCATGTGACAATTCTTTAGGATTTAGCAGAGGTACTGGTCTACCAGGCTTGCAGAGGCACCATTTGTTTTTGCAGGCACTAGTCTACTCATTTGTTTTTAGAGGCACTGGTCTACCCATTTATTTTTGCAGGCACCGGTCTACTCATTTATTTTTAGAGGCACCGATCTACCACCACACTGTCTTTTAACACTGATCAGCTGTAGGGCGGCCCTTTGAAGCCCCGCAGCACGAATTTAAACAGTTTTTTTTCTTCTAGCCGATCAGCTGGGACTCAGGAGGCAGCAATAGATTGGGGGTGGGGATAAATAAAAGGTAAGAATAACGTGGGGCGGGAAGGGGCGGTGACATCATATCGTCATTGCTACCAGCTCAGCAGAACCGGGCCGAACCAGGAGGAAGCCACCACTGGTACACGGGTATTGTTATGTATATATGTACATAAATAAATAAATATTAGAAGTATTTGTATAAGAGAAATGAGGGAGGAAAAAATGTATAAGTTTGATATTTTTGACTGATGCGAAACTGTTGAAACAGAAAAAGCGTTAAAGCTTCCTTTTTGTTTTAAAAAAATGTTTAATAAAAAATATTTTTTTAAAAAAGAATCACCAAAAGGACAAGACCACAAGGAGAGGAATAGGGAGAGGAAGGACAAAGACTTGCAAATGCTGTGCTCTAATGAATTGGCAGGTAATAAATGAGTGAATGCAAAAAAACCCCAAAAAACCAACTCCATAGAAAACATAACATTTGGATCATGAACAAAATTTAGATACAGCTCCCAGAGTTTAGAGTACCCCAAAATCGAACACGGTGTTTGGATTTTCTCTCAAGAACAGGTCTAGCCCAGATAACCCCATCTAATGACTTTACACTGAGAAAATTATTGATTGCTGCCATCTCATTCAGATAAAGTTCTCCATGCAGCTACAGTATACCAGTGTTACTCTCACTCCAACATGTGTTTGATGGCAGTTACGAAAAATGTCATAAATGCATACATTTGTCAGATTTTTTTAAATTACCAGTGTCTGTAGAGATTCTCAGTCATTCAGTTCATGGTTGTCCCAAAGATGCTTTTTCAGGAGGCAACTGGACTTGGTGGTTGTTGTTGTTGTTTGAAGACATTTTGCTTCTCATCCAAGAAGCTTCTTCAGCTCTGACACTATCCTGTCAGAGCTGAATAAGCTTCTTGGATGAGAAGCGAAACGTCTTCAAAAAAAAACCCCAACCAAGTCCAGTTGCCTCCTGAAAAACTACCTTGAGGATAATTATCAATGTATTTGCCAGCGGTCACTAACCAAGGTAATCATTAAATCATGAGTGGGTGTATTTCAGTACTGCATTATAAGATTTCCACAGCATGGCAAAGAAACAACTTCTTCTACCATATACAGCCACCTATGAACTAAGTCTTGCTTCACTGTATCTTGTTATACTATAGACCTGAGTGCATATCACATTAGGCTTTGCACAGAATGCCAAGAATGACTCAAACCAGGATCCCAATTGTTGAGTTCTTCAGAACTGAAATGGTGCCTTCAGATTTTTCCGGCCTGAAACCCAGTTATCAGTACAGCTTTAGAAGAAAAAAATGTTTTCTTCTCACAGGCATATTGGCTTTTGAACAATGTTGTCTGAAATGCTTAAGCGTTTTGCAATTGGTCGAGAGAACATTTGATAGCGACAAGATTTTATGTATATAGTAAACATGCAATTAATTGATTAATTAATTAATTAGATTACACACCAGATTAGTTATCCTTATTTACACTCCAAATGTTTTCAGAGTTGCCCACCAGCATCAGTCATTGGGTTGCGTAACAACCCAAAAGAGTATAAATGGAATTAGGAAACTATCCATATTCTTTGCTTTCTAAATTGATTTAACCCAAGGACTTAAATTCCTCTATTTTATATTCACACACACACACACACACACACACACACACACACACACGACTGGAATGAACTATTTTTAGGAAGGTGAAAAGAATTCAGGGATTCAGGGAAGCACTTGAGAATGTCAGTCTGGAGAGGACTGGGAATGCTATGGGGGTAGATTCCCTTGACAAAATAATGTTGGGTCTTTATGCCCCTTCTCCTGTAAGTACATATGTGATTTCAATTCCATATTTAGGTCCCTTAGGAGGATTGCTCTTCATGTAAAAGTTCTGCATGTGCAGAATAGATAAAAATAGCAAGGAACGTATAAGGCAGGTTTTTCACTTGTGAAAAATGGTCTTCAGATAAAAGATCTTATACATGCTTTCTGGAATACTTTGGAAGACAAGCTGCTGCCTGAATAACATGGAGGTGTGATTCACTGAAGAAAATAGGAAGCTTGGTCAAGAGTGTTTTTAAAGCACAACCCAATGAATCTGGGGGAAAAAGGAGGGGGAGAATATTTTCTTACAAGTTTCCTTTGGAACTTCATATTTTCTGGATTCCCTTTCATCGTCTCCATCCAGAGAAGTCCAAAATATACCATGACTCTTCTACATTAAAGGCTAGAAAATGACTAATCCTCACTCACTCTCCTAGCTTCCTAGTCCTAGGAAAGTTGTGGGGATGTCATTAGCCACCAGAGGGTGCTAACCATCTCAAAGACAGAGTCAATGTCACAGAGCACACTCCCAAGTCACGAAATAATGGAGTCAGTTAAGAAAACCCTTATTTCCAGCAGTTGGAGAAATACGAGCAGAGAAAAATTAGAATATGAATAATAAATAAATCCAACCATGTATGTCTCTCCTTCTCTAGCTGCACCACGCAAGCTAGAGATTTTTTTGTCCCATTTGTCCTCTGCTGCTTTGCCTGCCTGCACAGTCAGATGATTCCTAAATCCGGTTTATGTTTTCCACCTAAATCTGGAATCCAAAGCCAAAAAATGAGCACTTGATCTGCATGAAAGATAGAGATCTAGTGTAGAATCTCTACCCTAAAAACAAGGAAGATGTTTCTGTAGCATAGTAAGTCATTTCAGGAGAAGGGCCCGTTATAAAGCAAAGAAAGAATAATCCTACACGAGTTCTGCAAGAGAAACCCTGTTAGTTTTTACCCCTTTTGAAATGGAAGACTAATGGTGACTCCTGTACTGTTTATATACAAATCCAGACACTGGGCTTGCATTGAGCACACTCAAGCACCACAGAGCTATAATGCTAATCTGTAATGCAGCACGGAGCAACATGAGTTAGTAAGAGAAGAGGGGAGGTGTGAAAGCAATGCTACTTTTTTTGCCACTTGACTGCCAAGCACTTTTTTTACAAACCCCCACCCCCACCCCTAATCAGAAGGCTGATGTCCTGTGAAGTCACCAGATCTTGCAAGTGCACATTTCAGCAAACACTTTCTAACCATCAGCACTCATTTCCAACATCATTAACTAAGGAAGCCTAGAGAAAGGCTCATCTCTGGATCCAACTAATATTAATAAACATTCCAGAATAACAGAATTGGAAGGGACCTTGGAGGTCTTCTAGTCCAATACCTTTGCTCAAGCAAGAGACCCTATACTATGTCAGACAAATGGCTGTCCAATCTCTTCTTAGAAACCTCCAGTGAGGGAACATCTACAAGTTCTGAAGGCAAGCAATTTCACTGATTAATTGTGCTCATGTTAGGGAATTTCCCATTAATTCTAGGTTGGATCTTTCTTTGATGAGTTTCCATCAATTGCTTCTTCTTCTTCCTTCAGGTGCTTTGGAGAATAGGTTAATTCTGTCCTCTTTGGGGCAGCCCCTTAGTATTGGAAGTCTGCTTTCTCTTCATTAGATTAAATATACCCAGTTCCTACAACCATTCTTCATATGTTTTAGCCTCCAGTCCCCTAATCACCTTTGTTGCTCTTCTCTGCACTCTTTCTAGAGTCTCAACATCTTTTTGGGATTTGTAATTGGCTGACCAACCGCACTCAATGCATAGTCCTTAATGGAATTACATCTATATGGATGACAGTATGCAGTGTGGTACCCCAAGATTCTGTCTTAGGCTAGTACTCTTCAACATCTTCGTAAATGATTTAGATGAGGGGATAGAAGGGAATTCATTAAATTTACAGATAACACTAAGCTGGTGGGAATAATGAATACTTTAGAAGATAGGCTCAAGATCCAGAAGGACCTTGACAGACTCAAACACTGGGCCCTGTCCAACAAAATGAAATGCAATGGTGAGAAAAGTAAACTTTCACATTTAGGCAAGAAAAACCAACTGCACAGATGGAGAATAGGTTGCTCAATAGCAGGAACTGTGAGAAGGTCTAAGATATAGCACAGCACCATTACATAACTTTTGAAAAGGCAATGTTCATGGCCAGGTGCTTCCATCCTGTCCTTACAATGCAACAGAGTGGTTATTATTGATATAGGCTGTAAGATCACAGAGAACTGGCACTTGTTTTTATTGACTCCTAGGCATGACAGATGGCTGCATAAGTCTGTGTATCAGTCCCTGATTTAGGTTTTAAAAAGTCCTCCCCAACAGAAAGATCTGAAATGGTTACATGCAGACCACAAAAATTACTGCTCAGGAAATGGTCCTCGGAGAAGTCATATTCATACATTTATTTTTGGCCCATGATCTTATATTTTAATAAACAAAAATTAAACTATATCAATATTAGCAAGGCATGCCTTCAACTAATGAATTAAAAAAGGGTTTGGAGGGACTGAACTATAGAGATTAAATCCTTTCAGAGAAAAATCTCAGCTCTTCAACTTACTTTCCATGCATTTGAGAAGTGCTGTAGAATGTCCACAGGGGGTTCAAACAAGTCAAGATGGCAGGCACAATCACATGATTGAAGCCACACCCATTTGTACTTGTGTCACAATGCAATTTAGAAAGGGGGGAGGGGCTTTGATTATGTAGATTCCCTCCTTAGACGTCCCACATTGTCTACATATTGTCTTGCTATAAATTACCTGATTTCATATTCCCTAGATAATACTTATTGAGTGGTAGAAATGGACAATAAATGGAAACAAGTTTGAAAAACAAAATAGTACATTATTTGGAGGAATTATGGTTGGGAGGCCAAAAGAAAAGATTTACTTGAAAAAGATAGCTAAAGTACACTAGCTAAAACAGAGGTGGGTTTCAGCAGGTTCTGACCAGTTCTGGAGAACTGGTAGTGGAAATTTTGAGTAGTTCAGAGAACCGGTAGTAAAAATTCTGATTGGCCCCGCCCCCATCTATTTTCTGCCTCCCAAGCCCCAGCTGATCGGGAGGAAATGGAGATTTTGCAGTATCCTTCCCCCGGAGTGGGGTGGGAATGGAGATTTTACAGTATCCTTCTCCTGCCATGCCCACCAAGCCAAGCCACGCCCACCAAGCCATATCACACCCACCAAGCCACACCCACAGAACCGGTAGTAAAAAAATTTGAAACCCACCACTGAGCTAAAACATACCTCTGACAGAGTGCAGAGGGCAAAACACTGCATTAAACAGGATCAGGTCACCTCTATACTGTTGCTCTGCTTTAATTGTAGAGAGCAGGAATTATAATCTAGACAAAAATGCAGTAATTTCTCAGAGATCCCTATTCCATTCTCACAACCAAGCTATATGTTACTTTTAAAAAGCACATGCAAACCGGCCAATCTCACATGAAGAAGCAACCATGGGACACAGAACCTGCAGCTACTCCAAACTCAAATGGAAACATAAACCAAATCATTTTAGACTTTCTCTTACCCCTGCAAACATTTGAAGGCATTGCCCACCTGATTGGTCCACTCATAGATCTGATGAGAAATTTAGAAAGGCCACCTCCACCCATGTTGATGTATGCACGTTATAAATTGTGGGCAGGTCAGATCCTGTTGTTTCCAATTCATCATGATATTGATAAATTACTAAAGTTATTGATTAAGAATAAAAAACCCAAAATTACTTGTTCCCTTTTGATTCAGGGCGTTCTCATTTTAACTGTAAATTAAGTTTTAAACTGTGGAATAACTCACTAGTGAACCTTATCTCACTAGTTATCTCTGTGCCCAAAGCAACTCACCTGCCATTGTGTATGGAAACAGGTTGTTGGTTCAATTAGCCTGGAATTTTTTATACCTATATGTGGAATTATTTACACATGAGTTTCCACATTTCAGGCTAGAGTTTGTCTTGCCCAGCCTGGCAGAGCCAGAACTCATTCTTAAGACTATTTGTATGTGCTGTATCTCAGAGCCACATGCTTTTATCACTGCCAAAAATATAAAAACAATTTTTAAAAAATACCAGTTGGAACACTTGCAAATAACCATAGCATCATACCTATATCTGTATGTATAGTAGATTAGATAATATATTTGGTAGTGTATCGACTTTCTAAATAAAAAAGGCAATCAAATTATATCTTGAATGAAAAGAGAAATAAATTGACTAAATCCAGAGGGGGGAGGGGAATAAAGCCTAACACAGACTTTAAAATAAAAAAAGAAAATACTACAAGACCAAATGAGCCTTTTCACATAATTTAACACAATGATTAACTTGACAGAGAAATTCTGTAGCCTCTTTCAAATAGGAAGTATAAAGGAACCCCTTTAAGTGGACAGGATGGTGAATATCAGACTTCCATGTACTAATTTTTTTTAATATAATGTTGTATTCCATCCAATACTCAGGACTGTCAGTAAAGCTTATAACAAACATAATTTATACATGAAAAGTAAAACAGTAACATCTAAATATAGGCTACAAGCCAGTGGTGGGATTCACATTTTTATTACTGGTTCTGTGGACGTGGCTTGGTGAGAATGGCATGGCTTGATGGGCATGGCTTGGTGGGTGTGGCAGGGGAAGGATACTGTAAAATCTCCATTCCCACCCCACTCCTGGGGAAGGTTATTGCAAAATCCCCATTTCCTCCCAATCAGCTGGGACTCGGGAGGCAGAGAATAGATGGGGGCGGGGCCAGTGGTGGGATTCAAGTAATTTAACAACCAGTTATCTGCCCTAATGATTTCTTCCAACAACCAGTTTGCCAAACTGCTCAGCAAGTTAACAATCAGTTCTCCCGAAGTGGTGCGAACTGGCTGAATCCCACCACTGGGCGGGGCCAGTCAGAGGTGGTATTTACTGGTTCTCCAAACTACTAAAAATTTCCACTACCGGTTCTCCAGAACTGGTCAGAACCTGCTGAATACCACCTCTGCTATAAACCAACAATGACCATATGAAAATTTGTAATGACAACAGTAAATTTTATCGGATCTTAGTAAACTACCATAAATTTCATTAAATTCAACTTCATTAAAATAGTTCAAGATGATGATGGTAGTGGTGGTAATTTATTTAAGTTGTACTCCACCATTCAATGCAAAAAAGAGCCAAATGTGCAGAAGTTGGAGAAATAATGAAATCTTTATCTTTTTAAATAAATAAAGTAAGCACCGAGAACGTCCCTTGGCAGGGCAATCTGTAACAGGGACACAATCCTTGGAAGGTCTCCATTTCTCAATAAGCCACTTACCACAACAAGGAGATCCAGAGAAAGATCTTCCAGAAAACATATTATTCTGGCAGCTATGTAAAAGAGCCTTGGTGGAGCAGTGGACTAAAGCGCTGTTAAATAACACTTAGCTGCCAGCTGCCTGCAATTACTGCAAGTTCGAATCTCACCAGGCTCAAGGTTGACTCAGCCTTTCATCCTTCCGAGGTAGGTAAAATGAGGACCCGGATTGTGGGGGCAATAAACTGACTTTGTGTAAAAAAGAACATCGCTTGTGGGGGGGAAGAAAGTCCTACTAAGCAGGTATGTACAAAAAGTATGAAGGCTATTGCTTAACACGTTGTAAGCCGCCCTGAGTCTCTAGAGAAGGGCGGCATATAAATTGAACCAATAAATAAATAAATAAATAAAATGTAAGCGCTATGTAACATTGACTGTTTGGACCTTCTGAGGGCAGAACTACCACAGAGATATTTTGCCTTGTGGTTACAAGCTTCCTTACCTCAGTTAACAGATGCCTCACAGAGTCAAGTCATGCTACACTGGTAGTGCTCAGGAAGGCATTGAAGCATGCCAATCAGCCTCAGTCTGTCTGTTCTCTTCAAGAAAGGGCATGGCCGGCCTATGTCATGCATGTACAGAAGAACCTGTTGCCAGCTGAAGCAGAGCAGGGTCATCATTCTGCTTCAACAACTACAAAAATTTGCTTTACTACGGAAGGATACCTCCCTCAAAAGTCTGATGCAGCAAAGTGGCATTTAAAGTATGCGTAGTCTGATTAAATAAAAGCCAGTAGTCATATAACTGTCCTTATATTAAATTAATTCAAAATTTACTAGGGGAGAGGGGGTGTCAAGAAAACAAAATAGGGATGCCTTCTTTCACGCTATTAAAAATGGATATAAACATCTAAAAAACAATGAAAAAACCAAGGGCATCCAACATGCATCGTTTGGGATATCAACTGTGTTATCCTGGCATTAGTTGCAAGTTGCATGAGAGAGTCCAGATGATAAACAAGGAGGTGTCAGTTTTCAGGAAATCTTTCTAGAAAGATAGATAAAGAGGAATTCTATAGACTGTACTTCACACCATTTACCTGTTATATACTGTATGTGTCTGAGAAAAAGAGTGAGTGTATATAAAGCGCACCCCCCAGATTAAAGTATTCACAGGCAACAGCTAACAATAAATAAGATAACAGGGCTTGATTCATGAGGACTGACAGGAAATCTATAATAGGTGGGCTCTATAATCTGTTCGTTCCTTGCGTAGCAAAATGGAAGAACAACAAGCTAATTACTCTGACTTTTCTCCTTTAGGGAGCATCTGCTGCTGGGGTCTCACAGAACCAATGGGAAAAGTCTGCTGAAATCAGTTTTTAGAGTGTTCAGAATAATGGACTTAGTTGCCCCAATCTGGTGCTTTCTAGATGGGTTGAAGGGATTTTATATTTGTAGAATATAAAATACTGGAGTAGATTAGCCAATGGCCTGCCTTTATACAAGGCTATTTACTTTGTAAGTGAAATTCAAAGAGAGTCAACTAGTTTTCAAGATCTATTGAGCCACTATCCAATCAATTTTGGGGATGCCTGGCAGTTATCTTGATTTTTCTAGCTGATATATCCATTTTATTTATAGCATAGTTTTTATTTATAACCTATAGATCGAACGTTTCAGGGAGCACCTCTTTGTTCTGCAAAGCTATTTTTAGATGAAAATAAGAATAAGAAAATAAGAGAAGAGACCCAGTTTGATCTAGTGATTAAGGCACCAGGTTAGAAACCGGAAGACTGTGAGATCTAGTCCTGTCTTAGGCATGAAAACCGGCTGATGGGATGGTCACTCTCTTACCTCCAGGGCTGTAGGGAAAAAAGGAGGTGGAGATGTATGTTCACCATCTTGAATTATTGAATTATTTATAAAAATAATAAAGACGGGATAAAAATATTTTAAAATTACTATAGTACATTTCCTCTTTATAACAAATCCTTTGTCCCTGAGCCTGAAAACCTGACGTATTTTGTGAGATCTGACAGCCACAGTTTACTTTACACATACTACCAAGCCATAACCTAAGGGACTGGTTTGGACACAACTCAGCAGCACTTTTTCATACGGCTGTTGACAAAAATAGGATTGCCAGCATGATCGCCAACGTCCAATGACAGATATGGCACAAGAAGAAGATGAAGAACCAAGCCATAATGTGCTTGCTTATTTTGTTAGGATGATGTGAGCTCCTGACATTATTGCTTATAGACTACAAAGGCCTGTTTGGCAAACAGGAGTTTAAAATCTTGGCTTGCCATTACATTTGAAGGTAGCCAATATAGGGCAAGAGTTAAATTTCACAAACTCATTTAAACCAACCAGAGAAATCAGGAAATGGAAGCAAAACAAACTATTCCAGATCAGGCTTCAATAACCTCAAGAAGAGGTTGGTATTGTATATATAGTCATCACATTCAGTTTCATTTCCTGCCCCCTTGACCAAATCTTTGATGTGGAGAAGATGGAAGGATGGAGAGACTTCCTAATATTTTCTCTTCCCACCAGGGTTCCCCCACCCTTTTCTTGGACAATGTCCAGACATCTTTAACTTTATTGTTGTTGTTGCTCATAAATTCACAAACATACAGTGGAAATGGATGAATTGGCAGATGTTAAGCACGGATGTAATAAAACATGCCCCCAATTTATTTGTCCTATTACATCTGTACACGTCTCTGTGTCTGTTCCATGCCTCGTGGCATTGGGCAGATGCTTGTTGTAGGAAGGAGAAAAGATAATCTGCATAACACAATCAATACACCAGACTTCTGGAATTAATATGTGGCCATATTTTCTTTCCTGAAACAAATCCAATCCTAGGCAACTGGTTGGAGCCATAGCCCAAAGCAACAGAAATTTCCTTTCGGGTGCCAAGAAAAAGTCATGGGTTTTGCAATGCAAGGATATTCTGGGTGTACTGCCCTTTCTCTGAAACCTCTGCCACCCCCAGCCCCACTCCTTGTTATCTGTCAGTAAACAGTAATTAAAGATGTGGCCTGTTTGATAACACTCCTGCCCGCCCTCACATAGTGTGCCCTCTCGGACGTGTCTAATTAAAATCCTGATGAGAAGATGAAGAAATCTCAGCAGCCGGGCATCTGCCGACTTTCCCTGTACTCTGCCTCTTCATTAGCCATGACAAGGCAAGAGATATAAAGGACCCCAGGAAACACTGTGACAGCCCAATCGATAGGGTCTTTTGTGGAATGCGACAGGCCATTCTGGGCTGTCTTTTCAACTACATGGGAGAACAAGGCCGCCACAGCAGGGAACTAACTGACCAGGAGCCCCAGTCATGACATCCCAACTGTTGCCTCTGCTAAAGAAGTGAGGTTCAAGATTACTCTGAGCATTTTCAGTGTACCTTCTTGTGATGGAATGTAAGGGATGGGGTAGATAAACAGTTAAGGTAGGGGGTCTTTTTTAAAACAACAAAACAGAATACTCGGCCCTGGGAAAGAAGAAAGCATGAAAAAAGAAACTCAAAATAACTCACCTAGGTTTTGTCTATGGAGATTCTTAGTCATCAGGTCATGGTTGTTCCACAGGTGCTTTTTTCAAGAAGTAACTGGACTTTCTGGTTTTTCTTTGAAGATGCTTCACTTCTCATCCAGAAGCTTCTTCAGCTGGAGACTGGTATTTTGCCAGGTTTATTTGGTTCAGGGGACTGTCATGTTAGGATGTTTTAATGATCTTTTTTACTTTAAATTTGTTTTTTTAATTATATTTATGTTTTTTTAATGTTAGCCTCCCAGCAATTATGGAATCAGGCAGGCAATGATGTAAATAAATAAATAATTCACACAGAAGCAATGGAATGATCTCATGGTTATTTACTTTTTAGAACCAAATGTCAGTAATGTAACAATTATACGAGGGTCAATAAAACATAAAAAAAATAAGCTGTCAAATTCCAGACGACCAGTAGTTGGTGGCAAAGAGAGTTTTCTGCATCTCTTCGTTGATGCATAACATTTTGCATTCCAGATGTAACAGCTCTACTAAATGACCTATCTAAAGTCAGTTAGCACAACAAATACTAAGTAGTATATAGTGTAAGCAGTTACAAAATTTTGTAAGTGGAAACACAAAAAATGACAGTGTGTAAAGAAATGATTGCATGGAACACTGCTCGTCGGCTGGAGTCTAATGTCAGTTTATAAGGTCTAATGACATCCTTCAGGCATGTTCAAATGCAAACATTTCATATTCTGTTTTTTTACTTTGAAAGCAGCACAAATATGTTTCCAAACTTTTCCAAATGGGATCTCTTCCAATTTTTTTGTCAGAAAATTGATAGTTCAGGGGTGATGGGAGAAGAGTTTGCCATGGGACCAAGGAGTCACAAACTGATGGTGCATTCAGAAAAGCTGCAACGTGCAAGATCCTTAAATATTTGGATATTTGGATCCAGGTTAGAGATTTTGCCACTTCGTTCACGTGATGGCCAAGGCAAAATCTAAGAACAATGACAATGGCAGAGGGAATATAGTCATTTAAGTGTCTCAGTCCAGGTGATAATAACATGAATAACATGAGGGTCAACTGGGAATTAAGGCTAAATTGTGCATGATGGTTGAACATATTTATAAAACTTTATTTTCTAGTAACTTTATTGCCATTGTCCAGAAGCAACTTTAGAACAGAATAAGTAAAATTCTAAACAGTGAGATGCTGTGTCATTATTTCTTTATTATTCTTGTACAGTATCTCACTTGACTCTCAAGAACCACGAGTCATGATTCTGTAACACAGAAAGTATGATTCTGGAATTTTATGTTGACATTTGAAGTGCTTCCCTATATCATATATATTGTATTCTCTCAAGAACAATCAATCCCAACAGTCAGTCATAGTGCATAAACAGGAGAGACACTGGGAAGAGGGACACTGCCCAGTTAGGATCCTAGTAACTGGGGACACTGACCTACATAAAACTTGATTTTTTAAAATAATATAATAAATGCCCACTTCTCAAGACTCGTGCAGATGTTTCTCAATACTGATTTTGTAAAGGATCAAGAGGTTTGGGGGAGTGGAATACAGTAATACATTCTATCTCCATTTGTCTTATTAACTAAAATTGGCAGGGGGGGGGAACCATGAAAATATAGCTCAGTTATAGTATCTAGTTCCACAGTCATTGAATGGGTTGATTGAGTGATTGGGACAAGAAAAACTAAAAAATGTTTTAGTAAATCAGCAGTTCTCAAAAAAAAATAAAATAAAAGCAGGGTGATAGTGAAGGAGTCAAGAGGAATAATCATAATTCATAAGATCTGTATTTTTCTTGAGATCTGAATGGCCTCCAGATGTAGAGAGGCAGTAAAGCTGCTGCTACTTTGCTATGCTTCTTTAAAATGTATTGTTTCCACAATGTTCTACACTTACTGAAACAAGTTTCGAAAGAAAATGGTGGATTATATAAATATTATTGTGCAACAAAAGCTAACATTTTCAGAGGATAATATGTCTATTACATGGACTTTATATAGAGAAGTATAATAAAATATGGGACTCATTTATAGAGTACATTAGGTTAAAAACATATAAATGTAGTGTGTCATATAAATGTATTAGAAAATTAAATCTACTTGAATACTTGCACTAGACAAGCATATATACAGTTGCAACTGTTTATTGTTAATAATGACCATTTTTGTCATATTTTTCACTTTTTTGTTAGAGCACATTTTATGCTTTTTCTTCTCTTTGACAATGTATGCATCACTATCAATATTATTTTTGTGTTTGGCTCTTTCGTCTTTGTTATTCATTAAATAGACTAAATGAATGAATGAATGAATGAATGAGTAAGTAAATAAATAAATAAATAAATAAGTAATGAATGAATGAATGAATGAATGAGTAAGTAAGTAAGTAAATAAGTAAATAAATAAATAAATAAATAAGTAAGTAAGTAATTTTGTTGTGAATTCTTCTTTAGCTACGTTATTTTTATTATTGGGTTTTATGCTATTGTTTTTATGACAAAGCACTTGGAGTTTGTAAAATTGGGCAGGATGTAAACTATATAAATAATAATTACAATAGCAATATTAGCAATAATTGTTCCAATCTTGTAAACTAGAATTTTGCCACATGGAAGGAAATATGATACACTATAATAGAATGACTTGGTGTGCTGGTTTTTCAACTGCAGCTTTCAGACACCCTGTCACTGTTGTACTGAAGCTGCCTACTCAAGCAACAGCGAAATTCACCTGCTAACCACAGGGACTAACTACTGAGCTCTTCTTTTGCTGCAAAATTGCAGTAGTGGAAAAGAGAACTCTAGGATATTATAAGGCAAAATCCCCTATCTTAAAAGGACCACTCAAAACATCTGCGGCGCCCCTAATGCAGTACCACAGCTATGCTTTTTTCTAAACCTGATCCAAATCTTACAAGATCACTGTGTTTAATCAGGAGCTACCCTGTTTTAGAACTGCAGTATTTTTCCAGCTTTTTTTAAACAATCCCTTGAAGATTGTTTTTCAGCGGACCAAGACTTCAACGGGGATTATAGTGATACATGCCTGGGGATGGAGGAGAAGGGATTTTCTCTCTTTTTTAGATAGGTTTAGCCTGTCTGGGGCTCAATATACCCACAGTATTTTTTTTCTCTCTCTCTCCACAATAGAGGGATTAATAGGAGCCACATGCTACAAACTGCTCACCAGAAAATAAGTTGTCATTGTTTCTTTACACAACATTCATACCATTCAGTTGCAATGGTTCCAAATTTAACCAGACCCGTAGTCTCCCAATATATTTATGCTTCTCCCAAAGCTATACCTTTGTTCATTCATGTAATTATGTTTCAAGATGCACTAGGAATGTGTGCACAAATGTAGATTTTTTTTCATCTCTGAATTCATTTCAAAATGTGCTATTTGCTCACCAGAATTTGAACAGGATGGGAAAGATAAATACCCCCCTCCCCTCTTTTTTTCTTCTTCTTCTTCTTCCTAATACGGTAAAAACCTGAATTCAACAGTAAAACAGTTGAATTAAAAGGGAACAGGATAAGTTTAAGGAGAACAGGATAAACTTTTCTGCAAGGGAGAGGAGAGAAGAGACGGGGAAAGAAAAACTCACTTTGAATTCCCTTACATACGTAAGAGGAGACACTACAGGGATAAACTCCTGTCTGAGAACAGCTTGCTGTCCTGCCCCAATACCTACCTTGTTAAATGGCACGGGGCTACTGCAGCTAATAAATAGAAGTAATTAACTAGCGATAAGATCCTGACAAACCCTTTTTAATGCATTTCTGGAGCAAGATGAAATTGTTTCATTTGGGAAGAGGCCTCGCCCCTCCACTCCTTTCCCAGGGGGAGTTGCCTCCAAGCTCTTTTAGTGAGAGGTAAAAATATGCCAATCATTAATGAAGGGAGAATTACAGGGCTTTTAATGCAATCAGAAAAGAGGGGCCCTGGCCAACTGGGGAATAAAACCATCCTTAAATCAGAGACAGGTTGCTGGAGCACAGGACGACAAGCAATGCTCAGCCCTAAACATCAAGTCATCCACATATTACGAATGAAATGAAGCAAGTTATTTTAAGATTCATCCACTTACACCAATCTCTTATTCAAAATGAATGAATGCAAATATTAGAATGGCAATAAAAGTTTAAAATGCAACCAGAGCCATTGCAGAACTGCAGAAAAACTTCAAAACCATCCTCTTTTGTTTTGATAAGTCTTAAATATGTAGATGACCCAAATATGTCACATTATTTAATGAACATCATCTCTAAATAAAGGAGGTGCAATATTCCAGTGGGCTTACAGTCGATACCCCACACTTGTGTCTCATAGTTCACACTTGCCATCTTCAAATCATTTCAGCATCGTAGTATATGTTGTTATGCTATTTACGAGTTACTGTATATGAATTCTGCAAGGATACATTCACAAAGAAAGACAAATATGTGGCCAATGGATTAAAATAATAAATCGTGGTTGAGTGATCTGCAGCCCTCTGCCCAATTTTAAGAACCATTTACAAATAATGAGATCCTTGTTAAGAGCAATCTTTCCTTTCTACAAGAGCCCACTTGAGAAGGAGGCAGAAAGCGAGGAGTGTTGAAAGAGACGAGAATGACAGGAAGAGAAAAATAAATAAGTGGCAAATAGAGGAAGAAAAAGAATGAGAAGATAACAACTCTGTGCCCAACTTTGGTCCTGCTCATCACTATCATGCAGCTTTCAACAAACTCTCTCTGAGGAATATAACCATCAGTGAAAACATTCTTCAGACCTTTGTTAATATACCAAAGACAGACTATTTGAATGTGGCACTTTCCTTATGACTTTGACTCAATGAAATCAAGAAGATAATGTCTCCTTTATGATTCAGTTCTCTCAAAACCAGTGGTAAACTTTCCTTCCCATGCAAATATCAGCATTCTCCAATTATAAATTACATCAATGAGGAAGGCCGTGATCGGGTAATCGTCTTCCATGCTCCATATTTGGCATCAGTCTTCTTGAAGTAGTTCATTTAGACCACTAGAAACCTTTTACATCATGGCCAGTGCTACTTCTGTCAGTTCCCATCAACCGTTTTATCTAGTACACCACAACATGCTGAACCAACTCTGCAACACTACTACGAAGTGAATGTGATCTTTGACATTCTCCACTGGATAAACATGGGTATAATAAGAGTTGACCTTCCTTACCTTTTTGGGACCTTCATTTATTCATTGGATTAATGTTCTGTCTTCACTGGAGGATAACTAAATTACAGTTTTTGTTTTGTTTTAACCATTTAGTCATGTCCAACTCTGGATGACTTTCTAGGCAAGTTCTCTCCATGCTATCCTGTCAAGCCTAGCTTCTTTCAATTCTATCAGATTTGATGTTATCAAGCCAACATGTTCTTTGCTTGCCTCTTCTATGTCCACTAACCATTCCTAGCATCATTGCCTTCTCCAATGAATTTTGCATGCATAGCATGGCCAAAGTAAATCAGACTAGTCTTATGATTTTAGCTTCTATTAATGTGTCTGGTTTTATATGAATTAACACCTGTTAATTCTGTGGCTGTCCATGGTACATGCAGTAATTTACACCAACACCACTGTTCAAAGGCATCAATTCTTCTTCAATCAGCCATTCTTAGTATCCAACCCTCACACCCATACATCATTATCAGGAAGACTATTGCTCTAACTAGCCTGCTTTTTGTATTTATATCAATATATCTGTTTTTCCAGAACTTATTCATGTTAACTATTGCAGTGTGGCCTAAGGTTATCCTGCATTTGATTTCAGGAGTAGAATTGTCATCGCAAACAATCTTGGAAGAGAAAACTAAATTACTATTAAATGACATTTTCAATTGAACTTATAAATATCTAAATATTTATCTCATGAAAAAATGTATGTGTAAGCGGTTCCATTGTAATGTTTAGTACTGCTCTCTCTCTCTCTCTCCCTCTCCCTCTCCCTATTCCATTTTATTCATTTCTTTTATATATTTAATATATCCTGAAAGTAGATATTTAACATCTGCAGGTTAGCGATAGGATGTCAGTCAGTTTTCTACTTTCTAAAGCAGTTACATTGCAAATACTTTTTGTTTGGGGGAGAATTAGGAAAATGATATAATCAGTTAAGGAATAGGTTAATTTGGAGAGAACCAGATCTGTAGGCATTTCTTCACTCCAGCCTCTATTTTGTTTTACCAAACTAGTCTAGCAACCCAACAGAACTGCTTGTCAGAATCCATTCTGATTAGATTCAAAAGCACAAAACAAGTTCCTACTAGATATGTTCAAGAAATTCAATCTCTAAATATGGAACTGCACTTGATAGATAATGCACAAATCAGCTGTAGCTATTGGTGGTTGCACTATGCTCATTTCTAAATACATACCCTGTTTCCCCCCAAAATAAGGCATCCCCTGATAATAAGCCCAATCGGGCTTTTGAGCGCATGGCAATAAGGCCAAGCACTTATTTCAGGGTTCAAAAAAAATCAGACAGGGTTTTATTTGGGGGGAAACACAGTAGAACAGATTTGAGTTGTAGGCAAATATTGAAATAAAATGTGTTTAGAACAGAAGGTTGAAAAAATGTATGCTGATGCCTGATTACCCCATCATTTTCCAGATTTTTGTCTTCAGCTGCCTGAAAATCCACAAATAATGCCATGTGTATACTGGGAAGGTGTTTGAACACAAGCATGGAAACTTAGTGACATAGTCTAATACAACAAAAAAGAAAGCGTCAAAATAAAATCAAAGTTATAAAGAAATCATGATGAAGATGAGAAATAATATTTAGTTAAATTTTCTTCCAAACTAGAACACAGTGATCCCTGAAAGATGGTGGAGAGTAGATTCCATTCAAATGGTGTCACAAAGCACAGTTTCTTCCTTAAGAAGGGAGGTGTACACAAGATGCATCACACTCAACAGCTCTACCCACAAAGCTGCTCCGTCGTAAATGCCTCTTCATTCGAGTTTGTTATGATTAAAAATGCTCGTCTTCCAGCGAAGCCTTGGAGTGGAACCCAGCTGGAAATTGAATCATTAATATTCCCCTCTCCTGTCCATTGCTACAATTTCTTGCCTTTTCATAAGCAATTGCTCCTCACGCAACAGTTTGTGCTTGGAAATGAAAGGAGTGGAAAGAGAGAGCCTAACGGTCTGTACACATCCTTTTCAGCAGTTCCCAACAGATGCCAAAAGCTGACATGTTTGCCAGGCAGTCACCACCAGTCTCAATACTGGCAGGTTTTTTGCTTTGTTTTTAGTCATTCTGTACATTTCATTTGTCTTTTGCTTGGCCAAAGAAGCTCAAAGTCCCAAAAGTTCTAAATCCTCCAGAAGAATGCTTCAATTTTATATAAATGTTATAACTTAAGAAAATTGTACCCCAAGAGAAGTTTGTCACACATGTGAATGGTGGGCAACTTTGAGCAAATGGGATGAGTATCCAATAAATGAGTATCCAGCAAGAGCCCTGGTGGCGCAGCAGACTAAAGCACTGTTATTAACATCAGCTGCCTGCAATTACTGCAAGTTCAAATCTCACCAAGCTCGAGGTTGACTCAGCCTTCCATCCTTTCAAAGGTAGGTAAAATGAGGACCCAGTTTGTGGGGGCAATAAGCTGACTTTGTATGAATATATACAAAAAGTATGAAGGTTATTGCTTACCGCATTGTAAGCCGCCCTGAGTCTCCAGAGAAGGGCGGCATATAAATCAATTTTTTTAAAAAAATAATAATGATAGAATTTTTATCCTCTACAACAGGGGTGTCAAACTCAATTTCATTGAGGGCTGCATCAGGGTTGTGTCTGACCACAGGGGGTGGGGTGGTGAGGGGGCGTGGCTAGGGTGGGCATGGCCAGCTCAACATCCTGCAGCCCTCTGCTATGCAGCCCTCCTGAGCTCTGTTTTCAGCTGCGATGGCCTCCTGCAGCCCTCTGCCAGTGAAAACGGAGGTCTATTTTCACTGGTAGAGGCACCACAGGCTGGTCCTTCGCTGTTACTAGGACATCCGGATCTTAGCCGGATCCGGCCTGCAGGCCTTGAGTTTGACACCCCTGCTCTACAATATTCTCTTCCAAATTTATACTGAAGCAAAAACAATTCTAAAATCAGAATGAAGACTTTTTTTCATTGCTGTGCTATCTAACAGCTAATCCAACTATCAGTTTTCATGTTTCAGCAATTACTAATATAAAATACTTCAAAAATGCTGATATAGTTTACGTCCACAGGCTAAAAAAATCCTATTCCTGGTGCCCTTTGGATATATTGTAGTGCAATGCACAGTTTCTAGGCAGCGTCACAATCTGACTGGGGATTCTATCTGTAGTTGGGGGAGCCCATTGAACCAGAAGGTAACAATTCCCCTTATAAAGTAAATCTGCTGTGTGTCACTGCCCACAGCACTGATATCCACCATGAGATGAGGAAAGAATGTGATGATGCAGAGAACACATGAATGCAATGAAAAACACCAGTCCGACGTCCCTTTCTTCCCTCTCTTATGGTAAAGCCTAATCAGTGAGAAATGTGATAACGTATTAAAACAGCTTTTCTGTTCCCACTTTACTTCCATAGCTGTCACCTACAAATTCTTAGTGAGACTCTTTCACCCAGAGTCTTGTGGAATTGGGCAGCCTTCTAAACTTAATAAGTGAGCAAATTTAGCAAAATAAAATATCATGGTTTTGAGGTTCATTAAATTAGAGACTCTCAATTTTTGCTGTAGCACAACCCTCTAAAAGGATAAATGAAATTGTGCAACACTCTCACATAAAAAATTATTTCATTAGGATCAGATTTGGACAAGAAATAAATATACCTTTACCTTATTTTTAATTATTCCATTTTATTCTATATATTAAAATAATTCTCAACTTTGTAATATTATCTCCCTCTACTGTAGGCCTGTATGGGCAAAGCAGGGAGTAAAGTCCAGAATAAGTTAATTTCTTATTTGTCTGGGCAGATGTGTCACCCCACCCCCCTTCTAAATTGCTCACAATGTCTCAGGCAGCTGAAGCACCATTTGAGAACTCCTGCACTAGATGACACTATAAAAGGAGGAATGGGAAAAAGATCTCACTTGATCTTCTGCATGGCAGTCATAGATACTTCAAATCATCTGATTCTATTGTAGCTTCAACATATGAGATACTGTATATTGCTCTGGATCCTTCCCATGTTCCCAATCTCAACATAACTAACCCCAAATCTAACATATGCCTTAGTAAAACTGTTTTACATAGATATGGTGATGGCAGTTCTATGTATGTAAACATGGAACTAATCTAGCCATGTGGAAATGGGATTTATTTTTTTCATTTCAAAAAGGATACACAAAACAGTAATAGTTACTTTCCCAAATGTCTAGAAAAAGAGGGATACATATTCTCCTGAATATTTTCTGTTTTATTCTTGTAGTTTTCGCAACAGCATGGTAGCATCCTGCCTTTTATAGTTTGATGATTGCAATGGTATTTCTTTGATTACATTTTTTTTCTAAATTCTAAATGCAGCAAACATTTCCCTATAATTCTTCCCAGAATGTTTTGTTCTCCAAGAGCTTTGGTTTATTTCCCTTCCCAGAGCAAATTCCAGCAAAAAATACAGTAAGTGATTGCAGGGCAAAGGGGCAAATAATTGAACCTTATACTAATTTAAAAGAAGGATTAGATTCCACTACTTTCTGAAATGCACATAATGACAAAGAAGAATCTTCTATTGTTCTTTAAGTTTAAAAAGTTTACAGGGTGTTTAAGGCCTCTTCTTTGGCTGATTCCTAAAGTGACACTGTACGCCTACACAGTGGGTACAGTAGTCACATATCCAATTCCACAAAAGTATTGAAAACAGCCTGGCACTGAAATAGGCTGAGTTTATTTTTTTAAAAAAGATTACAAAAGAGAGGACTGTCTTTTGTTTTTGTTTTGTTTTGGGTTTTTTTTTTTCTTTTTCTTTTCTTGGAGAAGTACAAACACCAGTTGGGGTTTGTCCTAGCTAGCGTTTGCCCTACTGTAGATCTAGGGGTGAAATCCAGCAGGTTCTGACAGGTTCTGGAGAACCGGTAGCAGAAATTTTGAGTAGTTCGGAGAACCGGCAAATACCACCTCTGGGTGGCCCCAGAGTGGGAAAGGAATGGAGATTTTGCAATATCCATCCCCTGGAGTGGGGTGGGAATGGAGATTTTGCAGTATCCTTCCCCCAGGAGTGGGGTGGGAATGGAGATTTTGCAGTATCCTTCTCCTGCCATGCCCACCAAGCCACACCCACCAAGCCACACCCACAGAACCGGTAGTAAAAAAAATTGGATTTCACCACTGTGTAGATCTCCTGATGTTGACACCCTGACTCACCCCCTCCAGGACTTACGTATCTTTAACACTGAGATACTTGAGTTGCCATTTCCTGTCACCAAACCAATCTTCTTCCCTCATATTATACCCAGGTAACCAGCCATGGAAATTGATCAACTGCCTTATTCTGACCAAATGTCTGATTACCAAAGGCATTTTTTTATTTTATTTTTTTTTTAGTTTTCCCACTCTAGCCTCAGTTTCATTATTCTGCTATGCTGGGACATTACAACCTGTTAATATTTAACCCTTGGTTGTTGGCCATCACCGGAGCTGGTGGTTTTCAGAGAGAAGAAAGCAGAAAGACTCACCTGGGATGGTCTCCCCTTCCCAGCTAATTCTCCCCGTCCTCTTCGGACCCTGGCTGGGCTCCCACTTCCCTGGGTCCCGAGCAAACACTGGTTGGCTGAGTTCTCCCACTCTGGTCTTACCTCCACGCTCCCCAAGGACAAACAAAGTTATTACGGTAATGAATTAGCCCGGCTGCTTACCGCTGCCAGTGGCGAAGGCAATTATCCCACTCTCTGTCCCCAGCCACTGCTCAGTTCCCTCATAAAGGGAGGCTTTGGGGCTGCTTTGTGCTTTGATTGGAAATGAAGAGATTGCTAATTAGGGAATCCCTGCTGGGATCCGGCTGGCAGGAAGAATGGCAAAACGGACAGAGTGCGAGTCCATTTCAGGGAGGGAGGGAGAGGGAGGGAGAGAGAGAGAGAGAGAAAGAGAGAGAGCAGACAGGAATTTACATATCTCCATAAGGTAGTGCATCCACACAAGCCACCCTAAACAATAAGGGAGACGATTTTATTGAGCTTTTCACCTTTGAAGACAGGCTAATTTGTTGGAAGGGGAGAGAGGGCCTATCATTTGGTTAAAGGTTGGCCCAAGTCAGTAGCCAAATACACGCAGGTGTAGGCAGAATCAGTTTGAATCGGTGTCCTTTGAAATGCACGCTCTATCTTTCTGTGAGTCCGTCCGCCCTTGCACAGATAATAATATTCCAATGTAATTTTTAAAGGGAATGTTCCAAAGGGCTTACTGTATCCATGGTCCTGAAACAAAAATGTCACAATTATAATTTTTCTTTTAGGATGACTATCCATTCTCCACTTGCATCTTTTCTCAAGCCACAGAACGGTGCTTAGTTGGGTCCTCATGGAGATACAGCATTTGGGGGGGGGTGTCTTGCTGCAGGGAAGAGGGTGTTGCGTTGCTGAAATCATGCTGCTGCACGCTTCCCCTCCCCCTTTCTCCCCCTCTCTCGTTTTTATGTAAGTAGATATGTGTTCCAATCCTGGAATAAGAAATTGCAAAAATAAAAGGGAAATGGGTCAAGATTGGGCTCTTTAATCTGCCAGTTGCGTGTAGATTCTAATTTCCCCTTTCAAAATAAGACACCTTTTCTACATTTGTTCCTTGCTGGATTTCAGATCTTGCAAAAACAAAAGAAGCAGCCAAAAAATTTTGATGATGATGTTGATGATGATAATGATGATGTCATTATCACTATCATATCGAGTAATTATTCAGAAAGGATTGCGGGTTCTCCATTGCAATTATCAAGATCATTCTTGATCATGTAACATTGTCACAGATGCCATTTGAATGATAGGAAATTCCTGAATCAAATGTGTAAGATGCAGAAAACCTGGTGGACTGTTTGTCTCACTTAAGAACCCACTGTGCAACACAGAGCTGAAGGGAGGGAGGGAGGGAGGCAGAGAAAATGCTTGTATTGCTCTTATTTTCCATTTGATCTGTATGCCCTCAGAACAATAAAATTGGAGAAGGCCAAGAAAATCAGCAATACATCATTTACCCTGGATTCCACTGCAGTATTAAACACTGGTATGTGAGTGGGTGCAATTACTACTTTCTTTCATGAGATTTAACTGTGCTGCAAATCACCCTTGTCCAGACTGCAGCTCTCTAGCAATGGAGTATCAACTCACATAATCCTCAGCAATCATGGCTTTCTCCAGAAGACTACAAAAAGTGACCTAATTGAACACTGAAAACTTGCCTTTTACTGTAACAATTTTATATCATAAACAATTTCATATAATTTGCTTCTTCTAGTCCTGGAAAACTAAATACTTCCAAATTCCCTGAATCACCATGTGTTTCCTAGTTCTACCTATTATTACAACCTCTTGTCTAGGACAGAAGATCGTGTATTTTTACATAACTTCCATACCCTGAAACCTTTGAGATTTTTTCCCCCAAATGTTGCTACTTCCGGAGTTACTCTGAAATGAGCACTCAAAGAACAATATATAGGTAATGTTCTAATTATGATTACTGTTGTTGTATGAGAGGTTAATTTCTTTGCAATCTTTGAGGCAAAAGTCCAGTTTACTTTAATTAATCTGGCCCATTTCTAAAGTGTTGCACAGCTGTAAAAAATAAAAACACCCATCCAATCATCAACACAAAATATGAGAGCAATTCCTATTGTGTGGACACCATGGCTGGCCTCATATCCTTTGGTCCCTGAGAGGATGTGATAATGGCACTCTTTCTTCCAAGTAAAGGCCTGTACTGCTCAAGGAGGTCAAGTCATTTAGGAAACTAAAGCAGAGCCTGATTATTTTCAATGCTGTCCACAGCATGTAGAATTAGCATCATGAGACAGTTGTTTCACTCTCCAAATGTAGGGTCTGGATTACTGATGGTGCAAGTTTCTAATACAGATGCCAATTATTCAAGCATTGGAGTTATGCTATTACAGATACGTAATTGTTTATTCATTTATGCTATTTCTCCAGTCCCAATCACAATACAGCTAAAACAGGGCAAGCTACCGTATATGAATAGAGAGGAAGCAGCACTTCATTCTAACATTGGAGATATTATCCAGCATGATAACCAAACATCTACAAGCAAACAACCGAGCTCAGAGAACATCAAGGACTCCACAATAGGACAGCACAGATCACATAGATAACTACTGACTTCCTAAGTAAAGTTAAGCTAAGCTTTAAATCTGGTTTGCTGAACAAAACATATAGTAATGGCTGGGTTCTCATATAATATTCATCCATAATAATAAACTTGTACATTACACTAAATCCAAAAGCATGCAAGACATATTGTGGCTTAGTGTTATGTTTGAGCAAATCATTGTAGTTGAACCATGGTGTTATTCTCCTCTAAACTCTTAGTCTCTCTATATCTCCATCCCATTCCTTACTTCCAGGTTTAATACAGCTACAGTATATTTTAATGTAACATTCAAGTTATGGAATCCATAGTTTCTACAAAACACGGTTTGCCATCAAAACAAGTCAAGAAACCCACCTCAAAATTTGTTTCCATTAATGATTTGGAGGTAAACCCTAATTTGCAATAATCATATTGTGCCCATTCAATCTCCTCAACCGACTGTGGATATTATATACCAAAACTAATGGCAATGACATTGAGCATATGAGAAAAAAGGAGGATGGAGAAGAAATCAAAGTAAAAAAGTAGAGGGATATAGTTCTTGAGACAATGTTCTGAGATTAAAATATCTTTCTCATCCATGCACAGCATTGTCCAAGTGATAAGGGAACATATTGGTAATGCTAATTAGCAAAGTTGCAGAAGCCTAAATTGCACATAGAATGCTGGCTATGAAATTCAGCTTCCACACAACCTCGTTATTTATTTATTTTTTAAAAGCATAAAATAAGATAAAAATAACCATGTGTAAATCAAGTGTTTATCTTAATCTGGGTTAGTGCTCATGGTTTGTGCTTCTTGTCTGGATTACCTCTATGGGTGGTTGCCTCAGAAGTTGTGGATGCACAATCACTGGAGATTTTAAAGAAGAGATTGGACAATAATTTGTCTGGAATGGTATAGACCAGTGGTGAGTTGCCCCTGGTTCGGACCGGTTCTATAGAACCGGTAGTAAAACCTGAGAGAGGCTCCACCCACTGACCCCGACATCATCAGAATGCTTCTGCGCATGCGCAGAAGAATGTGTGCGCATGCGCAGCCCCATTGTGAACCAGTAGTAAGTAGAATAAGTGGAATAAGTAGAACCCACCCCTGGTATAGATTCTCCTGTTTCAGCAGGGGGTTGAACTAGAAGTCCTCCAAGGTCCTTTCCATTATTTTGTATTCTGAAATGTTGAAGAGTTGATATCAATTTTACAAGTCCAAAAGCACTTCTTTACTTTTACTTTCCAGAAAACTAGTGAGGATCCCTCTGGAGACATTTCCCATACCCCTTTTCCTTGCATGATCGTTGTCTAGTCTGCAGTTTTTTCTCCTGTCTCCCAAGGTCACTCTCACATACCATTACAATCCGCCTTCTAAATACTGTGGCTTTGAGAAGTATTTTGACTACAGTTCCCAACATTACAGTCTGGTGCTTATCACTTGCTGATTGGGAATTCAGGGAGTTGAAATCCTAAACATCTGGCAAGTACCAACAACATACTGTAGATATCGGGAAGAGCAAGCAGAAAGTGTCAAAATTGGAGTGGAAGGAGAAAAGGAAGAATATCAGCAAATGAGTTGGTGCCAGAGAGAGCCAAGATGAGGAAAAACTTAGGGAACATCCAAAAAATGTTCAATGTGCTAAATTGTGGTTGTCAGCAAAACTTCCAATTACATAAATAATTCTAGCTGTGATCTCTTGGAGTATAAAGCTCCTTATAAACAGAAAGGATTACAGTAAATGAAAGCAACTGTCAATTGATTTCTTTACAGACTGTCCCTCTAATTCATAATACAGTGTGACAGTGTGCCACGTGAAATTGTAGAAGGACCTCTGAAATCAGACTGAAGTTCTTAAAGGCTCATGGAAAAGCTATTTGGAATGCCAAGTTGCTCATAGGATACCTAGATTTGGTAATAGATTAGAAAGATAAATACGCAGACAACACACTGTTTATTCAGAAATGGAATTTTTTTATATTTAATAAAAACTTTTAAAACTTTAACAAAAAAAAAAAGAAAGTGAGATAAAGATCGTAAGAAAGTCAATCTCCCCACGGTCTCACAGTCTGTCCAAATGAGAGGGGCGGGTGTTTCCCACTTCCCTTCTGCTTGAACATTACTACTCTGATTTTGTGGCTTTCCGGCGTTTTATAGGATGTCGTACCAAAGGATGATTTATATTTTGGCTGTTCCAATCAGTGCTGAAAATAGCAGCCAGGTCTCTCTCTGCTTGCTCTCTCTTTTTCTCATTATGTTTAGGAAGAAAAGGTTGCATGATATACCATTGTGTGATGATGAGCTTTCCTGATTCTGAACCACTTGATCGTTGGGCTGGGGGGGAATCGAAATGCAGGGGCGCCATGGCAGGGGTGGATTCTACTTACCTTTACTACCGGTTCGCAACGGGATCGTGTGTGTGCGCTCGCTTAGTTTGCGCATGCGCCTTGCTTCTGCGCATGTGCAGATCACTTCTGATGACGTCAGGGTCAGTGAGCGGAGCCTCCCGCCAGTTTTACTACTGGTTCTATAGAATCGGTCCGAACTGGGGGCAACCCACCACTGCGCCATAGCATATTTTTGCCTTAAGAAACTTTACAGAGGCACACAGAAGAGAAGAAGGGACAAAGCTGCCACAAGACATAGCTTGTAATACAACAAGAAGTAATCCAAAGTAACCGTGAACAATAGCTCAGTGTACACATATTTAACTTATTTTAACTTGCAGTTTTTAGCATTCTGAAACTGCACAAGAAATTTAGAGTAATAGACAGACAGATGCCGAAATGCTAGCTGTGTTAGATGACTTTTTCTTCTCTCCATTTCAGGAATGATCTTTCAATAAATGAGAGCTTAGTTCCATTTGAAAGGAGAGATGTCTATACAGGAAAATCTTACTGTTGTCTACTCTCAAGGGAAATATCAGATTTTGGAAAATGGCATACTTGGTAGACAGTAACAGAGAAAGTGAATTCATTTTATAGCCCAGCACCAGAAACCTAATCTTGACATTTAAGAAAATCCAGGAAGTAGACTCATGAAAGTAGCAAGAGAAAAAGAAAATGGCATATACAGCCCATATAAAGTTCCGTTGAGATCAGCTATGGCAGTGGTTCTCAACCTGTGGGTCGGGACCCCTTTGAGGGTCGAATGACCCTTTCACAGGGGTCGCCTAAGACTATCGGAAAACACATTATTTTCAATGGTTTTAGGAATAATTTTATGGTTGGGGGGTCACCACAACATGAGGAACTGTATTAAAGGGTTGCAGCATTAGGAAGGTTGAGACCCACTGAGCTATGGTGAAATGCTAGCAAGATTTGATAAGGCTGCTGCTGCATTTATAGCTGGCGAGAGAGAAGGCCAGGGGGAGGACAATACTAATTCACGATCTTTATTGATTACTAGGATGCATATATTTAACAGTGCCTAATGTTGTGATTTAATATCAGGAAGACGTATGTTGATTTGATAGACCACACAGCCCCTCCTCACCTCAAGCCCCGATTAGATGATTAGACGGGCTATCTTTAATTCAATTAGCGCTTGCATGAAGAGCTCTTCTCAAAATAAATAGCAAATGTGGGGAGCCCAGTCCAGATATTATTAATTTCTCCATTATGGTCACTCCCCCTTTCTCTAACATTTTTGCCATTTGTGCAGGAAGGAAAGTCTCGAATAGTACAATGTTCCTTTCTTTTCCAATACAAGGACTAGCATAAGGAAAGGAGTTGTCCAGATTGGGGTAACACAGAATTGAAAATATGATTAATATATTCCAACAAATATGGAGAGTGATGGAAAGATTCATCAAAACAATCATCAAAGCTCTACTTTAAAAGCAAGCTGGTACTTCAAACACAAAGAAATTGGGAACAGGCTTAGGATCAATCCACATAGTGAAATGAATTCAACAAAACATATAATTAAACAATCTAAAAAAAGATAGCCTCCTTTAGTCAAGCTTAATTCCCAGTGACAAAATGGGCATGTTTTTATACTTTTCTTGGCAACATTTTATACTTTTCTTGACACCGGCTTCTTCCAAGATGTGTTTATTTGATTATTTCCCAATCTAGTCTTCAGATTTGCCGGTGTTCTCCCATTAAAGTAAAAATCTTAGCATTTTTTTTTCAAGACCAGCCAAGATTGGTAAAATGATGATGCTATATTTGGGGGAAAACTTCCAGCATTTTATCCACAATATTGTCCACATTCTGGACAGAGAGGACCACTGGTTTGAAATAGGGGTCAAAGAGTCCATCTACATTAATACTGACCAGACTTCTCTCAACAGAGGGGAAGAGATAGGATACCACCTATCTCCTGTTTACAATACAGTCCTTTCAGCAGTTCCAAGAAGGTTCCACACCCACTATTCAGGTGACCTGAGGGCACAGGTAAACCTTCAAGTGGCCTCAACAATTCTCAGAAAGAATGCTAATGACTAGATGACTGCAATGAACATAAATCCTTCCATCCTCCACCATTTAGTCAGAACTGAAGAAACAAAATATCTTCAAACAAAAACAAAGGCCAGTTGCTTTTTGAAAAAATAACTCTGGAACAACCATGACCTGGATGACTGAGAAGCTCCATAGACATTTGTCCGCAATATAGTTTTCATGGAGGTAGGCCTATCTTCTCTGGCTTATGTATTCCTGATTTAATTGTATGACCCCTTCCTGTATTGGGCCAGCATGAGAAAACCCACAAGCTGAAATCCTTCTTTAGCCTTGAGATCAATCTTAAATTAATTGCTTCCAAATATCCTTCTTTCATGTTTTGCTGTCCAGCAGATATCCTATGAGTTCAGATATTTTCTCGTTATGAGGATATATGTCTAGTTATAGGATATATACATACCATATATGACAGACAACCAATTATGTTTGATTTTTAACACTTGATTCTCTAATTGACATTTTGCACTATATAATACTCTGCACATGAACGTTATGTTTGGTATTTTTCAGGATTAATAGTTAACATGCAGTGATATATCAGAAGGGATATCCTGTTCCAGCTTTTGGGCATAACCATAACCCATGCCAATAGAAATACTGAACATTTCACTAGGAAAATTATTGTTGTAGCCAAATGTCTTTCAGCTATTTTTCTACCTGGAGAACAATTTGCGAGTTACTGATATCCAGATCTGTCAAGACTTAGTAATTCACATTTAATCTTATAATGAATTATAGATAATACACAATAGTTAACATGCAACGTAGGAGCAATTGGTGGGGGAGCATCTGGGACAGATTCCCTCTGCTTAATAGAAGTCCCTTGGTCCCCGTCCCGCCCCACCTCTCCAATTTTTAACCAGTACATTGTAATCGCTACTTCCAGGGATGGAAATATTATGCTAGTACACACTTGAAGCTTTTTTTTTAAGCTGTACATCTAAACAGAGAAGTAGGGGTTCCATAAGGCATTCTCAGGGCTTATCAGCTCTGCAGCCTTCAGCTGCCAAACAGCTTAAAGAAGTCCCTCTCCGATTTTCATCCTGTTCCTCTATTTTGACACAGAGTTGGCCTAGTGTTCTATACAGCAATTTGTTTATCACAGCCCTTTATTGGTGGATTCCCCTGCTTTTTAATCCCTCCTGGACCTCAAAGTCAAGATTCTGGCATTGTTTGGGATGTCATATTCTTAATTATATACCCCACATATTAACCATGAATGGTTCCCACTCTTGGTTCCCTCAGTGTATAATACATGATCTGAGAGTACCCTGTTTTCCCCAAAATAAGGCAACCCCTGATAATAAGCCCAATCAGGCTTTTGAGTGCATAGCAATAAGGCCAAGCGCTTATTTCAGGGTTCAAAAAAATATAAGACAGGGTCTTATTTTCGGGGAAACA
>WNWU01000001.1:54982447-55073092 GCA_012654045.1 Ptyas mucosa | reverse complement strand
TCCTCAGCCAGCTTTGCTGGCTGAGGAATTCTGGGAATTGAAGTCCATAAGTCTTAAAGTGGCCAAGGTTGGAGACCCCTGTTCTAAAATGCTAGAAGGGTGGGGGCCTGTCAAATCACCAGTGGGATTGTGTTCCACAAGGTAGAGGCAGCCATGGGAAGGGCATGCCTTTGAACTCACTAGATGGCAAGATTTCAGGGAGAGGATCTGGCGTGAGTTCATCCAGTCTAATCTAGCGGGACAGGCAGATATTCTTACAGAGAGGCGATCCTGAAAATAACCGAGTCATATGCTATGTAGGGTTTTCAAGGTGATAACCAGCACCTTGAATTGCAACTAGAAGAAAATTGGGAGCCAGTACAGCTTGTACAATAAAGATGTAACAGGAGCGAACCTATGGGAACCTAATACTGTACACTCTGCTGCATTCTGGACCATTATGTCTTTCATATGTGTTCATTTTTCAATGGTTGACTTGACCTCCAGTTATTTCCTCCCAGGGACTAGCTAAATAATGAAGCCTGAAGGAGGTAACAGAGTGCTTTTGGGATTCAGAGAAACTGCCTGACAAAGACTGTGAAAAGCTGTAAAGCTGTATACAATACGACATGTATTTTAGAAAGATGAGGGGTCTGCTTTAGAAGTACTCCATGATGAGGTACATAGAACAGCCAAGCAAATGCTGTTCACTGCACTATGTAATATTTCCTTAACTTTATTCAGAAGAATCTTCCTCATTATTAGATCTTTCTATCATTGCATGCATTGATTCAATTCTTTAATAAGAATAGCTTCGGTTAATTCTTAACAGAAGTTTAAATGTTTTTTTTTATTGTAAAAACAATGTTTTCTCTGACTGCCTGTTTTCAAACGCAAGATGCAAATGTATTCCTCACATGTAAGAGAACCAAATGCCCATGATAGTAAATATCAATAGAAAATAGTTGTGTATTGATGAGAATTCATTCCTGAAACATATTTGAACTGAGACATTCAAGGAATACTGAGCATGTCTGTATTGTGAATTTCATTTCAAGAAATTACTGACAAAAACTAACCAATCTTCCAACCCAGTTATTAATATTAAATTCAGTTTTTATCTTTTAACCACATTGGCATGTCTGGAACGAAGCAATCTGTTAAGAGAGATTTCAATCAATCTGATCTATCAGCTGGAAAGGAACGTATATAGGTAGCCCTCGACTTACAATCAGAATTGGGGAACAGAATTTCTGTTCCTAAAACAAGGCAATTGTTAATTGAGTCCCACCCAATTTTACAGCCTTTTTGGCAAGTTGTTAAGTGTTAAGTGAATCACTGCAGTTGGTAAAGGAATCACATGGTTGTTAAGTGAATCTCGCTTCCCCATTGACTTTGCTTGTTGGAAGTCATCTGGGAAGGTTGCAAATGGTGATCATATGTCCTTGGGATGCTGCAATTATTATAAAAATATGTCAGTGGCCTAGTGCCTGAACTTTAATCCTGTGATTGTGGGGATGTTGCAACATTCAAAAATGTGAGAACCGGCTGCAAGTCTGTCACGAGTATTTTCAGGGTTGCTGCGGCTACATGATTAGCCACAAAAGAGGTATGGCCTCAATCAACTTATCTGCTGTAAGCAATTACCTGCAAGCCTTCCCCGCCCTAGATAATTGCAGGTTTGCTCACAATATAAGCAAGGACCTTTCGGCTTGCTACTTGGGCCTTGACAACCGGTCAGGCCTGATCCAGCTAGTGTTTACTGCTGGAAGAAGACTGCAGAGCCCAGCACAATGCTGTAGAAGGGAGGAGATGCAGATAAGGACTCCAGATGCCGGCTGCTGAGATACTCCCACAGATGCTTGTGTTTTTGCTGTTTTAAGCACACAAGCCAACGGTTAGGTTGTGCTGGAAATTCTTCTCCACACAGACCCTCAAGCCACATTGGTGCTTGAACTGCTTTTATTCTCAGGTGACTTTTTATTGTGAAGTCTACGCTGCTGCCCTTCGTTTGCCTTGATGACGTGTCGACGCCAAAGACGTCCACCTTTGTATTAACCTTTGTTTCTTGTGAACTGTTTTTGGTATTGTGGAGAGGAATCTAGGGAGATAGCCTGGCTTCACATACCCAGATAAGACTTTGCTTTTAATGTGGTTTTTAAAGGCGCAGTGTCTTTTTAAGTGTTTTAAATTAAATTATATATTTATTCAAGGCTCCTTTGTCGGCTTTATTTCAATCCCAGTGCTTTTGCCCATGAGCTGGTTCGCGGTCCGGGGTACCCCTCAACCCCACACCCCACAAAGTCACTTTTTTCTGTGCTGTTGTAACTGTTGTAACAATCACTAAACCAATGATTGTAAGTCAAGGCCTACCCATCTATTGGATATAATGCATGGAAGACCAGTCACATGATTGTGGTGAAATCCACAGTACAAAACTCATTTCATTATGCCACCCTGCTCTGAAGTAGCTCCAAAATTGGATACATGTGTGCAAATGAAATGAATTGTACACATTCTTTCAACTATTTAAGAAAAGGAAACAACATTTTTTAAATGCAATGAATTTTTAATATATAAAGCCATTGCATTTTTTAAATGCAATGAATTTTTAATATATTATATATTTAATATAAAATATATAAATTTAATATATAAACAAATGGGGGGGACGACCCTTTTTCCTGGCACTCAAAATATCCACTATTTGTATGATTATTTATTGCACCTGCCAGGCCTCTATACATTCTTGCTTTCCATATGTGGCTACCTCCAGGAGAAGGATTCTGGAGCATCATTTGATTTTGCTTTAAATACCTCACTGCTGTTTTCATTTTTTCTTCACTTCCCACACCCCAACCGAAGAGAAGTTGTACAACAGTTGAAAATGCTGATGGCTTAACTTTTCAATATTTTTCCACGGCAGCCCTGAGGGGGTTTAACTCTTTCCACTGTGCTGAGATCTTTCTTTTGGAGTTCAATGTTTAACTCAGGCTGGGAGACTCATAAATATTCGGAGTCACTCTCTCCCTCTCTGTTTGATTAGGAAATGAGCATTTAACTCAATGTAATCCCCAAGCCATTAACAAAAAAGCCCTCAACAGCTCCCCTATTAGAATTTCACTTCTAACCCACCGAGGATTGAATTAGATTAACATAACTACCAGCAATCTGAGTTTATTTTCTGTGCCAGAAAGAAATGTATTTTCCAGGAAAAAAAAAACTGCGCACAGCAGGGGAAGAGAAGCGATAGAAAAGAGTAAGCATAATGAAATGTAAAACTGAGATATGATAAAAAGACAGGGTGAGGTATAAGTGAAGAGATAGCAGAAGAAAGTGAAATAGATGGCTGCATAATCTTTTTAAAATGTGCGGCTCCCAAGTCCTCCTATTTTTTTTTAAAAAAAGATAGGGGCCTTCATGATTTATAACTAAGCAATTCTCTGGCTGATATTTCTTGCCTTCCAGATGTCCATTTCATCATTTCAAGCTTACAAACACAGACGAAACCAACAGGTACATTTTACACACCTGTGTGAGGTTCAGCTTTGCATGCAAATGTTGTAGAATATTCATAATCAGAAATTCAATAGAAAGAGGCTTCCTAAAACAAGTCAAGGGCCATAACTCATGACTTTATTCATGACTTTAAAGGCAAACAGATAGAAGAGGGAAGGCTTCCTTCTCAGAATCATGAACAGACTCATTAAAAACTGTATTTGAGAAGAAAATTCAGATGGGGTAGGGCTGGGACAGGGTTTGAGCCTGAAAATAATAATTGCTATAGAAGTAGCTATTAAGCAATATCAATCAGCAAGGTACCCAATTAATATTTCAGAATGTTCTTATCATTTATCTAAGTATCCATAAAGGCAAAGAAGAATGTCCTATATTCCCTAAAAGAACTTGGGTTTTTCAAAAGCAAGAAAAAGAATCTACTCGCTGAACAGAAGGGGAAATAAGTAGCAGATCACACATACATTCAGAGAGCTAAACATACCTCTATGCATGCCAAGCGATGCCTCAAAAATGCCACAAGAAAATAGTTTCAAATATTTCCTTCAATTACCCAAAGGCCAGCATTTTTAATAAGTGAAAATACTGAGATGGCATATCGGTAGGGATTTCCTCTTGTTTTGTATATGTTTGTTAGTGAAGAAATGGGGGTTACTAAAACCTGCAAATAATATTGGTTTTTAAAAGTAATAAATGTAGCAAAAACAAGTCTAAAGAAAGGGGTTCTTGAGCGTAGTCTATATTTTTAATCTTATTGTAAAAAAAAACCAAAAACCCTTTCCTTTTAGCTGCTAGGTAGAATCACATTTGAGCATTTGTCCTCATGGAAAAATTCAGGCCACCATTCCTGAACATGAAGAATGAAACAAGGAAAAAGTCTAGTGATGATTTTATGTAAAACCAACATACAATGGCTTGGGACAGAGTAAATACATTTAATTTTGTATTTGAATAACAAATAAGTACAAAGAATACTTGATTAAATTGCTAGATTTTTCAGGATTATAGGTTATCTTCCTTAACTTGGTTTCTACAGAAATATGAATCATTCTTGATTTATGTTAAATTGCATTAACTAAACTTACAGCCCCTGTTGTATTACACCAACACAGACATTTATAGGGCTCCCTTAATTTTTTCTAAGAATAAATATAGTACAATAAAGTAAACTATATAAAGTACATGTGAAGGAGTAATGTGATAACTGTAAAATTGTAGTTCAACACGAATGAGGAATTGGTTATAGTGAAAATGTATTTAAGATATTTATCAACTATTCACATGTTAACTATCCTCAGCTATTTCATAACATTTTCTTCACAACCACTCTGACTTAATATAAAATATATATTTGTCCAATTAATGAAAAGGCATTGTTTATTGCTGTTCCATTAAGTTCATTCACACTCTTGAAAAAATAGAGGTATCTTTACAAATTGGACAGATTAATTTTATGATTACTTTAAAGCAAATGGAAAAGAATTTGAATAGGAGAATTAAAAGGAAAAAATTAAAATCTGCAGCTTTTAAAAAGCATGCAATAAGAATTTATTTCCTATTCAATAAAATGAACTAAAAAGGAATTTAATTAGAAATTTACAAAACTCTGAGTGATAGCTATTGCATTAATACAAATTATTCTCACTATATAAAAATATATACCTATAAACAGTAATTACTGATGTTCTTTGCATTTTCAATTGGCAATTATCTGCAATTTTGCTTGTATAACAGGCACATAACAAAAAGACTTTCTGTATATTCAATTTCTTAAAAGAATTCACTATATTAACAAAGATATTTGTTTCCACTCCCAAAGATGGTTTCCACTCTTGGGACATCATATACCAATCAAGTACACATACACATAGAGCTCCAAAAATTAAAAAAAATATCCCCTTTTCACATGATTTCAATACATTTTTACAAGTGTTTGCAGTGATCAATATTGAGATGTACATTTCTTACAAGAGGTCTTTAGTGCTAAAGTTTTTTTGTCCCCTTTTCAGATTTTACAAAGCTGCTGAAAAATTGATTACCTGTCCTTGATAAGCCCTTAAACCAAGTTCCCTTCCTTGTTGCCATGTGGAATGCTGGCAATCTATTTGCATTTCCCAATGAATAGCATCTGGCACAAACTTTCACCAGCATAGTTCAAAATAAAAAGGAAACTTGAAACTATTTTATACATTGTTAAAAGTTCTGAAATTCCCCTCTGTGAGCTTCCTTTTAAAAGGCAACCGACAGGATACGAATCCTATCTCCTTCTTCAGTTCTGTGTTTGAAAGGGTATGCATCCATAATTTCAAGTTCAGATAAAAGAGCAAATATAACTGAGGAAAAGAAGCTAGACACACACACCCTCAAGATACTTACATGTTTTGGGCTGAGAAACCCTCAAGGTAGGGGAGACTTTTCTCTCAGGTGTTGCTGAGTGAGTATCTTTCAGTTCTGCTTGCACAAATCAGGAGTCCCTTCCGTGTCTCTGGCTCTCTTTGTAACTGAGGACACAGCACTCTGAGTCCCAACCTATAAATAGATCCCAGCTCCGTGATTGATATAACAGGCAGCTGACAAAGAAAAAAAATAATAATAAGTAGGTCTTAGGCAAAGCAGCAAATGCTGGGTTCTGACTTCACACTGCATCCGGGAAGGAATCCCACCCCCCCACCAGGGTCCTAGGTGGGCTCAGGAAAGGAAAAAGTGTAAAGCAATTACTTCCCCAGCAGCATTGCAGGGAATGTGAAGCAAGGAAAGCAAAATGAACAATATCTGATTCATGAAAAATGCAAACTGCTAGCCAGTCTCAGATTGGTCTATGTCTTCAGAAACAGACTTGCCAGGTCTCAGATATACTTTTTCTTCCCAAAGCAGAAGATTTACACCTTGGCTGGCTCAAGCAGTTTTCTTTGACAGACGCTTGAAAGGAAACCATCTGAGTGGTCTCTTATTAACGTACCTGTTGATCACTCACTGCCAGGAGTTTCTCCCGAAGAATATTGTCCTAACTCAAGGCATTTTCCAACAACGATTAATCATCCCACATGCTTTGCTTTTGGCTATAGCAAATCTGTACCCAAACAGCTCTAGCAAATTTGGAAGAATGCAGATCTGGTTTTTAAAAAAAAAAAAAATTCAAAGACTTTTTAAATTCCCAAGAGAACATCTTACAATTAAAGGGCCATAGAACAGAGCTCAGAGCCATTTGGCATTACAGTGACACTGTAACCATTGGTCATTTTGGAGTCAAGACAAAGTTGAATGACCTTTTGTCATTCCCTGATTTTATTGATTGTATACAAGTTAGTTGCATACATATTGCAAAAGAGGGGGAAAAATAGTAGCTTGAAGTACACTTGGCAGAAGGGACAGAATACTGATAATTTTTTTATATAAGAGTGGAAGCCCATGCAGATTTATGGAACTCATCCACTGACTAAATCTTTGGGACAATGCACACTCTGTGAAAGTTTGAGAAGTATCCCCTAGAAGTTGTCCCGAAGTTATCTCCAAAGGGCAAAAATATTAAATATATGAGGAGGTATTTTATGAATGTTATTAATTTTAATTACAGTTTATGGCCTGACCACGACTTTTTCCCCCTGATCCAGATCTTTTTATTGGTTGACTGTAACATTGGCCCAGAAAGACTTACATGCGCCAGTTTTGTCCTACAAACATTGGGGCCCATGCATCATAGCAAAATTAAAATAGCAGTGGCGATCAATCAAACCATATGGGGCCTGTAGTCCTTTCAGCACTGCTGCAATCTGATAAACTTCACATCTGCAACAGATTGGCTACCATACTCCTTGATGTTACAGTTTGCCATATGGTTATATATGCTTCTTCATTTCTGTGGGTAGATCAGAATCTGACGGACTCCAGATGTTTCCACTTTGTGGAACTTCAGCAAAGTTTTGCACCTGTCAGAATAGTTATTACTAGTAGAATGGGGCAGGGAAATTCAGGCAAAGACATTTCAGCTATCAACCTTTGTACATTTGGCTTCACAGACATCCTCAAACAGAGAGTTTCCCTAAATACCAGAGAGTTGTCTCCTGTATCTTGGAAAATTGTGTTACTATTTAGCACTGTACTTCTAGCACAGAAACCATGAGTACTTTGCAAGACATCTCAATATCCTCATAATAAAACAGCTTCTATTTTGACCAATGTCTTAACAGATCTCATTCAGCAAGGAAATGAAACTACCCATGAAGGAAAACTGAATTCCTACAGTATTTAATTTTCTGACACTAAATGCTGGAGGGTGGAACTACATCCAAGCCGATTTCCCTAGCTTCCAGACTTCTGCCCCCCTTGGAGCTTTCCAAGGTGCTAGTCATCAACTTGTCTAATTTCACCATGTCTTTCTCTGTCCATGGAACCTGGATCTAGTGGTGATCCAGCAATGCCTAATATTTTCCTCCAGAGACTGATAATGTCAAAAAAGTATTCTCTTACCTTACACTCCCCAAATCTGCTATAGACAACTTAGAAACTGCTGGGAGTTTAGGCTGAAATGGCAAACTGGTGGCAAGGAGAAGAGAAGGGCAGAAAATATAATACAGGCAGTCCTTGACCTATGACCACAATTGAGCCCAAAATTTCTGTTGCTAAGTGAAACATTTGTTAAGTGAGTTTTGCCCCATTTTACAACCATTTTCTTGCTACAGTTGTTAAATGAATCACTGCAGTTGATAAGTTAGTAACCTGGTTGTTAAGTGAATCTGGCTTCCCCATTGACTTTGCTTGTCAAAAGGTGATCACATGACCCTGGAACACAATAATAGTGATAAGTATGAACCAGTTGCCAAGCAGCTGAATATTCATTACATGATCATGGGAATGCTACAAAGGTTGTAACTGAAAAATGGTCTTTTTTCAGTGCCGTTGTAACTTTCAACAGTCACTAAATGAACTACTGTAAATTGAGGACTACCTATACTAAAAAAAGGACTTCAGGTTCTGTGATGCTGTATTTCATTTTTAAAGAAATCATTTTAGGTTGATTCACAATTGCAATCAGGGTAGAAGGAGAACCACAGGTTGCATTTCCATAATCATTCACCTGTAAGTTTGGGGAAATCCTTGCAATATTGTAGAATGAACCAGTTTATCTGTTGTAAAAAGGAGTGGTGAGAAATAGTATGAACAATAAATCTTAATTAGCCCTTTTAAAATAAACTGTAGTAAAATATGTAATACCACCAGCAAGAAATAGTTTTAAAGGCAACCCAGAAGCTGAACTAATGTTATTAAATTCATATTTTAACTTGAAAATGTTAATGGAATATGGAAACTTATTTTATGCTGCCTAACAGAATATCATTTTTTTCACAGTACTCCTCTTGAATATTTATCTATTTGTTTATATTTTATTTTATGGCAAAACAAATCACCTCACAGACGTCTCAGGTATTAAAACATAAGAACAATACAGTTATTGAATTTCAATGCAAACAGTTTCTGACGTTTAATTATCGTACAAAAATGTAATTCTGTGTAAGTTATACTTGCACTCACTTTGAGTGTGGGAAACAATTTCTAAGCAAAGTATATGCAGATGGATAGTAGATGTGGGAAAAGCGAGTTGGGATCATATCAGGTTGTCGTAATAGGGTACCATTTCATTATAAGACCACTGAAAGCTGCATTAAAAAATTGCATTGTGAATTCTGCTGTTCAACATTCTACCCCATGCTTTTCCAGCAACAAAATGTGTGTCCTCATTTTCTCCCCCAAAAAACAAAAAGGAAAGGAATGTAGTTAAATCTAGTTTATACAGGAATTACCGTATATACACCTCTTCATACCTATCCTTGCAAACCATCTTTGTTTCTATTATGTCCATATACTGCTCCATATACCATATTCCCTCTTTTTGAGTATTTTATCAATTTCATTCAAGACTAACTCAATCTTGCATCTCCCTCTGTGTCCCCTTCACTTTTCCTTCTTATATTTATTTTTTATTTGATCTTCAGTAAGTAAGTAATAGTAATTCTTTCTATATAACCAAGCTGCCTCAACATACTTCTTTCGTATTGATCTCTTATTTTTGTATTCTACCCACATTCATTCTCTACCCATTGATTCTTGGCCTTATCTCTTCCTGCTTAATCACAAACACCCCTTAAGTATGCCTTCTCATTGTGTTCAAATTAATTTTACATTTCTTCTGACATACCCAACTCTCACTTCCATCTAACCAAGTGGACAAGCTTGTACACAACCCTTATATGTAATTAGTTTCACTTTTTAAATCAACATAATCCTTCACAACAGATTTCATACTATCCATAGCTTTTTTACTAGTGTTACACATCTTGAAATTTCCCTATCCATTTATCCACATTTTATCAAGGCACACTATGTGATTTGATGTAGTTTTTCACCACTTACTATGACATGCAGTCATTCATTCCCCTTTTCCATTACACACAACTACCTTGGTCTTTGATTCATTAATTTTCAAATCCATGCCCTTTGTTGCATCATGCAATCTAATATTTGCTACAGATCATCCTGCTTCTCAGACAACAATATGGCATTGTCTGCATACAAAAGTGTATCTGCATTCACATCCCCAACCAACATACCTCTGCTGTCACCACAAGCATTCTTTAAAATTTGCCTGTAAATAAACACCTTAAATAACCAAAGGGACATCATATATTCTTGTCTTACTCCTAACTGCATGCACCATTCATTTCCTAAATTTTGCTCATTACCACCTCTCATACAATTTGATCAGAATTATGCCAATCCCCCTTCCAGGCATAATTAACAAGCTAACCCCCTGCAGTTTTTGCATACTCTGTTGCTACTTTTCTCTTTGTTTCCTGGAACAAAAAAACCCCACACATTTTCCAGGCACAGTGGCAGTGTTTACCCAAATGTTAAATATGACACGTAGAAACCTTACTGGAACATTTCTTCAGCTATATCATCTACACCTGCAGCCTTACCTTTTGTCAACATTCTTACAGTATTGATACTTCCATTTAATCCTTTTATTTTGGTCATTAAACTTATATTATCTGTTTCAGTTCTACAACTCAACAGATCACTATCATTTAAACACAGGTGTCTAAAATACACTCCCAGCAGTCTCTCATTCTAGTTTCCTCTCAAAACATTTCATTACTTTTATCTGAATGCGGTTCAGTGAAATGGAGGCTGCTTATTTAGTCTTCTTTGGCAATCCCAAAACATTTTTTTTTAATTTCTATCAAAGTTGTTAAGCATTTTCCCTGCCTCTTTTAATTTTAACCATACCTTTCTGTGAGAGTAGCTCACTCTGTACTTCATTATTATTGAGGTTTCTGTTGTTACATGTTATTGTTTCTATTGTTACATGTTATTGATATAGTATTTTTATATGAAGCATTGGAAGGGACCTTGAAGATCATCTGGCCTGATCTTTTGCCAAGTGCATGAATATGCTATTAATTTTTTACAACAGCCTGATAAATGGTAATTCAGCCTGTTTAAATAGCATCAGTGAAGGAGTTTCTACTACCCCCAAATGTATACAAATATGTTGATACCTAGCTATGTAATCAATGTAGGAAGCTGACAGTGCTAGTTGCATTCCATTATCCAGCTCTGCAGGTTTTCTAATTCACAATACTTCAGATTGGTCCAGGAAGAGTTCTTCACCTATCTCCAGTCTCCAAAATTGTATGTTGTGGGCAGGGGTGGGTTCTAAATTTTTTAACTACCGGTTCTGTGGGTGTGGCTTATTTTGTGGGTGTGGCTTAATGGTCATGTGACAATTATTTAGGATTTAGCAGAGGTACTGGTCTACCAGGCTTTTAACTGCTTGCAGAGCTGTACCGATCTACCCATTTATTTTTGCAGGCACTGATCTACTCATGCATTTTTGCAGGCACTGGTCTACCCATTTATTTTTGCAGGCACCGGTCTACTCATTTGTTTTCTTTTAACACTGATCTGCTGTAGGGCGGCCCTTTGAAGCCCCGCAGCAAGAGTTTAAACAGTTTTTTCCCTCTAGCCATCAGCTGGGACTCAGGAGGCAGCAATAGATTGGGGGTGGGGCCAAATAAAAGGTAAGAATAACGTGGGGGGTGGGGGTGGGGGGCAGAACCGGTTCGGTGATGTCATATCGTCACCACTACTGGCTCGCTGGAACCGGGCTGAACCGGGAAGAACCCACCACTGGTTGTGGAGAACCTCCAGTATCCCATTAACTCCAAGAGTTGCCCATGCATGTGGCCAAAAAAGAGGAAATGCACCATTAAAAAGTAACTACAGATTTACATGTATATGTACCAAATTTATGATTGCTGTTGTTCAGTTGCTTAGTCATGTACTACTCTTCATGACCCCATGGATCAAAGCATGTGAGCCCCCTTCGCTCCCATTCTCCACTGTCTCCCAGAGTTTGCCCAAATTCATGTCAATGACACTATCTAATCATCTCATCCACTGTCATCCTCTTCTCCTTTTGCCTTCAATAACTTTATGATATACATTTTCAAATACATACAATAATATGGAAATGCATTTTAGTCCAGCAATAAACCCTGCAAGTAATAACTGACCTGCTTTCTGACCTGCAGATGCCGAGTACTGAGGAGCAACTTCAACTTACTGTCCTCCTTTAATCCTTTTTGGATTGGATTGCATAGACCTTCAGAGAGGACATCTTTTAGTCTAGGACTAACCTTTGCAAAGGACAATATCATACCATCCGAGTTCAGTCATAGAGATGAGCCATTTCTCTCAGAAACTGATGCTATTTAACTTTATAAAGCATATTAGAGAGGGCTATAAAGCACTGTGAAGCGGTTTATAAGTCTAAATGCTATTGCTATGCTATATTCTGTTTCTGGGAATTTTACGTTTTGCTGCTTTGCCCAAATGATCAATCTATAATCCAAGTTCAAAGAAAATGGATCGGTCCTTTGGAAGGAAACAGCATTTTTATCTCCACAAGTAAGATTTCATTGCATTGTAAACTGTTCGTCTATTCTGTCTGTATTAGTGCAGTTATTTTATTGAATTTGTAAGGTTACCTAATTATCAAACTACTCAAGGTGGGATGCAAGACAAATTAAAACTACAATATAGAAAAAGAACCAAATGGTGAACAACCATCCAGAGAATGCAAAATTAAAGCAGCCATAGCGTGCTAGTGGGTTCACAAATCCAATGGCCCTGAGCCTGTTAAGAGAGCTAGGTCTTTATTAAACATTAAATATTAAAGAAAGAAAAAACTTCACTGCTGGGTATGCAGCATCAAGCAGAAAGATATTCAAAGTGTATGTATACCTGGAAGGAAAAACTGAAATTTTCTTTCAACGATTAAGGGAAATCAAGCCAAAAGTACCAAGAGTTTTCACCATTAAAATATTCAGATCATAGTTAGGGACCTTCTGTCTCCATTGGAAATTTTCTGAATTCAAATCTATACCTTCAAATTGAAAACAGGCTATTCTGACTAAGTCTGCACTACTATTAATTTTCTCATTGTTCCCACCACCCATCTCCTTCCACTTATGACTGTATGACTGTAACTTTGTTGTTTGTATCTTTACGATTTCTATTGATATTGTTTCCTGATTGCTTATTTGTAACCTATGATTATCATTAAGTGTTGTTACCTTATGATTCTTGATGAACGTATCTTTTCTTTTATGTACACTGAGACCATATGCACCAAGACAAATTCCTTGCATGTCCAATGGAACAATTCTACAACTGTTCTGATCATGCTGGGTGCATCTGACAGAGATAAAGTTTCCATGCATAAGCAACACCAAAGAACTGATTTGACTTCTTCCAGATTTTCAAATTTGAACAATTTGAACAAATATGTACCTTTATACAGGATACACAGCAGGCAACATTTACTGACTCCGTTGTAAATTGGGCATACACATGGTGGCAGATTTGGGATTGCATCTGTAACATAACTACACTATAGTCTTTATTTCTTTTTAGTATTAATTCATCCGCCTGCCCCCCCCCAAAAAGAATCTCTAAAAAGAAAGGTACAAACCTTTTAACTTTTACTGTTTTACTTTTACTTAATGTATATGGCTACTGAACTTAAATATTGGGACGTCAGGTGCTATGCAACAGATTACTCAAAAGCAACAGATAAACAGATAAGCCATTCCAATAAAAATTCAGCCAAACAAATTCAGCCAACCAGACGCTCATAACTCCCTTCCATAACATGGAAATACTTCTTTCCACATGGAAACTCTGATTATTGTGGCTCTGAGGCCCAAGGAAAAACCAAGGTTTTTATTGCCTTTCGAAAAGCCAGCAGGATTGGGACCAGCCCTATATCAAATGTAACCACATTTATAAAACAGTAAAAAAGGTACATGACAATAACAGTAAATAAAAAGACGGATAATACAAGGGGCAATGGGAAGGAAGAAAGGGAGGAAGGGAGGGAGGGAGAGAGGGAGGGAGGAGAGAAGGGAGGGAGGGAGGGAGGGAGGAAAGGAAGGAAGGAAGTAAGGAAGGAAGGAAGGAAGGAAGGAAGGAAGGAAGGAAGGAAGGAAGGAAGGAAGATTGGTTTACCATTTTAGTTGTCATCCAAAGACACTGAGGGCCAACTCTACAAAAACAGCTATCATCAAATCAGTCTTGAATACTGTTCTTTCTTTACTTCCACTTTATTTGCCTTGTCGTCAATCAAGAAGCAAACTACAGTGCAGGAAATAGCCTGAATCTCTCCTGTTGATTGCTTCCTTTCAGAGGATGCCAGCTCCACAACTAACAAGCTACAAAAGTAGATAGAATCAGCAACAGAATGGAAATCCTATATGTAAAAAGTGAACAGTTTGCATCTCAGCATATTAGCCTGTTGACATTCTTGCAAACTCACAGCCAATTACAATGTAGAAATATAACTACAGTATTTGGTGCAAGATGAACATTGTACATTATCAGCAATGAACTGTTAGCTAAACTTTAATTAACATAGTTTAACTTGTAGCTGGTGAAGCCTGAAAAAATAATCCATTTGGATGGTGGCACTTATTGTACATTAAAAATCTAAACCAGGTTTCAGATTAGAAAGTATAATTTAACTATAATTATGTGAAGTTTACATTTTACTTATTACTGAATATCAAGGATGTGATTTTCCAAGAATGAGTAGCAGAAATAATGAACTCATTATTCTTGTAAATAAAAACATAAAGTTATAATCACGATATCAAGATAGCACATTTTGTCCACTGTGTAAAGATTTCAGAGATTCAAGAGACAAGCCTGTAGTTGTGTTCCTACCATGTATGCAACTAAACTGAATAAGGGTCCATATACACAGTGAACATTGTATATATTCGACACATTGAGAATACAGGCCTATATACACAAAATAGAACTGTACAACATTTTAATATGGTAGCATTAATATAGTAATCTTAGCCAATGATCATTGCATTTGTATAATATATTCTTCAACATACAATTCTTACACTCAGATTGGTTCTTGTTAGAATAAAAAGAAAAGGTACAAATCAAGGAACACAAAACGTTGACTACAGAAGTCCACCAAAGAATAATCAATCAATACGCTGACATTTAGCTCATGGTATTTTGCAATGCAATTGTAATGGTATGTGGGAATGACCTTGAAGATGGGGAAAAGCATCATGTAAAAGATATCTCAGTCCATAGAAGGAAGTGTTGTGGTCCACCTGCGGCCTGCAGAGCTGGCAGCAGAGTTGGACAGTGTAGAGTCTGGGGAGGAACATGGGTCAATCCTGGAGCCTGGGGAAGGCTCGGACAAGGGCTCTGTGTCGGAGGCAGAGATGGGGCCAGGGCCATCTGGGAGTTATGTATGGACTCCAAAACTCCAGAGTCGGACATCAGTGAAGCAGAGGAACGGGGGAGCCTGTTCCCAGTGCGCACATGCGCAGAGCTGCCAGAAGGGAAGAGCAGTTAAAACAAAAAGGATGACTCGGGAGTAGGGCTTGGAGATGATTGGCCCCTCCCATAAGACATAAAGGAGGAGCAAAGGTATGTTGGCCTTTGCAGGAGGCAACTGTTGTTCATGCAGCTCCGTGTTGACTTTGTGTTCCATGTGGCCTTGCAAAGTTAATTGCCAATTAGGTCTTGGCAGCATGTCAAGGGAGATAAAGGTGGGTGTTTATCAGCCTTATCCCGAAGAACTGTGGCAGACTTCTGTCAGACTCTTTACAACTATTTGGGACTCATCTGTGATTGAACAGATTGGGAATGAACAGATTCTGAATGAGCAGAATTCACAGCCATTGAAATAAAAAGAGGGTTTTTGGGACTCATTGTGTGGTTTTATTGTATCAGGAAGCCTAGGTCAGAACAGGAAAAGGTGGTGGTGCAAGAAGTGTTTCAGAAGGGATCTTCTCTAGTTTTCCAAAGAGTAGAAGAAGAGGACAGGGAAAATACTTTCATACTTGCAAGATTCTATATCGATATGATCGTCCTGTTTTTGGAAGTGATTATATTTTTAATCTGTCTCCTTCAGTCTGATAAGGAATTCTGATGGGTGCTATCCAAAGCATTTGGAGGGCATCAGGTTGGGAAGACTGTTTATTCCATTCCATCTGAAGTTTTGGACAAAACAAGAAGAGGTTGCAATGGCTTCAGTAGAGTATGACTCCAAGTATCATTTATTCTGCCTGAATAAGACCAGATGACTCTTCTGGCATTCTTTTTTCCCTGGCTCCTAACCAAATAAATCAGCCAGTTACAAGGGCATGGCTCATGAGACCCTAAAGACAATAAAAATTGCAGTAAGAGTGCAAAATCATTCAATGGGGTACATCTTTCTCTTCCTTTCTCTTCCATAAGCTTCATTTATATGGATCAAAGTGCACTACTTGAGGCCCTAGAAGCTAGATGTGGCCCTTAACATCCCTTAAAGAGTAATTAACAAATTGTACTTTTTAATATGCTACAATGGGAAAAAAGATTAATTACATGGTACACAGCAACATTGATTAATTTGAAAAAAGTTAAAAGGCAAATTAAAACAAATCTAGTTGTAGGCTTGGTGCCACCCAGATCTTTCTCATAATTCCATATTTGTTTTGAAGTGCAGCCTCTGGCATGCCTCTCAAAAGTCAAATGCAACTTTCAACCTAAACGTGTTCTGAGATAGATCTAACAAAATGGAAATAAAAGGTTGCACCCACATTGACTCACATTTCACTGGAATTCCTTAAAATAATCTCCCATAGCATCTTTTCCCAATTTGGCATTCTATTTCAGCATACTAAAATAAGAATTCTGGAAGTTTCAGCTCCAACATATTTGAAGGATGGCAGTCTGGGAAAAATTGTACTACAAAATTCCATCAACATTCCAAAATATATGTCACCCCAGTACTTTTCTGAATTCAAATATGGTGCCACTCAAATTCCCACTTTGGTCCAGTTACCTGCAGTAATTGAAACCTCTAAGAAACAAAATCTTTAGTCTTCCTCACTGTATGATACTTTAAAATAATTTCTTTTGCAACCATCTGACTTAAACACATTTGATGCCTTTTGTTATTCTACACCAAAAGCATCCCAGCAGCAGTTTTCCAACTAGTGTATATAAGATGCATTTAAGGTCAGGCTCCAAATAGGGATCTGGTTTCATGTTCTTAATGACTTTGAAGATGTGGGGAAGGAGGAAATGAGTGTATCTTGGATGGCTTTTCTCTCTTAAAGCAAAATTTACATCAGTACAGTACACACAAACTCTCCTAACAAAGAAAAGGCAAAGGAGATAGAGACTAAAAGGCAAACTGATTTTAAGGCTAAACTAATTAAAAGCCAGTTTAATTTAATGTAATGTTAATTTAGAGTTAGCTTGGTGTTGTGGTTAAGGGGCTGGCCTAGAAACCAGGAAACTGTGAGTTTCAGTCACACTTTAAGCATGAAAGCCAGCTGAGTGATTTTGAGCCAGTTACTCTCTCTCAGCCCAACCTACCCCCCAGGGTTCTTGTTCTGGGGAAAATAAGTTGAGGAAAGAATTTTAGATATATTTACCACCATAAAAGTGATAAAGGTGAGATTTTTTTAAAAAAAATTATGGAACCGCCAGCACATTTTCCTTACAGATTTTTTCAAATTCCCTGTGAAAAAATATTGAACATGGTTTCAGCCATTATACGGAACTACTTTATATCAAAAAACAGATTTAACTCTAAATGTCCTATGTTATTTTCTTCCCAAAGTAACTTGAAGAAGCCCAAAGGATTATTGGAGCTAAATAGACCTACTTGATTCCAAAAGATCTTTGGGTGGTCAGCTGCTTAAGAAACACTTCAGAGGAGGACTGTAATGGTGTCATTGTAATATCCTTTATAGAACAAATCAAGGTGTATCAACTAACCAGTAAGTAGACAAGACAAGTATCCTACGCTGGATTTAGCCCATTTCCTCATTATTTTTTCATCCTTAAACTCAACCCATTCGGTTTCTATAGCATTTTTTAGAATGTGTTCAAATATTTGTATTATTTTAATGCAAGTTAATTTGCATTACTTGCAATAAAGCAGTTTTTTTACACTTTTCCATAATCTAATCATTCTTGCGACCATTTTCCTATAATGCACTGTGATTTCTAAGCACATTGTTTTAACATAAACATTTTTCTGCAAATAGTGACCAGCTTAGTTAAATTAGGAAACCCATGGACACTGACTTAAAATTGTATCCTGGTTCATCTTTGAAAGCACAACATGGATAATTGATTCCCTCCTCATCCCTATTAAAATGTGAGATTTGTAATTGGAAAGCCCTTGCTTGATGCAACATTTGTAGCTGAATTTTGAGGAGTAAATCTCTTCTACATAAAAGATGGTAATGATCAAAAAAAGACATTGTCCCCCTTTAACGTATTTTTTCCAAAAATGAAAGTTCTATGCAATATGTTAAAACATTTCAAGAAACCAGATCTACAGAACTGGGCCAAATTGCATATACTTCCTTCCTTTGGGAAATTCTGCATTTATATTTTTAGGTAACCCACTTGCTAAATTGTTGCCTCTTTTGTGAAATTATTTCTGATTCAGACACACTTAATTTTTTCCAAATATTTCCCTTTTCTTCCTCTTTTTCATCAAGGATGTGTAGATTACTAGTAATGGTATAAAACCTCCACGGCCTTACTGTCTTTTCTGGTACTCTTTTTGTGCTTTCGACTCCAATGAAATAGAGAGGGGGATTTTGACTTGATCCATGCCCCTCCTGATTCCTACATAGACATGGGGGGTGTAGTGAGTTGGATCTGGGAGATTGTCAATGCCTTTCTTTGGGAAGAGTATCGGCAAGCCTGCTTGAAGGAGGTTGTGGTATTGCCCCCTACTTATGAAGTTCTCCGTGAATCTGATTAATATTGACAATGATCATCTAGTCTCAATATTAAGCAAGTGATGGTTTTGCAGCTATAGAGAACAGGATTACAGTTTATGGATCTCAGTCATGGTTCAGGTCTACACATGAGCTCCAAAAGGCACTGACACCTTGGTTAATGGGTCAGAACATGGGTAATACACCCCTGTGGATGCTATTTCATCTCTCAGTAGCCTTTGATATCTGTGAGGATTGGGCATGGGAGGAATTGTTTGGCAGTGGTTCCAAACAATCCTTCCTCAGCAAGTAGTTATGGTCAGTGACAATGGAGGACAAGCAATTGGTCCTGATGCTATTCCTGCATAGGATGCCTCAGGGTTCTGTTTTCTTTCTTCTGATTTTAATGTCATTCTTTGCTTTTAGGTAAAGTGCTAAATGCCTAGCAGCCACGAAGCATCAAGGGAGCTAGATTTCATAGTGTCTTATTAACCAGGTGGCTGAAAGGGAAAACGGGATTATATTACAAAAATCCTGGCAATCTTTATGTTTGTTGTAGTGGAAATTTCTTCATTCTCTTATTAAACAATTTACGGATGCAGTAGAGAGGTGGCTACCCTTTTTTTCTTGATAAAGGAAGATGTGCAGATATGCCAAACTTGTAATACTTTGCAAACTCATTCTTTTCTCCAGCTCTGAGTAATATCCATAGGCTGATGGTATCAAGTTGTATGCCCAAGGCCAGGCCAGATACTATGGAGATTTTGCCCCAGTTACGCAGTGCCTGGAGACTATTGAGCTTGACAGTTTCTGCTATTATAGGTTATAGTCCAGGGGTGTCAAACTTGATTTCATTGAGGGTCACATCAGGGTTGTGTTTGACCTTGGGGGGGGGGGGCAGGGAGGCATGGCCAGGGGGTATGGCCAGAGCTCCATTTTCGGCCATGACGGCCTCCTACAGCCCTCTGTCAGTGAAAATGGAGCTCAGGTGGGTGGCACCACTCCCCCTGGCCTGCAGGCCGGATTTGGCTCTGCAGGGTGCTTAGATCTGGCCCACAGGGCCACTTTGGAAACAGTGAAGGCCTCCCGAGCTCCATTTTCTGGCAGAGGCACCGCGGGCTGGTCTTTCACTCTTTCCAGGGCGGCCCTGTGGGCCAGATCTAAGCATCCCGCAGGCTGGATCAGGGGTTTGACACCCCTGCTATAATCTATCTCAATGATTCCATTGTTCCAGTAGAGTCTGTCCCTGATCTCAGTCTTGCAAGTCTGCTTCTGCTTTACCTCCCGTCTATATACTGTGTATAAGTCTCTTCCAAATACTAGCTTGTTGCCTAGGGCATGGAATGTTTCAGCCCTCTTTGCCTTTATTCTTGGCTATTTTCCACAAGATCATCTCCAGGAATTTTCCCTTGTCACACTTTTAGAGACGTCAAAAAGGGGGGGAAAGTGCAATAGAGAGGCAAGCTCAGATTGGCTGAAGCATTTTCAAAAAAAGTCCTGAAGATCTACTACCTTTAAATTGAAGGAGACAAAGTAAGAGGGGATCAAACTCAGCCTAAACTGCACTGATCGATTACTGGGACATCTGAGGTTAATGTATAGATTTATTTATTTTTATTTTTGGTAAATCCAGGTAATTGTAGAGCTATCAAAGTAAATTGCAAAAATCAAGATGGCACACTGAAGTACAGAAAGCTCTAGCTCTTTGCTGCCCTCTAGTGGTTGTTTGTATTTTCTAGCCCAAATCTGGCAGCACTGCATTTGGAATACAAAAAGGAAATTATATATATATATTGGTTCTGCTTCATATATTAATATGTTCATGATGACATTTATAAAAAGAGATGAAAAAGCAGTGAATATAGGTAATCCTGAATTTCACAGTAACAATTATATTTCTTATATCCCTTGTGGGACTGGGAATGGCTCGGATCGCTTACATATAGTAAGGCTGGAACCAAGAAAGGATTACTATTAGATATTCTTTTTTTCCAGTCAAATCCAGTTGTATGTCAAGATCTTAGCAATGTAATTTATAGGAAAAGAAGCCAAAATAAATATATATTACTGAATTGCTGCGCAGTCGCAAGAGATCTAGGATTGTCCCCTCCCCAAACTCTATATGTTCCCAAGGCACGTCAAGCAGCTTGAGGAGATTCCTGTGTTATGGATAGAATTGTAATAAAGTAGTCAATTTGAATTAGATCAACATATTGATCTATTGCTTGGGCCTAACACTAGCCCAAAGTGACCAAGCTAGCTTTGTGCATCAGGACTAGAACTCACAGTCTTTTGGTTTCTGGTGCTTTAACCATTACACCACATTGGCTCTTGGCACAATATAATTAATTATTCTTCATTATTGTGTTAAGGATTGTTTAAACTAGAGTTAGGGTCAAACTCGCAGCCCGCAGGCCAGATGCGTCACGTGCTGGCCACGTCCACCCCCAGTTTAGCAAAAGGGGGATATTTGTGATACGTCACGTGACGACGTGTCATGGTGAGTTTGACACCCCGGGTTTAAACCATTGTTATGGCTATGGATTGTATGCTGTTTAGAATTCTGAATAAGAATAACATCTTAGAATTCTGACTAACAAATGAATAAGCAAACTAAGTTTTGGGAGTCAAACTGAAATTAAAACCACAGTGATAACAATCTCTGTAAAATGTCAAACGTATGGGGAGAGCATTACATACAAAGTATTTATTTGAAATTAAGATACATCTTTGTGAATGGAGTAGAGCTGAATGTTGAGGGTTGAGACAGAGCTTACTGGTCCTTTCTGTAAAATAAATTGGATGCTCAACCACACTAGCTAGCTAATACACAAAATAGTGTCATGCAACCACTTAGACTGAAAGACAGGTCAATGATGACATGGAACAAATTATAAGCTTATGAATCTTCCCACTGAGTGCAGTTTACACAATTAAACAAATTGTCTGAGTATGCAAGAGGCATTGAAACATGAATTAACATGACCTTATTATACTGGGTGGCTTTGAACAACATGCTAAATGAATGTTATAGGGGCCTGTAGTTTAGCATGTTATATGAATATAGCCTTTGTGTCAGCCCTTTGACAGGAAACCAAAACCATGAGCACTAATACTGCCTTTATTGTAAGGTTACAGGAACATAATTTTGCAAATCTAAAAGCATTTCCCCCAATCCCTGTCTTTATTTTCCAGAGAACTTAGGGAAGGTGCTCTCTGACACACTCTTCATTCCAATCCATCTGTTGGATCTAGACTTCTTTTATCACAGATTAACAGAGTTGGAAGGGACCTTATAGGTCATCTAGTCCAACCCCCCACCTAAGCAGGAGACCCTACACCATTTCTGACAAATGGCAGTCCAAGCTTTTCTTGAAAGTCTCAAGAGATGAAGCTCCTACAACTGTGGATCTTTCTCCCGTCTCCCAAGGTTATTCTCACATCCTTATGAGAATCACATATCAGAATCACACATTGTGAACACAAGCAATCATTGATGTCCCAACTGCAAAGATCATTGGGTTTAAGGGCCAATTCTGATTTGGTTATTGAATCCAATACTTCTTTTTTTCTTCCTTCCCCACTATGAAGTAAACAGTTACATTAATTTGTTTTTGGCATAGTCCTTTCATGCCTTACAATACAATGGAGATAGAAGAGACAAATCCGTAAGGAAGTTTAGTAGAATAGACATTAGTACAATTGGAATGGAGCAGGATCAGACTTGTCCATGTCATCCCAAATAAATCAAACACTGTTTCAAGTTACCCCAGTCTGTCTCAATAACTAGCTCCAATGCACACTTCTAAAGTAAATAAATATTACTACAACTCTAGGCACTGGGAACTGAGGACTTCTGAAGCCAGGTTATTTGAAAGCAGCATAGGTATACTTATCCTTAGTTAAAAGCACTGCATCTCTGGGTCAAAATGCTTTAACATTGGGGGGGGGGTGCTTTTTTTAAAAAGTTGGCTTCTTTTTCTGTGTCAAAGGCCCTCTGTCTCATGGCATCAGCAACTCTATTTGTAGCGCTCAAGAGCTCTGGTTCAGTATTATAGTTAGCCAGCTTGCCAAGTGGAAGTTCAGACAAGGACCATTTTAGGACAGATTCTAGAGCATTTTACCTTGAAGCACTACAAAATACAAACAGAAATACCCACTCCTCTTTCCATCCATCTACCCATATATATATACACACACACACAATGACCTCATTTCATTGCCCATCAAACTTGGTCCCTCGGTGGCTCAGTAGCTAAGACACTGAGCTTATCGATCAGAAAGGTCGGCAGTTCAGCGGTTCGAATCCCTAGTACAGGTCTCCTGCGTGAGCAGAGGGTTGGCCTAGGTGACCTCCAAGGTCCCTTCCAACTCTGTTACTGTTGCTTTTGAGGCTCCCCTTTTTAGCATCTCTTTGCTTTCTTTTTCTTCTTCTGCCAATATAGGGGAATATTTGTAGCTTAGGGTTGAAAAGCTGCACTGATAATGTCGCCTTGTTTGGGCAATGAAATGTCTGCAATGAAAACCAGCAAGCTCAGAGAGCACCAAGGATCCCTCTTTTCTTCTTCTTTCATCATCCACGTTCCCTTTAATCACTGCCCTGGTTTCTCTTCTCTCTTCTTTTTCCTATCCACCCATCACGTTGTGCCTCATCTCACAGTACACAATGTATTCATCATAGGATGAAGTCCTTCACCTACTGCATAAGGCTCTGTCCATAATGAATGGAGAAAAGGCCAAGGAAAGGAATTAAGGGGGAATTTAAAGGAAGGTAAGAGAAAGATGGAGACGGAGGAGTAGGTAAAAGAAGGGGAGAGAGAGGGGCCATAAATTCCCTTCTAATTCCAAATAATTCCGATTACACGGATGAGTAGTTTTCAATCAGAAAGATAATCTCAAAGATAGATGGCAGGATAATTGCTCGTCGGCGCGACGTAAATATTGTGTCGTTTCTATTAATCTCAGCGAATCAGGTGTCAGAGTTGTCACTCATTCATCAAAACAAATTAAAAAAAACATATTAAAAGGAGAGAGATGCCAGGAAGAGAGGTGGGGGGTTGTGTATCCAACCAACAGTGAGAGAGGCTAGTGCACAGTAATAAATGTTGCTTACATGCTATTTGTATATTTTTTTTTCCAGAAAAGCCTGAGGTAAACAGGCTGTAGGTCTTTATTAACCTTCCTGTTGGAATAGAAACAGCCACTGCTACAGGTAGAAGAAAGCAAGAAGCACAGGCACACAGCCACAGCCACAACTGGACAAAGAACAAGGTGAGAACACAATACAAATAGATATAGTCAAACAGCTTCCAAATCTGGTGGCAACGGCTTTTAGGGGCCTTAGGAAAAATACTTTGAGTAGGAGATAGTGAAATACATTAAAGGTTAACAAGAGCTGAAAAGCAAAGACAATCCATATTCTAACATAAAACAATTACTTTGGGCAACATTTTCCTGAGTGAAGTGGGGGGTTTTTTCCCTCACTTTTTCTGAAATCTGTCTCTACATTTGAAACAAATGAGTTCCACTCCAAAGTAGAGATCGGCATCACTTTGATCCAGTGGTGAAATCCAATTTTTTTACTACCGGTTCTATGGGCGTGATATTGCTTGGTGGCCGTGGTTTTGCTTGATGGGCATGGCAGGGGAAGGATACTGCAAAATCTCTATTCCCACTCCACTCTGACGCCAGCCAGGGATGGTATTTGCCGGTTCTCCAAACTGCTCAAAATTTCTGCTCCAGAACCTGTCAGAACCTGCTGGATTTCACCCCTGATTTCTCCAGAACCTGTCAGAACCTGCTGGATTTCACCCCTGCTTTGATCCAATTTGGGATTATTTTAAAATGAAAATGGCCAGAGATGAATACATTCGTAAAGGCAATATTGTGCCAAGTGCAAATTGTCTAGGGAATAACAATATTGAAGAAGTACATTATAAAGAGGAAAACAGAAGAATTATTTCATTTCTCCATATAAATAGCAATTTAGCATGAATGATAGACGTTGAGTTTGGAGATGTCCCATATGAAAGTAGAAGTAGCGACACTGCTTTACTATCTGGATTAATTTTGTTACATGCATATATTGATTTCTCATTGAAAAAATAAAAGAAGAATCTATTCCTTAGGAGAGGGAAAAGGGAACCTTCTTTTTAAAAAAAATGGTAGCAGAAATTACTGGGATATTAGAATATTGAAATTCTAACTTTGAAACAATCACTTTGGGCTACATTTTCCGGAGTGAAATGGAGGACAATTTATCTGAAGAGGAAATTGTAGCAAATGTGCTTACTTTTATTTAAATATACATACAGTTATTTAAGAGATGATTGAGGCAGCAATCCTATATTTAAGGGCAAATCAGATTGAATTCATTGGGCTTTGTTTTTTCAGTAGGCATGCTTAGGACTGTACTCTATGGTTGCAGTATCACACATATATAACATGGTAGTAAGACTATGTGTGACTAGCTTAGCTGAGTAAACAAATAAAGGAACCAGGGTGCTTTGTGGTTTAAGTATTATATTAGGACAAGATAAACCCAAGCTCAAGTTCAATCTTAGCCATGGAACTTGCTGGGTGAATTTGGCCCATTTTATTTATCTCTCTCCCTTTCTCAATCCCGCCGATCTCACATGCTTGTGAAAGTGGAGAAAAATTTGGAAGAAAGGAAGTTATATAACTTGGTTTGGATTTCTAGACAAAAGGCAAGATATATGTCTAACAAATAAATAAATACAATGAATGTGATTGTGTTCCATGACAATTGTTCAGCATTAGCATAGGAATCACAATATTTATTTGAAGTGACATTTATTTAATCTTGAAGAGAGTGTCCTATCTGATTAAACATCAGGTTTAGTTTCTAAAGCATTTGGGACAAGAGTGCAGAAAATCCATAGGAATATTTAATAGGATTTGTCACCATTTACTTAAGAGATTCTAATCATTTCTCAGTTCTGTGATCTAAATTAAAAAAAACACTTTTCTGAATATTCAAAATGACAATTGACCACGTAAACACACACATAGAGAGGGAGAGGGAGAGGGAGAGGGAGAGGGAGAAGGAGAGGGAGAGAGATGGCAAATAATATTTCATTCTCTTTTTACTGGTAAATTGAAACAGGAAGTCAATGACTCTGAGATGTTTCTGACATCACCTTAGTTGATATAACTTCAAAACCCTACTTGAGCCTTCATTCATCTTCTGGGGATGTTGGAGTACAGGTCCCATTAACTTCATTGATTCTGGACAACAGTCCTACCTGAAGGTAGCATGCAGTTAAAACAAAATCTTGTCCCCTCACTCCAAGTTCTACCATCTGAATCGCCATTGCAAGCTTTCTGGAAGGAATGAAACCTGCTTAAGGTGTGTTTCCAACTTATCAACCCTAAGCAACGCAATATCCGCTGGGAGACTTTGGCTGTCACTGGCCTTGGTCTTATCTCATAATCTGCTAGTAGGCCCACTGCCTAGTGAAATGCCCTTTCTTTTCCCCCTTTTTTTTTTCAGATGGAAGTGAACTTATGTACCTGGCATGGGGGGCTGACAGACATGAAATGAGGGGCTGTCAAGGATCTTCTGAAAAATAGTAGGTTTCTCTGGGTCAGATTTCGGGGTCTAACACTGCAGCTTTCTGTCTGCTGAGCAGCCAGTCTATAGAGCCTTTGATGAGGAGCCAGGGAGCTGTCAGCAAAGGGTTGGCCTCCAAGGCTAAACTTTGTAGGCATAAACACCTGGAAAGGATGTCCCAAGCTACAGAGAATAGCAAGAATATTGTAAATGGAGATGCAGCACAAGGTCCCTCCTTCATATTCAAAGGGGAATCAAAACACAAGTGCTGATAAATGAGGAGGAAGAAGTTTTTGGCAGCCATATCTGCCTAAAATTCAACTAAAGGAAGCAAACTCATAGGGAAAAAAGCATGGGCAATTCCAAAGAGGTGTGTTAAATGCCCTAGAGCCGTGATGGCACGTGTGCTAGAGGTGGCATGCAGCGCCCTCTCTGTGGGCACATGAGCCGTCACCCCAGTTCAGTTCTGCCGTTCATGCACGTGTAGCTCCCACCAGCCAGCTGGTCTTTGGGTCTCTGCAGCGCATGTGGGGGGCGCACAGCCAAAAAAAATCAATCTGTTAGAGCTAAAAAAATAATATCTCAATCAGCCAACAGAAATATTAAATCCTTGGTTCATTTGTATGTTTAAAACATTGTTTGTTATAGAAACATAGCACTATACCCCTGATTTGGAAATGAGAAATAATACAGGGGGGGGGAAATCCAGTTTACATACTACCCAAGTATGTATGTACCTGCAACATACATGCACATTTACATTCAGTCCAATATTTACTTTCCTTCCACATTTTTAGGAGAGGCATCGTGGCGATTGGTCATTTATTTCAGTATCCACCTGATGGTGGATAGTTCCCCAGATCATGGTAAACCAAAATAATGGAGAAGAGTTGTCTTAATATAGCCCAGTATGTGAAGTCAGCCATTGTAGTTTATGAAGTGTGCTTTCAACTTAGCACTATATGTGAATCAAACCACTATTAATTATTCAATAAATCCTGGTTAAAATGATATAAGTGAATGAGTAAATCAATCACAGTATATTCTGCTCTGTAACCTGGGAGCTGGGTCCCATATTTTTGTGGCTACACTGCATTATTGTGTAAAAAATATACTCTTAATATTTGATTCAAGCTGGAAGTGTCAGACTAGTGTTTCTGTGTCTCTGAATGGCGAATTTTATGGGGTGTTTTTTCAAGGATCACATTCAAATGTGATTTTCCAGTAGTATATCAACTGAACTACTGTCACAAAATACACAGTATATATTTCAATTCTTCCTTTGGACCTGATCTTCTCCTTTGAGATGACAGGTCTCTCAGATAATGACTAATTATAAAGTTAGAATTCATAAACTCCCATCTATTATTTACCTTGAAATTGCTAATCTTAGAATTCATAAACTGCCGTGTACTATGTGCCCTGCAGTTCCTAATCCATCAGGTTTATTGATGGTATTCTGCTAGGTGCACTTGATTTATATAAGAGAAATCAAGCCAGGCACTGTGAAACTTAGCAGAAAGAATTAAGATCAGATTTGTTGATAAAAATCAGGGTATAGAAATTATCAAAGAGGAAGTTATTCTTCAAGGATAGCAAAGAAGTGAAGAAAATGCTGTGGTTTCTGCTTCTCCTAAGGCAGGTGTCAGCAACCCGCGACTCCAGAGCTGCATGCGGCTCTTTGAGCCCTCTGCTGCAGCTCCCTGTCCCATCACCCTCCCCTCCCAGTCACTCCTCGCCTGGCCTTGGAAATCCGAGAGATACAGAGAGGGGGAAGATAGAGAGGGAGAGGGGGAGAGAGAGAGATACAGGGAGGAGGAGAGAGAGAGAGACATAGAGAAATACAGAGAGAGAAGGGGAGAGAAAGAGAGACAGAGAGAGAGAGAGAGAGAGAGAGAAGGGTTTTGTGGTTTCCAGTGTTTTTTAACGATCGGTTCTCTGCCCTAATGACTGGCTGGGTAAGTGTGGCTAGGGGGTCATGTGCCTGGGTGGGAGTGAGTGACGTGGAGTTGGCCATGCCCAGCCAGGTTTTGTGGCTCCCGGTATTTTTGTGTGTGGAGGAAACAGATCCAAATGGCTCTTTGAGTGTTTAAGGTTGCAGACCCCTGTCCTACGGCATTAAGGGTTGGGAAAGAATTGATTTCTTTTTTAAAAAGCATATACAAGAAAGAAGGAAAGATAATTTTAACCTGATGGTCTATGCAAAGAGAACCTAGGCTTAAAAAATGAAACACAATACCATAGCTTGGAGATGTACTGCTCTTCGTTGCTCAAAATATAGAAGGGAACTCTCTAGCACAGGGGTGTCAAACTCGCAGCGTCACGTTTTCGTCACTTGACATATCGTGACTTTTGCCCCCTTCGATAAAATGAGAGTGGGTGTGGCCAGCGAGTGACACATCCGACCCATGGGCCATGAGTTTGGCACCCACGCTCTAGCACCTTTTTCTGCTGAGGTTGTAAGAGTAGTGTCTCATATACATGTTATAAGTACAAAGAAATGTCCCTCGTGTGATATGGACCTGCATTAATACTACATAAGGTCCTAATCCTTCTCTTTACAGACTTCTCTACTTCTTGGTTGTATCAGAGCTTTGCCATTTACATCCATCGTAGATTGCCGCAATCAGAATAATGGTAATTTGGCCAGTTTACATACAGATAGTCACTGAATACAATTTATACAAAGAAGGTTGGATGTTTGACAAAAACACATAAGCCTCTGTGACTGCCGGGAAGGCTCTCGATTAGATCATCTTGTGAGTTCTGCTGAAGTATTTGACTTGTGGTTGGTTTCCCCCCACCTCCCCCCAGCTCTCCCTCTTTTCCATCTTTTCATTCTGTACTTTTTTTCCTCCACTTCATCAAACATCTTGGCTTGACAACAGTGTTTACATTTTTCCTCCACCATCGATTGTCGTTGTTTTATCCAAACACAGTGCAATTTTATTTCTTCCTCATTTTTAATCTACTCAAGGCCGTCTGCATTATTGCTATTTCCTCACTCACTTGTGTTTGGAACACTCCCAATTAAGTATGTCTGCAGATTTAATTAATGGACTGTTTACCTCCTCTTCTAGAGCACTAATGAAGAGGATTAATCACACTAGACCTAACATGGATGCTTTCTTCTCTTACTGGATTACACTCCCCTCCTCCCCCCCTCCAGCCATCTCAATTATTTTTTTTTTATAACTAAGAGGACATCAGGAATCTTACAAATATCCTTTCCATTTCTTGTTTGAAGAATTATTTTTCAAGATTTGCTATCTTGGGCAAGGTTTCGATCTTCATAGCGATCCTTTCATCGAGAGACCATTTAATGCTAATAAATTATGTAAACTACACTTCCAGATACAGCATAAAAAACATGGTGTTTCTTTCTGCTACTTCATGCACACACACACACACGTATATAAGGAATATTTTGATTTACTGTTTACACAAAAGTGTAGCATTTGTATAGTATAGTAATGTCAAGTGACCATGATTTTTATAGATAGAAAATATATTCTTGATCAACAGTAAGGTAAATCACATGTTTTCATCCTGCAAATGATGAGGAAAATATTATTTAAGTATTATCTAAGGCCACATAGTTTTGCAGGGCAATCCGTCATCTGAGCTTCTTCATGAAAATAAATAAGTCTTGATTTATAGATATTTGTTGTCTTTTTTTCTATCTGATTCACTAATTCTTTCATAAGAACCATAACTTGGCTATGTTCCTGAACTTGGGGCACTGAATTTGCCAAGGGCTCCATTTCCTGTCTATATTATTAACTGGCCAAAATCTTTTGCTCTTGTGTATGTTGAATTGAATGTTTTTAATATTTTTACTGGTTTACTGTTTTTATTGTTTTAAGATGTTTTTAAAAGTTTTAATTGTAATATATTTTCTGAATTGTAAGACACCCAGAGTTATTGGCTGAGATAGGCAGCCATAGAATATGAATGAATGAATGAATGAATGAATGAATGAATGAATGAATGAATGAGATTGTTTCCATTCCATAGTTCAGCAGCCACTTGACGTACAGCAAGAGATTTAACCAAACCGAGTCAGTAATTTCTGAATTTCTGCAAAATAGTGGCTTGTGTAGAATTTTCAATTCCTGGATTGATTACAATCTGGTTCAGACATTAAAGCAAATTCATTCATGTGTGTTTGCTAGGAGTGAATGACATTGTGTAAATACTATTACATCTTTGCATCTGATGCAAATATATAAGTCAGAGCCTTTGCACCAGTGGTGAAATCCAAATTTTTTTAATACAGGTTCTGTGGGCGTGGCTTGGTGGGTGTGGTGTGGGTCGGTGGGTGTAGCAAGGGAAGGATACTGCAAAATCTCCATTCCCACCCTACTCCTGGGGGAAGGATATTGCAAAATCTCAATTCCCATCCCACTCTGGGGCCAGCCAAAGGTGGCATTTGCCGGTTCTCCGAACTACTCAAGATTTCCGCTACCAGTTCTCCAGAACCTGTCAGAACCTGCTGGATTTCACCCCTGCATTGCACAATCACTTTATATGTATGTATTAATGTAAGGCTCCGATTGGCTGTATGAGAAAAGTCTCTTCTGTGCTTGAAACTGGCTAAAAATGTCACCATGCTGATTCTGAGTAGAGAAACAGCCTTGGACTGAAGTTGTTTTTGAAATACAATTGCTTGCAGGCACGATTCTTGCTTCTCGAGACTATTTCCAGAATTGGGGGGGGGGGACATACACACACAAATAAGGTGTTTTTCTCTCACCTTTCTATAAGAATGCTTCCCCTGTTGCAATTGCAATGGTAGCTTCCACCATCATTTCTCCCAAAATCAAAATTCCATAATGTTTATTTCTGGCCCAACGTCATTAAAAACAAAACAACCTACCCAGTGGTGAAATCCAATTTGTTTTACTACCGATTCTGTGGGCGTGGCTTGGTGGGTGTGGTGTGGCTTGGTGGGAGTGACTTGGTGGGCATGGCAGGGGAAGGATACTGCAAAATCTCCATTTTCACCACACTCTGGGGCCAGCCAGAGGTGGTATTTGCTGGTTCTCCAAACTGCTCAAAATTTCCGCTACCGGTTCTCCAGAATCTGTCAGAACCTGCTGGATTTCACCCCTGAACCCACTACAACACTCATAACAGCTGCCATGTTTTTTTCTGGCAGCGTCTATGCTCATTTTTTTAGCTATGATGTGAACTTCTAGCATTCTGAAGTCTTTATTTTCATAAAATACCACCATAACTGCAAAGCAGATCAGATAGGAGCTGATATAATGATGGACTTATTACAGGTATGTCCAATAATATGTGTTGGCCTATACTTCTTATGCATCTGTATATGTATACATAATGTATAAGACATAATGCATTATACAAATACTACTGGTCTATATCAAGCCCTAACAAAGGAACTAACCATACTGGTTTGTCCCTACAGTTCCTACCAAAATTGTGGCAACTGCAACCTAGCCAATCCATAAATAAAGCCCCTTCCAAGAAGCATACAATTATGGTATAAGGATGTATATCCATGCAAAACTCTCCAAAAGAGAATGCACAAAACTGCTACTCAGAGCAGCAAAGGCTTGAGGCCAGAGCACTTGAGTGTTGACAACTGAACTGACAAAACAAAGCAACATCTGACACCCACATGAAACCTACCTGACTTACCCTCAGGCCAGTCCTAGAACAAAAGACTCTCCCATTAGCCTATTCTTCCTCCTGTCTTTTTCTCTCTCCTGTCTCATCCTTATCAGGCCAATGATGGAATTATCTCTCGGCACTTCTTACAAGGAGGAAGTACCCTCAGATTGCTCTCAACATCCAGAGGAACTCTGCAGCTTTGGTTACAATTATTCTGCTTAAGCAGCAGGTTGATTGTAAAGCACAGTGTTGACAAGTTGCGCAACAGAGTTGTGGGGTCAGAAGATGCCTGGAGATGGCCAGGACTCATTGATGCCTGTGAAATCGAATTTGTTGTTTCAGTCAAAGTGTGTTTCAAAGCACTTTCATACCATTCTGAAGCTGACTGTGATCATCTTCGCTTCTGCCACTGACAACATTTGGGACACACCATAAGCCAATCATTGCTCACCTGCAACTGAACAATAGGGTGTGTGTGTGTGTGTGTGTGTAAATCTAATAAACATTCCCTCCTGAACTACAGTAGAGCAAACAAAACTAGTAGAAAGAAACACATTAAAACTTTGCCAATACACTCCTGGTTGTCTTATGAAAGAATCTAACAGTGGGTCCAGTAGCTAATCTTAGACTAGATGGTGTTGATGTCCAGTGGTGGGTTTCTAACCGGCTTTGCTACTGGTTCTCTTTGTGTGCGCAAGTGCGTTGCGAATCTGCCCAGCTGAGGTGCAGCAATCCGCTCTGCCGCACCTCTCAGCTGGGCGAAAAAAGAAGAAATATAAGGTCGGAATAACACGGGGGCGGGCGGGAGGGCCCAACTCCCAAAGAAAGAGAACCAGTTCGGTGATGTAATAGTGTCACCGCTACCGGCTCGGCCGAACCGGGCCAAACCGGGAGCAACCCACCACTGGTTTGTACTTCTTCCTAATCCAGTTGCTAACCCTGTTTGTTTTCCTGTAGTTCCATCTATAAAATATGTATAGTTTATGTATTGAAATCAGTACAGATGAAGGCCATCTGACTCAATCCAACTAAGATTGAGTGGCTGTGGATATAAAGATTGCTGGATCTGCATTTTCCCATTCAAGGCTGGTGAGAAATCTGGGGTTCTTGAACTCACAATACCTACTTGAGGAGCAAGTGGCAGGTGTGGATGGGAGGGCCTTAGCACAACTCCACCTAGTTGAATTGGACTGAATTGAATTGGACTGAATCTCACTGCTTGTGTTTGGAAAGTGTCCAGGACAAATAATTTTAATTTGCGTAGCACTGTACATAAGATACAGGATTCTTAAGCTGTGTGCTTCTTCTATCTGATTACAAAGTTATCCCTCCCCCTCTTGTTTTCTCTCACACACACCTCTAAGTCCAACATGTTAAAGGTCACTGCATGATCTACTGAGCCATCCCTGGCTCTAGATCACAGCGTTAACAAATCGCCATTTATCTTTGTTAGTGTAGCAAGCGTTCTAGGGAAAGTGTACCCCAAAGATCACATCTGTTGGGATAACCTATTGATTTCTATCACATTCCACCCAATTCCTATTTTATTCTTGTTGAAGCAGGGGTGAAGATGAATTAAAAATAACTTTTACAGTCTGAGTTGTCAGAATGAAGGAATGTGGAAATCCACCTAGCCTCCCTCCCCCACTTCATGGAGACTATACAACAGTCAATAGCTGACGTGTATAAAAATACAAACTGCCTGTTAAGAAGTGTCACAATTCAGAATAACATATAAAACCTCTGGAATGAGCATCCCTGTATTTCTTTTAATATTTTACACTTATAACACAATCCACAGAAAATGTGTGTGTGTGTATTAAGAGTGTCAGATTTTGCTGCATGTATTGTTGCTCTTTATCTATAAATCTTACTTCTAATATTGAATCACTAATTACTTGAATGTTGTATCTTTATGACTTTCAGTAAAAATAAGACAGTAAAATCCTACCCAAGAGACTGCCCTTGAATGTTATTCAGAAACTGCAGTTGTCACCTATTTAGTGACGTGGGTAGATTGGCAAGAAATGCAGTCACTTATTTTCTGAAATAATTCTGTTTGTTGTTAGCCCATTTCCAAGGGCATGGTGTTTATGGTGCTGCTTTTGATCTCGTTACATAATGTTAATTAAGCATAAACCAACTAAGCCTATCTCATTATTACTGAATATGATTTCTATTTGCAATTCTCAAAGCAGCCTACATAAGCAAAGGGCCAAGTCATCTAATATAGGTCCTTGGACTTTATGGGTGGAAGGTTTATTTATTTATTTTATTTATTTATTTATTTAAATTTTTATATCATGCCTCCTTTGGAGCAATGGCATTGTACCTGTAGACACACACCACTTTCTCACAATCTGTTTGATTAGCAGAAAACCCTTCAAACTGTTCCACCTACTTGCTAAGAAATGTCATTGGGCCTTCCTCTTGATTATCTTTGTTTTGCTATTAAGATGAATAAGTCCCTAGTTTGCTCTTTGCTGCCATGCTGCCATTACCAAAAAAAAAACCTGAAAGAAATATAAGTAGTCCTCATTTAGTGATTGCCCCAATCTGTGACCATTTGCAATTAGAAGGGATTGTGCCTACATTTAGGACAACAAAAGCCTGAAGTGGGAAACTGACTAAGATCTGTTCTGTTTCAGGCATCCTTTGCAAGCCAGCAGGAGGGATCTAATCAACTAATTAAGCTGAGCTTGTTAACTTGCCGTGGCACTTTCAAAAGACCCACTGTGATGCAGAGAATAGCAGCTCAGGAAGAGTTCCTTTAAGGCAACGGTCCCCAACCTTGGCAACTTTAAGACTTGTGGACTTCAACTCCCAGAACTCTGGGAGTTGAAGTCCACAAGTCTTAAAGTTGCCAGAGTTGGAGACCCTTGCTTTAAGGGATCTGCAAGGGGCCAAAAAGGGGAAGCAAAATGGATTAGACACTGGATGAGAGAACTTTAGCTGAATAAGACAGCAGCAGCCAGCAATCTTCGCAATATCCCTCTCTGTTATATGGTTCACTTTGCAACCAAGTCAATGCAGTCACTAAATGAGGACTACCCATATTCTTTTAGGTCTGCTGTTTGCCCTCAGGGAAACCAATGGCTTCTTTTTTAGCATGTCAGCTTGAAATGGGGCCACAGCAGCCATGGTTAGCTGGCTTCATAGAAATAGTGGTCATTCTATCATGTCCCTCCCTCTTTTGCTCACTTTTATTCTAAACAGCTCCTAATATCATGTCCTTTCCTCACAAAGGAGAAACTCCACAAATACTGTTTGTTTGTTTTTTGTACTGCTTCCAAGTCTACCACGACACTTTTAAGGCTTGCTATAAACATAGACAACCCTAACCCTAATCCTGATGAGATGCATATAGAAGCATTTGAAAGAAAAGCTTTTCGTGCTGAAATACTTCCCAAACTACCCTTTTTTTTTTTACGATAGAGGAACGGGAGACCTCAAATGGTGAAGACAGTGCCGAGAGTTAACTAGCGGTGGCCTCCAATGCTTATTTACAGGTGAGGAGAAAATGCTGAGAATATGCAGGAGGAAGAAGCGGAGACCAATTGCAGCGGAGGTGAAGTGCTTTAATTCTGCACTCCCTCCCCAACTCACCTCCGGTGGTTCTGCGGGCGATTACTCTGAAGCACCCAGCCGTACCAAAATCAATAAACAATTTCAACGCAGCCCAGGGAACTTTGCCACACTTAATAAAAGTCTCCAGTCACAGTTATGGCTTCATTTCACCTTAACGTCTTCTTTAACTGTCCCTTCTTTTCAAGATCAATTAGAGACATGTGCAAAGAGAATTAAACAAAAACAAAGCACAAGGTCAAATCAGCTGCTGGGATACACTCTCTCCTCCCACAACAATATACATTGAAGGAGAGAAGTATGAAAATCCGACAGCCCAGCATGTAGCACACAACTGACACACTAAATGCACCCTTCATGTAAAAGTACTGGTAGTAGATATACAATGGTGAAGCGAAGTAAAGATTGCTAGAGTGACTAGATACAAACATGGGTGAGATCCTGGATGTTTTTTATATAAAACCAGCTTGCTGGTAGCTATGTTGTGGCCTGGGGATGCTACAACGTGGCACATTCCACAAATAAAAATTCCCTTTTTGGTATACTCCAGTGAAAAGGAGTAAGGTACTTTTCTCCTTTGCTTAAAAACCATTGTTTCTAGATTTTGTCATGCAGTCATCCATTCACAGAATTTTACACAAAATTTAGATAATTTTTCCATTTATGACCTTCCAATTTTTCCCCACAAATTTATATCTTTCTCCCTTCTTAAAAAAAAAATCCATCAAAGAAGGAGAAAGTGGGATTGTCACGCAAAGCCTTTTCAATAGTCAGAGCAGGAGTTCTCCCTCCGAAGCAGAACTTCAGAGCAAAACAAAACTTTTCCATGGACAACTTCAGAATTTTCTGAAAAATTAAACTAAGGGAAATTCATTCTGGCTACCTCATATTGATTTTTTAGTTTTTGAGATTGAGTTTTTCTCTGTTGTCCCCCTGAAGTTTACTTCCTTTGTAATGAACTCACCTAGCCTGGTGTATTGGGACCACAGTGCTGGGAATTCCCTCTCAGGTTTTATAGTTGGGAGGGAAGGAGGTGGCAGGCTTAATATTTACACCTGGATGACTACCGACTTCTGATGTTCTGGGCATTGCAAGAGTCCCCAACCAGCATGACAATAGTTGAGAATTGTAGAAGTGGATTTCTGCATATGTGCAAAGTTGAACTATGCTTACACCTATTCTCAATCCACATATTCTGAAAGATTTGAAGTTGGCGAAGGTGGAATCTCTGATTCTCACTATGGAGAAAGACATTTTTTAAACAAGAGACAGAAGAAATCTTCAAGGGCAAAAAGCTAACATTTAAGTGGTTTTTGACTTTAAAACAAGGAAAGAGGGAACACAAAAATTTAAATCTTGAGATTAACATATACAACAGGGCAATCTTCTTAGCTGCTTTTGAAACCAGTATGCTTCACCATAATTCTTTGGCAAGGAAGACAATGTTGATATGCAGAGCACACAGCTCCATTTCCACAAGTGGCATGCACATGCCATGCTGCTCATGCAAACTGAGCATGAATGCACATGCTCGCTCGCTGCCCACACAAGTGAGGATGCACATTCATGCACGTGCGCGCTTGCTGGCCATTTTCATGGCCTAGTTGCAAATTCCTCACAACCACTACTGCGCCGCGGTCCACAGGTTGGTGGCCCCTGGCTTAACGTATAAACACATAGAGTTCAGATCTGTTGACAGATCTAAATTTTGTGGTTGGATTTCCAAGGATTCCATAGAGACAGTGAGGTGGGTTGACACAGCCGGAGAAACAGGAAATCAAACCACACACAAACATGTGCAGTAGCAACACTGATCTTTACCCATTACATTCTCTAACACTACTGTAGTAGTAAATTGAATGACAGTACGTTGCACATTGGCTTGAGAAAATCAGTGAATTGCAATTAATCATTCTGATGGTGGAAAAATGCTATTATTATTGTTATTGTTGTTATTAAAGATTTAATCCTCAATTCAATTCACAGTCTGGAACAGGTAAAAACTTAACAGTTCAATTCCTAACCAAGGATCTAAAAGCTGTTCAAGTAACATCCGATTATATAGGCCAGTGAGGGCAAACCTTTTTGGTACCAAGTGCCCAAACCGGAACGCATGTGCATGGAGCGCCGGAAACTCAAAAACCAGCTAGCCAGTGTGCACATGCCTGGTTTTGGCCATTTTGGGCTATTTTTCAGGGCATTTTCAGGGCATTTTTAAGGGCATTTTCAGGCCAGTTTCCAGGCCTTTTTTTGGGTTGTTTTCCTGTCTGTTTTTAGGCCGTTTTTCAGGCTGTTTTCAGGGCTTTTGTTGGCCTGAAAACAGCCCAAAAATGGCCTGCAAAAGGCCCAGAAAATGGCCCCCAAAACCAGCCTGGTTTTTTGCCATTTTTTTGGCCATTTCCAGGCCATTTTCTGGTGCTTCGGCATTCGTGAAGAGCAGCTAGCTGGCGCACATCTCCGCACTGGAAACCAGAAGAACAGCTGGTGATGGCGCATGTGCCCAGAGAGAGGGCTCTGTGTGCCACCTCTGGCACATGTGCCATAGGTTCGCCATCACTGATATAGGCAGTTCTGAATAAGGTGGGTTTTGCAAAGTCAGAATATTCAGGTTTAATGAGATCAAAATTTCCATGCATCTAGACAACCCTTTGGGTATTGCTCCAAGGGCTCCTATTACTATTGGTACAACCATTGATTTCTTCCCCCACAGTCGCTCAACTTCAGTTTGCAAATCACAATATTTTGTTGTTTTTTTCTAGCTGTATCTCTTCAATTCATGTATCACCTGTTATTGCAATATCAATGAACCAGACTTTTTCTTTTCTTTTCCACAAAAGTGATGTCAGGTGTGTTGTGGGCCAGATGTCCATCTGTTTGGATCTGAAAGTCCCACAGGATCTTGACTTGTTCATGTTCAAGAACTTTGTCAATTTGGTATATGCAGATTCTCAGACATCCAGGTCATGATTGTCCCAAATGTGCTTTTTCAAGGTCCAACTGGATTTTCTGGTTTTCCTTTGAAGATGAAGAGCTGAAGAAGCTTCTTGGATGAGAAGCTTCAAAACCTGAAAGATCAATTGCCTCTTGAAAAAGCACCTTTGTCAATTCGGTAACAACAATAACAACAACAATAACAATAATAACTACAACTATTGCTGCTGCTGTTGTTACGGTATTGCTACTACTATTTTTAGGGATGAAATGAACTAAAGAGCAAGCAATTTTCAATTTTATTTCGCAGACTTATTTAAGTCTTCTTCATCTGTCTCCTGGTAAGTGGGATCTCTCTTCTATTGCCAATGACACAGAAGAGAAGGCAAAAAGAAAGAGAAAAAAATAATGCGTGTCCCGTCTACTGGCTCCACCTCCACATTCTCTGATGTGCCAAAATATACTCTAATATAAAACAGTTTCTCATCCTTGCTGTAATACAGTGCTTCTCAATCTCAATAATTTTTAAGGTGTCTGGATTTCAACTTCCAGAATTCTCCAGCCAGCATGCAGGCTAGGGAATTTTGTGATTTGAAGACCACACACTTCAAAGCTACTCTGGTTGAGAAACCCTGCTGTAATATGATATATATTGTTCTTCATTTGTATTATAATACTTGAATAAAAAATAAAGTCTCTGACTCCTAGCAACTGTCAAGGCTGACTCGCAAAACTCACAAATCACCACTTTCTGCTCACTGCTTGACAAAGAAACTAAGTGTGTGTTGGGGGTGGGGGGAACTGGTGCGATTGAAGTATGGGAGAAGCCAGGAAGGAGGGAAAGGAATCTACGTGAGCCGTTTGAGCCTGAGAAAATCTTACAACTCCAAGGTCGTGAGCTGAAGACTTTCGACAGGCGCAGACTCTTTTCCCAAAATAAAATGCTTAACCTGGATTGGAGGACAGTGGACACAGGATGACCTGGGACAAGGAAAAGGGGGTTTCATTATATTGCACTTCATGCCAAAATCTCAGAACTAGCTTTGCTGCTTCTGTGCCTATATGGATCTGTCAGTAAAGTTTTACTCTTGGTAATAAAAAATGTCCCAGGAGTTTCTTTTGCTATGCATGCCAACGGGATGGTTAATAGTATCTTCAGGGATATATTTATATATCATTTTCTTAGCCACAATATTATCCGGCAGACTCCATTTATTGGCAGTGGTATGGAAATATTTGCCATTACCTTCTTCTAGAATGTTTTTTCAGATTTTCTGTGTTGATTACAGCCCCTGGGATTTCCTGGCAGTCTCAAGTTTTAATCAGATATGACTCTGCGTAATTTTTTTCACCAGGACCAGCTAAGATCAACGTGATATTGCCATCTGCTCTGACTTCTATTATTTGAAAGAGTTCTTATTTGGTCATCATTATTTACATTTATTATTTTTAATGACATCTTTGTCTCACTTTTCTTCCAGAAGCTGAGAACAATTTATACTGTATGTCATTTATGGTATCCACACAAATGGGTAAAATAGGTAGGCTAGTTTAAGCAGACATGGCATTAATGAGATATGGAATTGGGATACAGAACGCAAGGAGAAGACCTTGAATTCTTTATTTTCTCCCACTTCCAAAGGCCTCCTCCCCCAAAACTGCTATTTGCACTGAAGAAAATCTGTTTGTTCAGGTACTCCATCCTCCATGACCTGTATACTGCACAAGTCAAAAAGAGGGCTGTGAAAATATTTACAGACCTCTCACATCCAGACATAAACTATTTCAACTCCTATCCTCAAAACGACGCTATAGAACACTGCACACCAGAACAACTAGACACAAGAACAGTTTTTTCCTGAACACCATCACTCTGCTAAACAAATAATTCCCTCAACATTGTCAAACTAGTTATTAAGTCTGCATTCCTATTAATCTTCTCATCGTTCCTATCATCCATCTCCTCCCACTTATGACTGTATGACTGTAACCTTATTGCTGGTATCCTTACAATTTGTATTGACTGTTTCCTAATATGATTTGATTGCTTATTTGTTCCCTATGACTATCATTAAGTGTTGTATCTTATGATTCTTGACGAATGTATCTTTTCTTTTTATATACACTGAGAACGTATGTACCAAGACAAATTCCTTGTGTGTCTAATCACACTTGGCCAATAAAGAATTCTATTCTATTCTCCTTAAGTTACTACTTACATTTTTAATATACATGTTAATTGCAAATATTTACATACCTATTTACTTACCTGCCAGTCAGTAACTAAGATTCTTTGGGTGATTTATGATAAAATGTAAAATAATTAAAAAACAAATAGACAGGGGCCAGATGCCATCGATACCACATCTTATAATGATTTTCTTTGTAGGCCACTGATTTTGTCATGCTGTAGTTATTTTCCCACGCTCTTTCCCATTCTTCCAGTTGTATACTGTGGCCAATATTCCTCGCCCACGCTATCATCTGCCCTTTAACCAATTCTTCTGCCAAATCATATTCGAGTAGATATTTATATATTTTTGAAATTAATTTCCCTTCTTTAGATTCTAATAATTTATCTAATCGATTTTGTTTTAAGTCTATTCCTCCCTCCTCCTGATCCTTCCTATATCTTGTTTTTATTTGTGAGTAGGGCCACCAGTCTATTGCTATTCCTTGTTCTTTTAGTTCTTCCCTAGTTTTTAATTTCCCCTGCATATCCAATATTTTTCTATATCTTAATATTTTTTGTTTTGATAGTATATTGGGGTGAGTAATTGCTTCTATTGTCGATAACCAACCAGGAATTTTTATGTAATGTTTATGTTGAATTTGTTGCCATGTATTGATTAAGGATTTCCTGATAGTGTGGTTGTTGAAATGTTTATATATTTTATTTCTAGAATTCCAAATAAAAGCATGCCATCCCTTCATTAGATCATGTCCTTCCAGATTTAACAGTCTTTGGTTCTCCAGGGTTATCCATTCCTTAATTCATAATAAGCTTGCTGCCTTATAATATTTTTGCCATGCTGGGAAACCAAATCCGCCTCTAATTCTGTCATCTTCAATTTTATTCTTGATTTTTTCCCTTCCCACACAAAATTTGTCGTTATTTTATCCAAATTATCAAAGAATTTTTTGTCTAATTTTATTGGTATCGTTTGGAATAAATAAAGGAGTCTTGGAAGTATATTTGATTTTATCACTGCTATCCTCCCCAGTAAGGATAGTCTTAATTTCCCCCATTTATCTAAATCCTCTTTTATTTTCTGGACTAAAGGTTCATAATTATCCTGTTTTATTGTTACTGTTCTAGCTGTCAGATTTATCCCTAAGTATTTGACTTTTTTGACTGCCTGTAATCCTGAATCTTTTACTAATTTCTCTACTTGTTTTGTTGTCATATTTTTTATTATCATATTTGTTTTTTCTTTATTAATTTTTAGTCCTGCTACTTTTCCAAAAGTTTCAATTTCTTTTATTAATTTGGGGGTTGTTTCTATTGGATCTTCTATGAAGAAAACAAGATCGTCCACGAAGGCTTGGACCTTGATTAGCGAAAATGTACCCGAACATAAACCCGACATATTGGAAATGTAAAGAAGCACAAGGAACTTATTATCATGCTTGGTGGCTCTGCCCAGAAATTAAGAAATATTGGAATAAGATAAAAACATAGATAATTGAAATAATAGATTATGAAATTGAATTAGAACCCGAAATTTTTTTATTAGGCATGATTAAAAAGAATATTAGAAATGATATAAAATATTTAATACTCCACATAATTACGGCAGCAAGATTAGCATTAGCACAACTTTGGAAAATAGATCGAATGCCAACTGATCAGGAGTTAATACAAAAAATATATACATGCGCAGAAATGGACAAACTAACTTTAGAGTTACAGGATAAGGAGGACTCAAAATATTATATAATATGGAATAGATGGTATCAATGGATAAACCAGAGAAAGGGAAATGGGTAGAGACGGAATTTAGAAGAAATCAATATAATCAAAAACAGCACTGTCAGAGGAATAGAAAACGAAATATGCCACGGTATGTCGGCATATATGTATATATGTATATATAACGGAAATTAGTTAGAAGTTGTGTATTGTATATGTAAATTTGTCTGTTGATTAAGAGAAACTTGTATGTTTTAAATGTTTTTATAAATGAATAAAGAGCCTGTAGTACAGTGGTTTAAAGCACCCTGTTATTAACATCTATTAACATCTGCTGCTTGCAATTACTGCAAGTTCGAATCCCACCAGGCTCAAGGTTGACTCAGCCTTCCATCCTTTCTAAGGTGGGTAAAATGAGGACCCAGATTGTGGGGGCAATAAGCTGACTTTGTATAAATATACAAAAAGTATGAAGGCTATTGCTTAACGCACTGTAAGCCACCCTGAGTCTCCGGAGAAGGGCGGCATATAAATCAAATAAAAATAAATAAATAAAAAATAAATAAATAAAATAAAGTTTTGTTTTTAAAATTTTAAAAAAAACAAATAGTCAAATAAACATTAAATCAAAGGCATCATATATACAACATTGCTAAGCCATATAGGCTAGCTGGTTAAAAAAAAATAAGCACCTCACCATCTTACATTGCTGCAAACTGGGGTTTGAAACGTTGCCTTCTCAATCCAGGCACTAATTGAATGTGGTGGACATGATACAAAATAACAGCTCTTAACATCAAATTACTTTCTACCAACATCTTTGGGAGAGACCATCTGACAAAATGTTCACTTATAGATGGTCAGGACCTTTTCTCAATAGGCAATTCTCCCATAGTAGCCATTTTTCTGAATAGCCTATCATATGTGCCTATTGATTTTCCAAATTCCTATCCATACTCTAAAGCAGGGGTGTCAAACTCAAGGCCCATGGGCCAAATCCGGCCCACGGGGTGCTTAAATCCAGCCCGTGTGGCTGCCCTGGAAACAGTAAAGGACCGGCCCGCAGTGCCCGTCAGCAAAAACAGACCCTCTCGCGCTCCATTTTCACTGGCAAAGGCATTGTGGCCTGGTCCTTCACTGTTTCCAGGGCAGCCCCACAGGCCAGATCTAAGAACCCTGTGGGCCAGATATGGCCCGTGGACCAGGGGGCGTGGCCAGGAGGGGTGCAGCCCACCCGAGCTCCATTTTTGCTGACAGAGGACTGCAGGAGGCCATCACAGCTGAAAATGGAGCTCTGGCCCCCCCGAGGTCAAACACAACCCTGATGCATCCCTCAATGAAATCAAGTTTGACACCCCTGCTCTAAAGCAACCTTCATCAATCTGCAGCCCCCTCAGATACTTCAACTTTTAACATTCTTATTGTACCTATAGTCAGTCATGGACAGACAGCAAGTTGACAATGCCTTTCTAAATACTTATATATGTCCTGGTATGGCTGGGATGAATCTTTCCATTATTCATCTGCAATTGCTCTGCTGTTGCCATTGCTTCCTGCTTTCTCTGCCATTCTCTCTTTTTTATACAGTCTAAATAAAAAGGAAAAAAGGGCAATGATAAATGCTGACAATGGGTGCCTTTAAAGAACCTGGTCAGAACATAAGGAGATCATGGAAGGGGATGGGAACTGAAGACAGAAAGAATGAGGAGTGGGGAAGCAAACTTATGAAAGAAAATACTTGATTCCCCTTAAGCTCTCTCCTCTAAGGTGTAGGGAGAGGAGGAAAATAATATTTATCCTGGAAGCAGGATTTAGTTCACAATCAGTTGTGGGTTTCCTTTCAAAGGCTGATGCACTTGAACAAGTTTGCCTGCTCCATCCTGGTATTTAAACACAAGTGGGATGTGATAATTCTCCATCCAGTAATTCACACAATAGGATAAAAGTGTTCCAAAGACTGAACAGTGATGAAAACAGAGTGAATCTTAATACCTGGGAGAAAAGACATACATGTTGAATTGACTACACAATCCATCCCCGACGATCAACCAAACATTACATGTTGGGCAGTTACAAAGTGCAGATGTCTGCTGATTTCTTATACCTATAACACAAAATGCTTTCATGGAATGAGGGTTGGGAATGATTGAGATCAGACCTTGCAGAAGCTAGTTATTTCTTATCCTATGAACACCATTCTCCCCCATGTCTTTCAGGCAGAGATGACAATGTGACCAGAGGTGGTATTCAGCTAGTTCAGACCGGTTCAGGTGAACCGATAGCGGAAATTTTAACTGGTTTGCCGAACCGGCAAATAGCACCTCTGGCTGCCCCTCCTCTGCCTGCCAGCTCCCCTTGCTCCACCCACCTCCTGGAGACTTCTCACGCCAAAAAAGAGGTAGCAGATGCAGGCTTCTTGTGCCGAAAACTACAGGCTGAAAAAGAGCCCTGAAGTCCCATCACCGCCATTTTTTGTGCCAGCTGCGTACCCCATTGCCTGCTGGTGTGCATGCACAGTGGCACTCCATTGCCAGACCTGGCCAGGAGAATGGCCTGCTGCGCCGGAGGGATGGCATCGCAACAGAGCTGCTTGGAAGGCAGCCAGACTGAGGTGTCCCTTTAAGGTACTTTGACATGGGGGAAGGAGGGGACCATAAAGGGACAGGCCAGAGCTGCCTTTTCTGCTGGTTCTGTGGGTGTGGCTTGGTGGGCGTGGTTTGGTAGGGTCATGTGACTGACCGGGCATGGCCAACTCGATGCCACTCACAGCAAGATGCACATGACACCCCCCCCCCCACCAAGCCACGCCTACAGAACCAATAGTAGAAAAATTTGAATCCCACCACTGGATGTGACTCAACAATATCTAGAAAGCCAAAGGTGGAAACAAACATGCAAGGAATGGAAGAAAGACCATAACTATATTTGAAGCTGACCAATACAGCTTGGCTTCAGGGTGAGGATTGTTCTCACACCCAAATCACTTGACTGGTGATTTTTGTAATTCCTCTCTATATTCTCTCTTCTTACAACTAGAATTGTTGCCTCCTGTTTCCTTTTGATAGTCATTGATCACCTTGCTTGGCTTTATGTGTTTTAACTGATACGAGAGTCAGTGTGCTAAGTTAAGGAGTTGAAACAGGTACAGGTACTAAGGAGTCCAACCTCAGCTATAGCAATTCACTGACTCTCTCTCCCTTCTCTCTCTCTCCTCTCTATCCGTCTCCTGATAGTGGAAAATAGAGTGAAAATGCTATGAATGCTTCTTTGAGCTTCTGAACAAAGAACTCGGAAAAATCAGAGAGAAATGTTTATATCACATCCTTCTTCTGGAAGCTCAAAGCGACATACATGGGAATCTTCCCTGGTTTTCCTCTCACAATAACAATCCTGTGAAATAGTGAGAAATAGTGATTGGTCCAAAGTTACATAATGAGATGGTTGGATGAAAACTTCACATGTCCCTGTCTAGTATCTTAATTGTTGTATTACACTGACTTTTTCTCCTCTCCCAGTTTCTTCAATCTCCACTGCCTTGGCTTCCTCTTGTGAACCCTGAAAAGCTTTGACTTAAACTTCCTATTGGAATGGTTCATCCCTCCCACTACCAGCCAGCTCTGTTATAACCCAGCCATTAGTTTTGCTTAGCTATATACACCTGCTGCACTCATCCAAATCTCTTCTACTTCCTGTTAAAACTTTACCTTTTGTCCTTGCTGCTTCTTTTAACTGGCACCTTCTCAGTTTCCTGCTACTGTTTCTGTGATGTCGTTCAAATATCTCCTTAAATCTCACTTTTTTGGAAGAGCTTTGGAAACAGTACAGCTTTGAATCCTAGTACACTTCCCAAAACAAACATCATGCCATTGAAATAATTATATGATCTTTTATTTCTATCACATTCTCCTCCTCTTTCTGCTGTTTTCTTGGTGTTGATTTTTAAACTGAGAACTTGGGTACGAAGCAGTTCTCCATAAATATTCTGTTCATGGAGAACACTAATCATAATGCTGCCTAGTGACTCTCAGGTTTCAAGAAACCTGTTCTTGCTTCATGTTGTGCAGAACTATTACCACCCCATCATGTTTTATTATTGTGTGGATCTGCAGATTCTGAGGTCAGAATGTGATTCTACCGCAACCAAGAATCCTGGGGAGATTGCCAGGGTGGCCAGTAATAATATTGCTGTTGTTTAGAAGAAGTGTGAATAAATTATATGTGAATAAATCTGTTTCACTTGGAACAAAGACTGAAATGGTGTTACTGTTGACTCAAATGTTTCTACGACACATGTTCAAGAAACTGCTTTAGGATCTTAGCATTCACAGCAGTACTAATTTCTCTCAGCAGCTTTATCCCTGAATCCCAGAACTTGAAAGAGAAAAATTGGTGTGCTGATAGAATGTGACCAATCAGCCTGCAGAAAGCACTTTGTTAAGTTGGAACATCCATCTGTAAGGGGACCAAACCTAGCCTCCTGATACCAAGCCCCCATCTGTTCCACTAAATGAAGAAACATGACAAGCTTTTAACTCAAAGGGCTCTCCAGGAAGTTACATTGATTATTCCAAGTTAATGCTTCCCCAATCCATAACAGGAAAATGGGGAAAGGGAATAACAAGAGCCGTATATGGCACCCAAGAAGGAAAATCCATTTGCTTTTGGTTCTTCTTTTGTCAAAATCATCTCTTCTCAGGATAAGCCCTCCCTCTAACTGCAAGAAAAAAAACTTTTGCTATTTTTTTCTATTACAGGCCTAAGGCGACAGTTGTCTACTTTGAAAAAACCCTAAAAGTTGCAAGCTCTTTCAATCACTATGTACTGTATATTTCAATACCCATTTGTAAATGGGTTGGCTGAAAAATCTTTACCGAAACAATGAAGTGATATTCATGCTAACATGAAAGGAAGGCTGCTGAAAAACAGCAATGGTCCAAGCTGTGGAAGTATTTTGCTGCATTGTTTTCAGTAATTGTGCTGATAATCTGCCTCATTAGCTACTAGAATATAAGGCACAGCTCATCTTGTGGACTGTGTTAGAAAGAGCTTCAAATGCAGAAGGAAAAACATGGAGAAAAGCAGATGGATATCAAAGCTAGGATCCTTGAAGACAAGCGAAATGTTTCAGCACTCTGGACAGAGCCCCAGGAACAACAGATTGCTGTTAGCCAAAGCTGCTAAGTCACAAGCAAGCACTTCCGTTTTCCAGTAAATGATACTAAAAAGGAGAATATTTGTAGCTCAGGGTTGAAATGAGGGGTCCTTGGTGTTCTCCGAGCTTGCTTGTTTTCTTGCAGATGTTTCATTAATGAAGGTAAGGCATACAAAGCCTTAAAAGAGGCAGTTCTACACCTGGATCCAAACACATTGCCATGTCTCCTTCTTGAATCTATGTAAGCCTATTAATACAGTATTATATACGTTTTTAAGAACGTACACTTGTTTATTACAGAATAACTGTACTTTGAAGAAAATATGCAGTGTCAACTGTAAAACCTGAACAGAAACAAGAAAATGCAAGAAGGAAACTAAACATCGTCCCATCTTGACTCTCTTTGGAATGAGGGAGACAAGAGGAAATAGTCAGGCTTTCAAGATGCTTACTATAAACTAATAGGCTTCTAATATTTCATGATGTGATCTATTTCCTACCTTGGCCTACCTTGAAGGGATGACAGCTAATGAGGTGGATATTAACTAGATGGCCTCTATTTCCTTTTATTTGCATATCTGGGGTTCTATTGCTATGTATTTAATTTGTATATTTTTATTGTTTTCATTATCATCTCCAGGCATCCATTTAATGAGTAAACATGACATGAAATTTTATCAAACTATAAGGATATATATCTCATTTGCATATTTTTATTGTTGTATTACCACACATGAATCAAAATAATCTCAAGAGGAATAAATTAACAATAATTAATTATCTGTAGTAGAGTATTACTATGGAGCAGAACCTATATGAACCTTCCTGTCTTTTTATGCCTATCATATATGAGAAGGCTCTCAAATGATTAACATACACCGGTCTAGGAAACAGAAGCGTGCACTGAATTTTTAAAGTGCAATCAGAAGCTCAATTCACACATGAGCCACTTCCTACAATTTCTTCCTTTCCCCAGTCTACACTTCAAGCCAAAGTTTTGCAATTTGCTAACCAAATTAATATCCCAATTATGTAACCGCATTGCAAGGTAATATTTTAATGGGTTGTCTTCCTAATTACTGCATTGTAGGAAACTGCTATGCAGCAATCCAGGAAACATCAACAAGAGGGAACATGAACAGATCTTGCTAGTTCTAATATATTTAGAATTCCAATGTCTGAACTGTAAATTTACATAGGAAGGATTGTTTTATCTTGGTTGATCGTTGAGGAATCAAAAATGTTTTGAGCCTTGTGTTACTTAAATCTAAAGTTGATAAATATTGATTTATTGCAGGGGTGTCAAACTGGATTTCTTTGAGGGCCAGATCGGTCTTGTAGTTGTCCTCCAAGGGCCAGCTGGGGGGAGAGATGGGACAGACGCCTCCTGCAGTACTCTGCCAGCCAAAATGGGGTGCAGGGGCTGTGCGAGCCCCCCCACCGCACCCCTCTGGTGGGCCGGTCCTTTGCTATTTTCAGGTAGTCCTGTGGGGCAGATCTAACCACCCCACAGGGCGGATGCGGCCTGTGGGCCTTGAGTTTGACACCCCTGGTTTATTGCATATATATGCTGCTGCAATCCAAATAGATTCTTGGTGGTTATTTAAACAATTAAGGACTAATATAAGCATAATTCATTTTTTTTTCTATTTCCCCTCCCAGAAATCTACTAATTTCACTTCTTGACAGACCAATCATGTACCCTTATACCAAAACATAAACAATTGCTTTACATTAAAAAGTTATGTCTAGGACCAAGAATGTTGAAAAAAGCATTCAAGATAGCTATATAGAGATTAGGAATATTCACACACACCCTGTAAGCGAGGCCAGCTCCAAACTATTCAATGTCCACTCACTCTCGTGATCCCTGCTCAGCTGTATTCAGCATCAAACTCTGAAAGCTTGAAGACCACCACACATACAAACTGCTTCATATATAACCTTAAGACAACAATTTTAACTAGTCTGTTGAACTAGCTTCAAGTTGCCTGATACACAGTACTAAATTATAACATTACACAAATGATAACTGCACATCAAACCTTTTGAACCAATTCTGCTTGTAAGAGATCTATGTCTGAAATGCTTCTTTTAATATAATGTATTTCACCAGGGGTGAAATCTAAAATTTGTTACTACCGGTTCTGTGGGCGTGGCTTGGTGGTGTTGGGGGTAATGTGACTGGGTGGGCATGGCCAACTTTTTTTTCCCTTTCCTTTTAAAAGCATTTTTTTCTACAACCTCTTCGGCCGAAGAGGTTGCAGAAAAAAATGCTTTAAGAAGCCTCTGACAATCAGGCAACTCAGCTGGGATCGCCAGAGGCTTTTAAAGGCATTTCCCCCCCCCCCCACAACCTCTTTTTCTACAAAGAGGTTGTAGAAAAAATGCTTTTAAAGCCTCTGATAATCCCAGCCGAGCTGCGCAATCATCAGAGGCTTTTTTTTTTTTAACTTTTAAAAGCATTTTTTCAGCTGAAGAGGTTGTAGAAAAATGCTTTTAAAAGTAAAAAAAAAGCCTCTGATGATCGTGCGGCTCAGCTGGGCATGGGGGGCGGCACGCAGGGATTTTTGCTACTGGTTCTCTGAACCACCCGCTGCCATCACTACCGGATTGGGCAATCCGGTCTGAACCAGGAGCATTTCACCCCTGTATTTCACCCTGTTCAAATTTAATATTGCAGTTGGTAGGGGAAGTTGAAATGTTAAGAGGAGGAATAAATGAAATAAATCCATATCACGGTTAGCAGTAAACTTTTATTCAACATAAGCACATTTTGAAAAGTATTTTCTAAAATAAAATTCCCAAACCACAACATAGCATATTTTTACAGTACTTGTCCTAAACAAAGTTTGTAAAGGCCTCAAGAATCCAGGACCTGCTGAAAACAAAATACACATGCGAACAGTTTCTATGAAGAACGTAAGTAGAAGTTTTGCAGAGATTACAGTGAATGATCAAACTCCAATTGAAGTACCTATTTTATTAACAATTTGGGCAAGAATCTCAACTCATTGAAATCCACGAAGTTCCTACTCTGGGTTACCAAACTTCCACAGAGATTTCTCGTGAGATTCTTAGTTCTCATCATGGTGATATAAGCTATCTGTAGGGTTCAGACAGACTTAAAAAGGAATTTAAATAATTAGCTTTGCTCAAAGGAAAAAAACTCCTCTATGCTGACAGTTAACATACTAGTGGGCTTAGTCTCCTACCCCCAGGATGCTAGTTTTCTATATGAAAATATAGAAATATGAGATAAAGAGATTTGATTTACAAAGTAAGCTCTCCATTTTGTAGTTTGAAGGAAAGACACCTCCTTTTGTGCATAGACCTTCATTTGAGGGTTTAGTCCAGTAGTGAAATCCAAATTTTTTAAACTACCAGTTCTGTGGGTGTGGCTTGGTGGGCGTGGCAAGGGAAGGATACTGCAACATCTCCATTCCCTCCCCACTCCAGGGGGAGGATACTGCAAAATCCCTATTCCCTCCCCACTCCTGAGGGAAGGATATTGCAAAATCTCCATTCCCACCCCACTCTGGGGCCAGCCAGAGGTGATATTTGCTGGTTCTCTGAATTACTCAAAATTTCTGCTACTGGTTCTCCAGAACCTGTCAGAACCTGCTGGATTTCACTCCCATCGTCTCTCAACCTCATGTAATAACTAACCTGATGCATAGCATTACGTATCACTAACTCCAGCAGGATTTCAAAAATAATTGGATAATTACGAAGTACAGGTAATCCTCGACTTACAACAGTTCACTTAGTGACCGTTCAAAGTTACAACAGGACTGAAAAAAGTGAGTTATGACCGTTTTTCATACTTGCAACCATGGTCATGTAATCAAAATTCAGATGCTTGGCAACTGACTCATATTTATGACAGTTGAATGTCCCAGAGTCATGTGATCACCTTTTGTGACCTGACAAAGTCAGTGGGGTAGCCAGACTCACTTAACAACTGTATTACTAATTTAAGAGCTGCAGTAATTCACATAACAACTGTGGCAAGAAAGGTCGTAAAATGAGGCAAAATTCACTTAACAAATGTCTCACTTAGCAAGACAAATTTTGGGCTCAATTGTGATCGTAAATAGAGGACTACCTGTAAACATTAATGGATAAAATATTCAAATAAATCATGTAAAAATCACAAAGCTTGACCATAGTACCTGCAGACCATTGTTCCCATGGGAAAAGGTATTTTGGCACCATGAATCCATTTGCCTAAGCAAAATAGATGGAAGTATCATTAATATCATGTTTCCCCAAAAATAAGACCTGGTCTTATTTTCTTTTAAAAATACCATGTTTTTCCCAAAAATAAGCACTAGGGCTTATTTTTGGGGAAACACAATTTCAGGGTGATCAACCCGGCTGGGAGCCCTTCCACCTTGGTGCACACACAAGAGCCTGCAAGCACGTGGGAACTGACAGTATCCGGCAGCAGCTGCAGCCCACCAGTCCCTTGGTCAGTGCAGTCTGGGGCTGCACAGAGTGGAAGACATGCAGCAGAAGGCAGGCGATCGTGACGCACAGCACAGCCTGCAGGCAAGTCGAGAGACACAAAGATGAGCATTCCATGGCCGGCCACCATTCAGCTTTCCTGTGGCTAGCACAGCATGTCCAGATCACCTGCCTCCCCACTCCCACCTCTGCTTGTGCATGCTGCTTGCACAGGTATTCAACTCACCTGTGTTGTGTGGACTGTTGCCGCTGCCAGACACCGTCGGCCCATACGCACTCGTTGCCTATGCTGGCCACACCCATCCCTTCATCAGGGCTTATTTTTGGGATAGGGGTTATATTAGGCGCACAGGTAAAAACAGGCTAGCCTTATTTTCAGGGTAGGTCATATTTTCCAGGAAACATAGTATCCTGGAAACATATTTTCCTGGAAACATATTTCCAGGAAACATGGAGCCTGAGTGGAGTAGGAGGCTAATGCCTCCTACTAAAGCAGCATTTAACATCCAGCTGCCTGCAATTACTGCGAGTTCAATTCTCACCAGGCTCAAGGTTGACTCAGCCTTCCATCCTTTCTAAGGTGGGTAAAATGAGGACCCGGTTTGTGGGGGCAATAAGCTGACTTTGTATAAAATATACAAAAGTATGAAGGCTATTGCTTAACACATTGTAAGCCGCCCTGAGTCTCCGGAGAAGGGCGGCATATAAATAAATAAAATTTTAAAAAATTCTGCCGTAAGAGGCAGACGAGAAAAATCAGATGGGTAGCAAATTAAACTGGTCAACTTTTTTTTAAAAAAAATATCAAGAAAGGGCTCCCTCTATCTTCTATATACTTCTCTATCCAATAATGTTACTCATTCAGTGTCTCTCCTGGGTAGGTTGCTATTTACAAAACATTTGACAGTATTATTCATGCAGAGGATGGAACAAAAGCAAGAAGCAAGAAGCCTCAACTGAGATTTGTATGGAGATTATTCGGATAATCGGCAGAAACGTTCAATGCATCTAATCCTAATGCTCTGAACACCCCAGAGATATTCTGTAGAGGTAATTCATATACAGAGGCAACAAGGGTTTCAGCATCAACAGCATCAACATTGCAAATTTCTGAACATTTCTCCAGAAAATAATAGGGTCTGTTGTTCCAATTGGAAATAATCTGTGTGCATCTGCAATACCAAGCTGCATCCTTCAGGGGTAGAAAACACTAGAAACAGCTTCTGAGCTAATTCTTTTCAAGGTGAGTCACTTTAAATCACATCCACATGGTTGTGCCCAGGGAACGGGCTATTTCATAGGTGTTGATTTTCCATGTGGGCTTGTTTATGTGCCATCAGGCCATAATTAGGGCAACTAAAATAGGCCATACAGTGAAAGCCAAAGCCTTAGCAAGTATACACAGTACTCACAGATCAGTCACTACATGCAGTTTTGAGCAGTTTTTATGTGTTATGTCGTTCTATTGACAACCAATCTGATTTTCAGAATTTTTCTCATGTTTTTTTTCTGTGTACAGGGAGAGACAAAGAAAAGCTCTGCTGGATCTAATGATTTGTTCATTCCCCACAATAGCCAGTTGGGTGTTTTATAAGCAAAATGGCTTTCTCTTACATTTGCTCTGCAGTCAGACATATTCAGTGCATCTTGCACTTTTCAGCTGTAGCTGAAGGTTCCGTAGAGTAAATTTGGGTACAAATAGTACCAGTAACAGATTGAAGCCATCTAAGTTAATGGTCAGCACTGTATCACCATATCATCTGGCAGCAAATCCCATAAATCGTGTATTATGTTAAGAAGTTAGTTCCTTTTATATATTTCACTGTGTCTTGGGATGACCTTGTGTTATGTCTTCCACACCAGGCATAATTTTGCAAACCTCCATCATGAAATATATCATTTGTGTTAAAATCCCAGTACCTTAATCTAGAAAGAAACATCTGTGTACAGTATCAAGCTTTGCACAAGAAGGTGCTGGAGAGATTCCCCCGTTCATTATCCGTAACCAGGCCTTAATTAAGTTGTTGCACACTTCTTTTAATGGGAGTTCTCTGATACTGTAATTACTAATAATTAGATTTGGCACAAGGTCTAGTTTAAAACTCATTTATTCCATCACTGAAGTGTATTATTTATTGTTATTATTATTAAATTAAATTTGTAAGCCACCCAACTCCCAACCTAATAAGCAGCAGTGCTCTACAGATGATAAGATTTTTGGATCACAATAGTTTTATAAAATTAAAATTAAAAGTACTGAAATAGATACAGAAACTCTAACCTGAAAGATCAGTAAATATGACATCGGAATGCAGCCACAGCTTAATACAGAACATTTAAAAGTTGCAAGTTTTCAGGGTCCAAGGAGTTCTGCACTCGTATGATAATAGCAGGGGTGGGTTCTAAATTTTTTTACTACCGGTTCTGTGGGCGTGGCTTATTTTGTGGGCATGGCTTGATGGTCATGTGACAATTATTTAGGATTTAGCAGAGGTACTGATCTACTAGGCTTTTAACTGCTTGCAGAGCTGTACCGATCTACCCATTTATTTTTTGCAGGCACTGGTCTACCCATTTATTTTTGCAGGCACTGATCTACTCATGTATTTTTTCAGGCACTGATCTACTCATGTATTTTTGCAGGCACCGGTCTACTCATTTGTTTTCTTTTAACACTGATCAGCTGTAGGGCGGCCCTTTGAAGCCCCTCAGCAAGAGTTTAAACAGTTTTTTTCCCTCTAGCCATCAGCTGGGACTCAGGAGGCAGCAATAGATTTGGGGTGGGGCCAAATAAAAGGTAAGAGTAACGCCGGGGGGGGGGGCGGAACCGTCACCACTACCTGCTCCGGAGAACTGGGCCAAACCGGGAGGAACCTACCACTGGATAATAGGTATTCAAGGGTCTGCTGCTTTCTCTTTGTTATACCATATATCACTTTATGTATTATAAAGAACTCCATAATACTATAATCAGAAGTAAGATCTGACAGTTGGTTTTTATTCCAGTAACTTTTTCTTGTTAAAAAAATGTACGTATATTTCTTATCCAAGATTTCAAATATATTCTGCATGGAATTCATAGGGCCCTATTTATATAGTGCTATACTAAATAATTATCTGACTACAAATATAGTAACAGTCATGAGTGTAAATATCAAACGTTCTTATGGAAAACCATTTTTCCAAAGATGAGTGGAAATAATACTTTTATTAAATTCGTAAGTAAAGGTAGTTAAAAGCATAATAAAGAAACAAATCAATAGATCTAGGCTTATTTCTATATCCTTTGACTCTGTCAGCTCCAAATGTTTTGTCAATTTTTTTTAACTAACATGAGAACAAAGTTGATATTTTGAAAGAACAGGGCAATCGTGATAAGAAACTAATGAAACAGCAAACAGTGCCCTTGTATCAAACTGTATTGAAGTATATATATTATAAATCCTAATCTAACCTTATTTGAGAAATTTGAGCTCTAAATCTGAGAACATGGAGAGTTTTACAAGATCTTCAGCATGTCTAAATGTGTAGTGTATATTATGCAGCATAGGATCTGAGGCATAGTGGAGCTTCCATTCAGTTCTATGAGAATTTATACAGGAGACAATAAAATGACTAATCTGGAAACAACAGTTATCATAGTGATTTCCCCAAGGCCGCTCAAATCTTCACAAAGCATTCAAATAAATTGACTTGTGCATCCTTTATATATGATTAAAAGGGGCTTTTCTTGACAATCAATTTCGGAGTGTATTAAGAGAATATAAGGAGTCTACTAATGAAGATCTGAGTCTGTGCCTGGGAAACATGGTTAGCATTAATGGCTTGGACACAGGGATAGCATCGCTAACTATTTTAGTAAGGCATGCATGAACTGCAGTATATTACCAGATAAACTCATATTACCACATCTTGCAAAATCTATCAACAAAACCAGTGCCTGTTTGCATTCAAATATTTATATAGAATTAGTACATTTGTTAATTCTGTATGTAATTCTTTAATATTATCAATTGACATAACACATTACAAAAGCGTATGAAACATACCAATCCTTTTTCTGCTCCTAAGCATCATTTCAACTGCTAGCTGAATACACCAAATGCCACAAGGGAAAATTGCTGCCTTCTTGCATTTCAAGATCCACCCAAGCCTGCAGCCCCATTCACTCTGATTTTTGTACCCTAATATATTGGGTACAAATCAAATGTATTACTGTGGTATCCTATTCAACACTCAATCATTTTCAACTTGTCAACATTAAATGCAGCAGATTTCTAACAGAGAAGGGCAGATGATTTAAGAAAGCACCAAAAGGCATATAATATAGTGTAGCAAAGCGTGCTGGACTGATTATATGGACATCTAGTTGTCAGGCCCCTAAATATGAATGCTGATACCTGAAATGTGGATTATTTTGCAGTCCTGCTCACATATGATGACTCTTTACCACGATAGGAGTAACAGGGAAAAACATACAAAATAAAAAAAACAACCAGTAAACAGTGCTTCAAAAAAAAATAGCCATTCACATATATAATTGTATATACACACACATATACAAGTGATTCACAAAAGATAAAATTTAAAAACTTCTCCCATATTAAGTTCATCTGGAAAATATTGCAACTGTATTGCGTCTACTTCAGAATAATGGGAAGCCATTCCTTTTAAACTTTTATATCTGTGCTTTCACTTGTACCAACAGATATTCAGTTTAAATGAACATCCTTCTGAGAACTACAACAAAAGTTGAGGCCAAAATATGGAATATTTTTAAAAGGTGGAAATCTCAATTCAGGATGGTTTTGCTGTTGTTGATGTTAGTTTTTTATTTGTGTCTAGGAAACCAAGCAATATTTATGCAGCTGTGCTTAGGAGTATGTCAAGAGGAGTGATAGTCTGAGCTGTTTTTTATGTTCTATGCTGGACAGAGATTGTAAAAGATGAAAAGCCATGGTCATCAAGATAAACTCTAATTGAGGACCATAAAGTAGCTGAGGGGTAGAAATCAAGCAGGAAAGGGAGACCGGTGTAGCAATGGCTCAGCCCCTGTGAAAAGGTTCTAGAAGCCTAAAATAGAGATGGAAGTTGATTAGTTGGCAGTGGGGTTTAGGGCAAACATAGCTACTATGTTCTACAATGACCCAAATGCATCCTAGCTTTTTATTTAAAAGCAGTTGTGTGCATGGGCTTTCAGAAGCTGAGGGCTCCAAACTACTTTACCTAAAAGGCTGTAATACAGCAACATACATCAGGGTAATATAGCAGATGTCTATTAAAATAATATTCAGAGTATATCCTGCTGGTTGCCCGTTTTCATTATCAATCACTTCAAAATACTATATATTTCAAGGTTTCTTGACATAATAATTCAGTCCAGAAATTATCATTCTGTTGGTTGTTCACAGGGAAAATAGAAAAGTGAGCTCAAAGGGGAAATGCATCTCATTTAAATCAAGTTTAGGACATTCCAGTGGTTCTTGAAGGAAAAAATCAGAAAGGATCATTCTACATAAAGAACAACTTAAAAGGGATTTAACCAGTATACAGGTAATCTTTGGATTATGATGAAAATTGGGACTGGGTAGGGGGTGTTGCAGGATAGTGAAAGAGCGGGAGCGACTTACTGGAGCAACTGGCAACTTTCCTTGCTGGCTTCCCTATGAAGTCAACAGGAAAGTTGCAAATAGCAATTCTATAACATGGTTCCTGGTGATGTTGTATCACAAGCCAGACACCCAGAAGCTTAGATTGCAATTGTGTGTTACAAGGGTGGTACAATGGCCAAAACGTCTTGAGGACCAGTCGTATTTTCATTTTTTCAGTACCGCCCAAACTCTGAACAATGACTGAATGAAGGGATATAAATGGAGGATTTCCTATATTGTGCTTGATTTTTTTTCTAACGAGTAACTGTTGGGAAAATGATCTTCTGTAGCACTCAGGTTACCCAATCCATACCAAACATCTACCGTATTCACTCCAATCAAATCATCCATGCTGGAATGACAGAGTCTGCTTCTTCAAAATACTGCAATTAGAACATTTCCCTGTTTAATACAGAAATTCTAGTACAATGGATACTTCCAAATATGAAGAGGTCAGTAACAAAAGTAAGCATTTTCAATAAACAATAACATTTTGCACATGTCCACAATATTTGTTTGCTTTGAGAACAAAGAAGCAAGGGTGTGCAATACCTAATTTGCACACCAATAGAAACATTACTAGTATAGAAATCTCAACACTGATTACATTTGCATTTGTATATAAACATGATTTGCAGGATATATTGAATAATCAAATAATATTGACATGTCACATAATAATACTGAGAGACATTTATTGCCAGTCAAGGCAACTGATAAAAATTGTGATATACTCTGGAGTCCAACAGATTAAAAAACAGAACTAGTTGCCACTAGAAGAATGCCCTGCTTTTAGTACCGTCTCATACGGCATTTTTTTAAAAGCTGTTGGGAGTGACCATGATGATTCTTTCGGATGGTGGATCGATTCTGGCTCCAGAGTCAGTTCTGGTGGGTCACAGGCGGATCAGGGTTTGATGCATCTATGTGGATAGATAAAGCTGCTAGAACACAACAATAAAGAGTGAAGAAAATACAGTGAAAAGTAATGCCAAACAGATTAAAAAATTTACCATTTTTAATGTCAAGATTTATGTGCCAAACCCCACCATTTATCTGTTCCTGTTGTTACTAATTAATTTCCTTTCAACCATTAATTTCTTTTCAACCAGTTTGGGATGAGGGTTGAGGAAAACTACTAAAATACTTTTAAGTTTCTGCAACAATATTTCACTGCCTGGTTCTTTTTTTTTTAAATGTACTTGCAAGCCACACTTCACTGATATATGTTTTGCTCTCTGATCAATATATTCTGTCCAGCCGGTCACTACACAAACATCAGTAAAACATCATTTTGCCAGACTGCAAAATGCAAGAAGAAAAAATCAAACCATTCACAGCTCCTATGAATTAACTCACTCTAGAATAGTGTTTCTCAACCTCTGAATGCTGCCAGGAGAATTTAAGATCCACACATCTTAAACTTGCAGAGTTGGAAAACACTGCGCTAGAGCTTTTGAAAATCACTTCTGAACTCACACTAGAGAGGTCTGATAGTTACAGCAAATCTCCCTGTTATTACACATTGTGATAGTGAAACACACCAGTTAGACTTTTAGCTATACAATTTGGGATGAACACCCTTTGAATGGTATTGAAGCAGCTCTTGGATGAGAAGTAAAACATGTTCAAAGAAAAAACAAGAAAGTCCAGTTGCCTCCTGAAAAAGCACCTTTGGGACAACCATGACCTGGATGACTGAGAATCTCTACAGACTTCCTGTTTTATGTATTAATATATCCAGGGTTGTGCTTGTTTTGTGCCCAGTTGAAAAAACTGGATTTTGTAGCCAAAATAATCAAAATTCTATGATGAAAATAGTGAGGAACTATCTGCAGTCTTCTCTGCTCCAAAGATCATTCAAAAACATCTACTGTGCATATAAAAAAGCAGGATAAGTCCCTTGTTGAATCTACTTTACGAATAGTAATAGGATTCAGACTAAAGACCGTAAGTATCTTCTAGGCAGCGTGGAACAATTTGTCTGCCAAGAAAATGGGACAAGATGGAAGAAACTCTTCAGGCTATTGGTGAGGCAGCCTAACCTATGCTCGGTGCCCATCCATATCACCGGAAAAGGATCAAAGAGAGAACTAGCAATGTATCTTTTTTTTAATCCATTGAGAAGAAAAGTCAAAGATAGGTAAAGATCATACAGACAGAGATAAAGGACCATATATGAATTCAGTACCTTCATAATTACATCACTGAACAATGAACAAATACAAGCTCAACTCCTAGGTCTAATATTGTGAAGTACGTAGATAAACTATCATTCTGGGCCCCACCAGCTGACACTTCCTGGATACAATAGTACCCAGAGCATGTCCTTCTTGCTGTTCAGGTAGGGCAAGCATAAACTGGGGAGAGACAGTTTCATAAGTAAACCAGTCCTAAGCTATGAAGGGCTTAGCCTATCTCTTCTGGCCAGATCTTTATAGGCTGGTGGCTCCATCTTAAAGGCCAGAAAGCTGGATTGCTGGGAACCTTGATTTCAACATGCTGAAGGTTTAAGTCAGGTTTGTTTGCAATAAAGCCAACCACAAATTGATGGTGAATGAGATAGCAGACTTTGGGAGCACACATTTCTGAAACCTGGTCAGAAGGCGGCAACGAACGGTGTCACCTTGCCTAAAATCTGATCAGCTATGTAACAAACCCTTTATCGGATTTGAAGAAAGCCAGGGATGGGGGTGGCCAAAGATTCCATTCTCAAGATACTGAGGTGGGAGTGCCTATCTGTTATGCTGGAATCCAGAGAAGTTTGGAATCTTACTGATATATCAGCCATCCTGCTGCCCAGCAGGCTTCCTCACCGGACTGCTGGAATTGGTCTCAGAACTGGTGTGGAGAAACACTTATCTTTTGATGAGGGACTTCAACCTCCTACTTTGGAAACTGGCTCCAGTAAGGTCTGGGAGTTCATGGCCTCCAGGACAGTCATGAGTTTCTCTCACGTAATCTCAAGAGTTAATAAAGATGGGTAGTCATACATTAAACCTCATCAGCAGATCTGGTAATGGAGTAATTTTCTACTTCCCCATAGCTATAACCATTTATTTGAATTTTGGGGGGGGGGGGGAGGGGGTTTGCAGGAAACCACCCCCAAATGGCAGAGACTGGCAAAAAAATTATAGTGAATCATGGTCACGTGACTACACAATGCTGCAACCAGTCAAAAAGCTGAGCCACCTGATGTACAGTCATGTGACTCCAGGGAGCAATGTGATCATTTATGATAGCCAGGTATGCTTTATGGGCCATGAAGCACCCATTCTATGGTCATCATAACTTCAAGTGATTGTAAAATGACCCATCTTTAAGAAAGGATTACCTGTATCCAAGACATTAAAAAAAGGGGAAAAAATAGTCAGGTCCATATAAATAGTATACCATTACATTTAATTAAGGTTTTAAAAGAGAGAGAATTGTAGATTGACGCTTTCCCTTCCACCATAGAATGAGGGCAGCATCTTCAGTAGACTGACTATTACTATCTAAATTCAGTCAAAATTCAGCAAAACTTTCCATAGATGGGGGAGGGAAAGGGCCTATGACAGAGGAAGATTTGTTGCTGCATGTTTAAGAAAGAAGCTAAATTCATCACAATGACAGGGCAGAGTGTTGGCAGAGATTTGAGCTATTTATTCTTTTAGGAAAATCCTATAAAGAATGACATGAGGAAGCCTCTATCTGCAGTCTTGTTCATCACGTTGGTGAGGAGTCTGATAACAGATGTATGCAGTAGCATGATTTAGTGCCGGGAGCTGGCCCCTGATGTGTATTAATACAGCAGCAAAGCGGAACAAGCTTCTCTTCATCACTCATCTCTATAAAAGAGGTGGAATCCGAGATGGCCTGATGTTAGGCAGAGCAAGCCCATTTGTTCTGCTGACTGATGGAGCCAGCTCAGGCTGTGTCCTTCACCTCTGTGGGGCACTCAGGTTGCATAAAGGAGTTCACTGAAGCAGGACCTGGTCAACAAGTGAGTTGAGAGCAGTGGAGCTTGGACGGAGATCTGTGCTGAAGGAACATCCTTGCCTGCATAGACTCCCTGAACTGAAACCTGGGTCTGAATTCTGATTCATGATAATCTTTTACTGAAGACACAAGAATTCATCAAAAGAAAACTGCATCCTTGGTGAAAGAAAGTTGCCGTTCATAACCTAATCGGAGCAACTATCCAATGAATGCTGACTGAAATCAAGAGAGGGAGGGAGGGAGGGAGAGGGAGGGGGAGAGAGAGAGAGAGAGAGAGAAGGAAGGATTCTCCAATAACTAGGGATGCTCATGTATTTTGCTTTCTTGGAATAACAAAGCATTCAGTTACACTTTTTAAAAAAAGAGGTTCACTTATGACCATAGAAAATGCCCTCCAAAAAAATCAGAAACAAAAGAGATCTCCAAATTAGTTTTTCAGGCAGAGTTTATACATTCTGTCTTGTCTGTCTTTCTTGCCTTGCACTCTGTTCCAGTGCTATTGCTACAACTACCACTTTTGGCTTATTTGGCTTGCTCCTTGCTGTAGCTTTAGAAAGTTATACAAAGATGCCTGTCTTGACAGGAATTTGGGCACTAGTGATGGTGACAGATTACTTTTTTATTGGGGAGGGTTTTCATTGTGGTTGGGGTAGATCTGATTTATGAGGTTCTGGTTTTATGGGGAGTGACAGGATATTTGGATTTTATGTTACGCATGATACTGTAAGCCATCTGAGTCATTGTGATTGAGTGATATAAATCTAAGTAATATATGAATCAAACAAACTGCAGCAGGAAAGGTTTTAGTTCATTTCCCCGTAATGTCTTCTTTTCACGTAAACTATACTCTTTAGAGGTAGTTTGGCATGATCAAAATATAATAGCCTCTGTATCATCATTTTTTGCCCTAAAAGCAGAAATCTTCAATTTACATTAAATGTTAGGCATCTGTCCTTTTCTTGGATTCCTTCCGTCTCTCTCCCCTTCTCCATTCCTCAGCTGGGTTTTGATGGTGGTTTGAATTTCACCAGCAGAATTATAAAATTGGATACACCATGAATACATATGAAGTTTAAATCTTTCCTCAGCCATGTAAACTCACTCAGCAACTTTGTCCAATTCAACACTATTATACCGATAATCCTCAATTTATGATAAATCACTTAATGACATTCAAATTATGACAGCCTCGGAAAAAATTACTTATGACCCATCCCAAAGTTATAACTGTCATACTACCCATAGCCATGTGATTAGACTTCAGGTATTTGCAATCACCTTGCATTTATGACTTATTGCAGCATCCTGCAATCACATGATTACATTTTGAGAATTTTTTGGAATTTTCTCTAGGCTGCTCTGCTTGTGTTCTGATGTCATCTGAAATCACATCATGCTATTAACAGAATCCATGATTGATAAATCACAATGGCTGGCATTGCATAACATAGTTAACCAAAGTGAAATAGATCACATACAGTAACTGCGTACAATGTATAAACCTGGCACAGATTTCTTGGCATGAATGGTATGTTTTGTGAGCAGAAAATCCAACAAAAATGTAATAAACAAGTACCGAAAAAGTATATCTTCACTGGGAACAGATATCTGCATTATATAAATCATTATTTATTAATTTTTTCCAACCTATCCAAGTCATAGGGATGGCATTGCACAATATGGACTACTGTAATGCTCTCTACATGGGGCTCCCCTTGAAGAGAACCCATAGGCTCCAGCTGGTCCAGAATGTAGCCGCGCGGGTGAGTTGCACCCATGTAACACCTCTCCTGCGCAAGCTAGACTGGCTCCCAGTGGTCTTCCGGGTGCGATTCAAGGTGTTAGTCATCACCTTTAAAGCGCTCCATGGCTTAGGACCTGGGTACCTACGAGACCGTCTTCTGCCACCAATAGCCTCCCACCGACCAGTTCGTTCTCACAGGGAGGGACTACTCATGGTACCGTCAGTCAAACTATATCGACTGGTGACTCCCAGGGGGAGGGCCTTCTCTGTGAGGGCTCCAACCCTTTGGAATGAACTGCCCCCGAAGATATGGAACATCCCTGATCTCCGTGCTTTCCGCCATGCCCTCAAGACCCTGTTGTTCCAACAGGCGGGGCTAAACATATGAACATGTGAATGATTTTTTAAAATGTTATCTAATTCTGGGTTTTATTTAATTGACCAAACTAAGTAATAATTTTAATTAGCAATTTTATGATGTTTGTATGTTTAATATAATTAATAATAAATAAATAAAATATATTTAGGCTATCCCTGACCCTGAATATTTTAAATCTAAGTTTCTCCTAAACACAGTAAGGACATTAACAAATTCTATGGCTGAAAATGTAGACTTCTTGATACTGCAGAGTCCTTGGTAGTGTCACATAAAGGAACTTCACCAGCATTTTTCATATGTTATTTTTTATCTCAGTTTTTTCAAAATATTTGCTCATTGATGGTAATGTATTTCATAATATAAAATGATTTTATTAAATTGGGTCTTTTTAAAAAAAAGATAGGCACCATGCAAAATAAATTACAGAAGTCTAAAATATGTGGAGGACACCAGATTGGGAAAGACTTGCCTAGAATCCCTTGGGGTATCATCATGCTTCCTGTACCAAGCACGTAAGAACTAGCACTGTACTTTCAAACACAATATAATTTTGCCTACTCAGAATGATGCTCTTCAGTCAAAGTGCCCAGATACTGACATAAAAAAGCCATAAATATCCTATCTTTCTAAATCAAAATCTTTCTAAGGAACCACAACTGGTGGCTGGACAGGTTAATAATGCAATCTGAAAGGAAAACAAAAACAAATTTTGTGGGAAGGAACACCACATTGTACAGTCTGAATTCTATAAAATGAGTCAGGTTTGTATACATACAACTTACCCATCTTTTACTATACAAAATAATTTGCCTCTGTGAGCTACAACATGCTGGGAAGGCTCCAATTACTGCTGACATCTGCATTTTCATCAGGCACTTCTCAAACATTTGCAAACTAACAGTTACTACCAAAAGGACAGTTTCCAATATTAAATTTGGCATTTGTGTACAACAAATGAAAACTTTATATAATATTGCCATAAGATGCCTGCTTTTTAATATGGTCAAAAACAGTTGAAAAGGCAGATCTCTGATCTTCTCATGAATTTCAAATAATTTCTCCTCCAAAATTGCCACAGTCCAAATCACTAACTACTGAAGAAAGTTTTACCTGAGTTGGGGCTGGAAAGTGAGGCTGTTGCCATGACTGGTTTGCGTTTCCTCTTGATGTCCCTTGAGCACGGTGGTCCCAGGTGTATATTAGTCTGCCTAAAGAATGAATAAACTATACCAATTAGAAAAAGAAGCCAACAAGTATCACACTGATGGTCTTTTAACAGGAAATGCGTCAGCCAGATAATTTTTAATTAGCATTTACCCTGCACTATTTTTATAATATAAGAACAATTCTTTTTTTTGATTGATCTATTTTATACCCTGGTTCTCTGCTGAGCAGTGAATGCAGCAAACAAAACTTTAAAAGCTTTTAAAAAATCAAAAACATAGATGAAAGCTAACAATCTAATTATGTGTATGGAGAGTCTCAGTCATCCAGGTAGTTCAGCTCTCGGAGCTGAAGAAGCTTCTTGGATGAGAAGCGAAACATCGTCAAATAAAAACAAAAAAATCCAGTTGCCTCTTGAAAAAGGCTTAGCGCATTGTAAGCCGCCCTGAGTCTCCGGAGAAGGGCGGCATATAAATCAAATTTTTTTTAAAAAAAGCACCTTTGGGATAACAAGTTCCCTTTCTTTTGCGGGGTTTTACTATACTGTATACTGTTAGCATACAGTATAGTAAAACTCCACAAAAGAAAGGGAACTTGACAGATATTCTACATTCCTGAGGGAGCAGGAAGCAAAAGCAACCTTACACGAAATGTTTTCCATAACATTTCCAAAGAGCAGAAATACTGTACATTTCCTATCTTATGAAAAAACAATGATTTTTGTTAGAAAAGAAAACTAGATTGAATATTTATAGTTAAATTATCTGGCTTGGAAAATGTTCTTCCACATTTATGCTAAAGGTAACTTAAGGCGAAAAAGGCATAAGCTCAAAGAATGCAAAAGAGTTACATGTGTTTAACTAGAGATAAAAGGCTAGGACAAGGGCTTCAGAAAGAAAAGAAGAAGAAATAGCCTTCACTAATCTATCTATTAGAATCAAACAATAAGTATATGATTGACAGAATTATGAAGTATTAGAAAAGACCAGACCCTTTCCTGATGCAATGGTCTAACCCAAAGGAACTGCTATAGGGCAACATCATAGGCTAATCCACAACAAATGCAGATTCAAAATTTTTGATAACGTTTACCGCACAATAATAAAGCAGCACATTCAAGCCCTTTTACTTTAAGATACTGAAGTACCCACTGCCTTTTGTTACAGCTGTGCTCTCCGTTTTAAGCACAATGCATATTTAGACTGCAAATGAAACAGCTAGATAGAAATCAATTTGTTTCACAAGTGGCTCCCTTACTCCACATATTAAGTTCTGTGATGCAAAAGACAATGTGCTGAAGTTTTTAATTATGCTCCTTTGTGGTAATATAGAAGCATCTGCCCTATATACCTTCACTGTTAGACCAGATAATTATTATTCACGCCTGGCTTAGTCCTGACATCAAAAAATAGGACAGTACTATGAGTGATAGACATGTATATCCCTCTTAAACAAGACATTGATTTTGATACAACTTATAGATTTATAGTAGTCCTATTAAAAGCAGTGGAGGAAAAATAATCACAAATTTCAGCTAATCTACTTTAAATATGGTCATTCAATGCACAGTGTTTTGCCTCATTTTAGGTGGCAAAATGATACTAAGAAAGTCCTGGGAATATTAACATACAGTTTATGGTTGGTTTATGGTTTATTTGATTTATATACAATTATCAACAAAGGAAAGTGAAATATAAATGTGGTAAGATGAGATAATGCTAAAAACATTTTGCTGAAACAAAAAAAAGTAACTAGTTAAGTAAACATACAGCAGGTTATAAATTTTGTAGCTATTTATTTATTCTTTTCTTTATGGCTAATAAATCAAGAGTCTATTGATCTCCGGCTTGGACTAATAATGTGTTCAGTGTTTATTTCAAGCCTACATTGCACTACACAGAGAAACACAAGGCTTATTCCACTTCTGCCTGCATCCCAAGTGTCCTCGGTATGACAGATTGTATCTCAAGTTTACAGTGTGGAAAATTAATGCACAGTCTCCAGCCTACACTCTCTTGCCTACTTTTGCTATCCTCAAAGTAATAACAGCAGCAATGGCTATTGACAACAAGCATAGTCTGAATTCAGATGTCCTGCTTTCAACTGTAAGGAAGGAGTCTTGATGTTTAGCAGAGGAAGAATACAATAAAGCTGTCAACTTCAAACCAAACCTGGCAGAAGCCATTTTGTTGGTTCTCAGTTGCTACACGGTGTTGGGGGGGGGAGCAGGAATGCACTGCCAGACACAACACCGCTCTATCTCATGGGACCCAAGGTCTTCTCCACAGGTGTCGGATGAGATTGAAGAGCAGTGCCTAGGGTGCCTGCCAATGAACCTAATTGGACAATGTGACCTGTGACACTTGGGGAGGGGATCATTTATTATTTTAACTGTATTGAAACCGCGGGAAATATTCAGAGTTGGTTTTACATTTAATCGTGCCAATATGATGTGCCCAATAAAGAAGTTATTTGAGAGAGATCTGAATTTCAGAGTTCTGATTTGCTTGGGCTCATTAGTCGGAATCTTGACAAAATCATTTCTATTAGATTTAAACATATTTGGTCTATTAATAGATGGGCTGAAGAGAAATGGAGATATCCACCACTGAACATATTCACTGTTCTGATAATTAACTACATTCTTATGCTACTCAAGAGAATTAGCACACTGCCAATTGCCGGAAAAACAAATAAAGCCCTAGCATTGGGCCAGAATATCAACCTCTCTAAACAATAAGAATCATTTAGAAGTTATGTTTCATTGCAAATACAGTACTCAGAATGATAATCACACAAAGTATTCCATTGGAAGCAAGAAATAAGTCCTTTCATAATGAAATATTGAACCTGAGCAACACTATTTTTTTTCCAAAGATCCAAGATATACACCCTTTAAATCTACATACATCCAAATGCATAGAAATGAAGAGTCTATAATTAACTCACAAGCAAAAAGCAGAACGTTAGACATTACAAAAATAATTCTTCCTTAATTTTCTACCAGAAAGCACCCAAAGCAGAATTGAAATATTTTAAATTTGAATTATATCAACTGTACTAATGGAATTGCGCTACAAAAAGGTGTAATACAGGATAACCGGTTGTCTTTTAAACAACTTATTCAGCTCTCTTCGTGGAAAAGAACCATTAAGAAGAAATACTTCCTATCAAGGGTATTGGATTGACAGTATTCAGCTCAGCTATTGCTGTTGTACACATTGCATCCACAGCAGGCAGCATAAAAGATACCTTTTCTAAGCCTTGGGGTACCACCTGGGGCTATTTCTGATGCCTTCAAAGGTCAAAGTTAATAGTGAGAACAGAGCTCTTCTGCCTCTTTGAAATGACACCAGATAGCTGAAAAATCATGTCTGATCTGCACACTGCACATAGAAACCAGTGTTCATCCAATCAATTCAATAATCACCTATCTGTATCGAAGAAATAGCTCATTATACAGCATGGACAAGTGCCCAGGTATAAAATTACATCTAATTCAAAAGCTTGTCTACTCCAGAATGGCAAATAAAATGCCTTAGTGAAACAAAAATTCCACCTTTTTCCTCCTGCCCCTTAACTCAGCCATATAAAACTAATAATCAAAATGTATGGGTAATTAATTAACAATTACCCGTGTGATTAATGCCTTCCACCTTTGCAGTATGTATCATAGTTCTACCATCTAAAAGACCTACCTGCAGGGACAAGTGAAGAATTTTTCTGAGTGGCTAAACAATTAATACCTTCCTTTAGACCAGAGACATTTTCCAGAGTACTGAAAAATACTTAATGTCTGACTCAGTACAAAAGTAATTGTCCCAGGGATTCATTTCATTGCCTACACTGACAGAGCCAAATGTTCATATTATCTTCACCTACTGGGCATTCAACTAGCCATCCAATGAGTCCAAAATTTTACTTTTCTCTGTTTTCTAAGTAAAAGATCTCAACAGGCACTGACTCTGCTTGGGAATTTACCATTAAGCATGGTAATTTTATTCATTTATTTATTACATTTATTATGGCCATAATCTCACAAAAAATTACTCTGGATGACATACAAAAATTTATTAAAACAATGAATTTATAAAAACAATCATTATTAAAATTACAAACCAGTCTTTATTTAAATATAAAAACCACATGGCCCAGGAGGGAGTGAATAGCCACAGTGAGGGAGCCATCTAAACATTTCACTGGTCCTTTGGGATTCCCATAGCCAGGTCTTAAGGGACATCCTGAACACTAACAAGGATGGCGCTAACTCACTTCTCGTGAGCGTTGGCTCATCAGAGCTTTAGCAAAGGGGTCCCCAACCCCTGGTCTGAGGACCGTCATCGGTCCACAGCATGCCAGAAACAGGACGGCACAAACAAGCAAATCCCTATCTGTGGGATGCAGGTAGCATGTAAAACCATGCTCCCTCCAGTCCACGGAAAAACCTCTCTCCATGGAACAGGTCCCCGGTGCCCAAAGGTTGGGGGCCACTGCTTTAGCACACTATTTGTGTAAAGGAAAGCTGCAATCACTCTCAAAAGGGGGCATTCCATTATTAGACAATGCTCAGTATCATGCGGAGGAAAAAAAATAAAATCTGCTATCACAATGAGGTTCATATATTTCAAAACCAAAAAATAATGCACTGAGCAAAAGTGCTCAGTGCCAACTTCTTCATGTTTTCTACTCCAGAGCACAGTCAAAACAGAAGTTATGATAGGCAAGCATGATTAGTAAATGCTTTGTGCCCTTAAAGAGCAGCAATTACAGGCATGTGAAGAGAAGGAAAAGAAGCCCCTGAGTTGCTCTTCGTCACATGCCTCCCGAGAGGCAGCAGGCCATTAAAATTCCATGATGTAGAATCAAAAACAGCCTGGGAACAGCCAGGAGGCAATACAGCAAATTAATATACCAACCATCTCCAGGGAAAGAGACAAAAAATGCAGAAAACTCTCTTCACGTTGGAAAATAAAATTATACTACTAATGATAACAGCCACCAAACACACAGACACAGAGTACTTCTAATGATGGGTGTGGAATTCCCAGTGCTGCTTCTAATGCTTTGAGAGAAGTCTCAACACATCACAGACAGAAATCTAGAAAAGAAATCTTGCTATAGTACAATTTATACAGTCTTTTAACTGCATCTTCCAAGGAAACCTCAACAAAGCCATCTCCTTGACACTAAAGAGCTCCTCCTTGCACACTTGTGGCCTCATATGCAACACTCTAGCTGGCGGCTCTGTTTAAATGAAGCAGTGGGTTACCAGGTAATCACTACGCTACCAAAATAAACTGAATCATAAACCATTTTAGAGGCAAAGAAAATATGGGCTATGATACACGGCTCCCTCCCCCCAGGATCTGCTTGACAGCAGTACTTCCAGTAATAGAATACATCTGCAAAGGCAGACAGAACTAGCAAAAAATAAAATAGAAATGGCAGTCTAAAAAAATAGGGAAACAAATTGGTAAAATAGAGTGGGATAGAGAATTGCAACCAAAACTAACTGCGATTTCTGAAAATTATTTATTCATGTTTCTTTCATTTGGTGGAAGTGGAAAATCATTTACTTATTTAACTGAGAAAGACTATGCTAAATATAGTGTTATTTGGAGGAAAAACTGAATAATTTGTACTTTTAATTGAAAATTCAAATTCTTACAAGAGAGATAAATAGAAATAGAATATAGTACATGAAGTGATGAGTAAAATGCAACAAATTTGGAGACTGAAATTTGGTTTATCTATTTTAATTAAGTAAACTAACTTGATATTCTTTCCTTTTCTAGCATCTTGATCTTTAGTCCCTTCAACTAATGCCTTAGAACTTGAATTCTTTTCACTTTTTCTTTGTCTCTTTTCACAAAATTCCTTTTTAAAAATCCAATATAGGAAAATTGTCCAGGTCACTCTCTGGATTTCTTATTGTATATCCCTTTTAATCATTAAGACATCAGCAGGTTTCTTTTGTATATGCTGTGTAGTATCTTTTTCCATGTCATTCTTGTAGTCTGCCATTTTTAAATCCACTTTCAAATCAGTCTTAAACTTGTCAGATAAAAGTTGTCCCTCTTCCATAACAAACTTTAAGCATAATCTATCTATATCTTAAAATTAATTTCTGGGTCCAATGTTCAAAAATATCCTACAGTATGTCCAATGTTAAAATATTTTGCTTCATTCTGTATTTGTAAGTCAAATTTAAGTGATATTCTCATTTGATTGTAATTTTTAGTTGCTTCTAGTTCCCTCTAGTGTCCAATTTTAAAAGTCTAATCTCATGTGTTTTTTTTAATTCAAAACAAAGGCATTTTCCCACAGGAAAGATTCCTATAATCAATTCCCAAATCTTTTTTTTCTTCAAATTTATCTGGAGCCTTATTCCATTTGTAACTTTCTAAAAACAAAGTTTTAATCACCCTTTTGCTGTTTATTAAAAAAAAAAACACCGAGTCTATATATTTAAAACTTATTTTCCTAAGGAGAAAACTCACCCAGTAGTGAAAAGCTTGTCAATCCAAATAAGTGAAATAAGTTCCTAATAAGTGAAAAGCGGTTAACAAGGTAATTTCTAAAAGTGATTAGAAAAGGAGATATATGAAACTAGTGTCTTTTTAACAGTGCCAACTGTGTTTTGAACTAGATGGCTATTTCCTCATCTCGCAGATCTCTAAACTGGCCAGGCACTGCTGTCTTGCAGTCTCGTCATGAGCAGCAACTGTCTGGAGTACTTCTGGGTGATGTCAAGTCCTCTCCTTGTCTGAAAAGGAATTATGAAGAGCCGGTCTACTTGCTGGCTTTTCATGCCATATGGTCATCAGCTCCACTGTTCATGGAGCCATTTTTTTCCTGCCATTTCTTCCCAAAAAGTCATACTGTAGGCCTTATAAATTAAAACAGCTAAACTAATTCTTGAATCTTATTGCTTGTTCCCTATCCCTTGGTTTTTGTAACATCTTGTCAACTGAACAGTTCTTTAAAACTGTACGCATTTTGATCAAATAATGATTATAAATATTTGGTTGGTCCTAATAAAGGTACATCCCATGGTGTTTTCTCCCCATAGAGCAGGGGTGTCAAACACGTGGCCCATGGGCCGGATTGGCCTGCAATAGGCCCAAGTTATCCCACAGGACTGTCCCAGAGATGGCGAGGGACCGTCCCATGCCATCCTCTGCTCATCCAGTCGGCCACGATAACTAGACCATGACCACCCCAGCCCCCTCAAGAGCAAATTAAATCCTGATACGGCCCACGATGGGATAGAGTTTGACATTCCTGCCATAAAAGTAATGGCTATGAATATGATTGTGTTTCATTATAGTGAGTGCTTTTAATGCTTTCTTATACAAAGCTCTTTGACTTTTATTCTTGTTAATTTTTTTTAATTTTTTTTTAAAAAAAATTATATTTATATGCCACTCTTCTCCGGAGACTCAGGGCGGCTTACAATGCGTTAAGCAATAGCCTTCCTACTTTTGTATATTTATACAAAGTCAGCTTATTGCCCCCACAAACCAGGTCCTCATTTTACCCACCTTAGAAAGGATGGAAGGCTGAGTCAACCTTAAGCCTGGTGAGATTAGAACTCGCAGTAATTGCAGGCAGCTGGATGTTAAATGCTGCCTTAGTAGGAGGCATAATCCTGTATTTACTTTCATGATTATTATTCATCTTGGATAGCCATCCAAGATTCTCTTCAGAAATGGTAGAATTGAAATTTTGGACAAATATACTGTATGTTTTCAGACTTATATGTTCCAAAACTAACAAAAAAAGTATCATTCTATGTAAAGCATGTGATTACCTGGCTGAGCACCGTGCTGGTGAGCATCTTCGATGTGAAGCATCAGCAAGAACATCCATGGAATACAGTGGAGATAATGGGCTGAACTATAAATTTAAAACACAGGCAGTTAATAACATGCCAAGTTATATTATCTGAAAAAAGATGCTTAAATTCAATCCTACACAGCGTATGATCATTTATGGCATCCTGTATAGGGAACTCTGAGTCAATCCCACATCTACCAATTGTATGTCTAATATACCAGCCCAAACTGAGAACCAGTTGAGAACCAAATGTTTTCTCCTGTTTTAAGATACATGAGGAATTGGGATTTATCTTCACAACCCAGATCTCCAAGATATCTCCAAAGTATTGGAAAATATTCTTTATTTGGCTATCAAGCCTATTCTCATTTGTACACGGTTTCTTATGTATCTGTTAACAACCTTGTCATGAACCCTAGGGACGCAGTGGCTCAGTGGCCAAGACACTGAGCTTGTCGATTGAAAGGTCAGCGGTTCAGCGGTTCGAATCCCTAGTGCCGTATAACGGGGTGAGTTCCCATTACTTGTCCCAGCTTCTGCCAACCTAGCAGTTCGAAAGCACGTAAAAAAATGCAAATAGAAAAATAGGGACCACCTTTGGTGGGAAGGTAACAGCGTTTCGTGTGCCTTTGGTGTTTAGTCATGCCGGCCACATGACCACGGAGATGTCTTCAGACAGCACTGGCTCTTCGGCTTTGAAACGGAGATGAGCACCGCCCCTTAAAGTTGGGAATGACTAGCACATATGTACGAGGGGAACTTTACCTTTACCGTGAACCCTGACAGCTTGGAAACTGTCATAAATGTCTCTTTAATATTACAAACAGACAACTGACGTAGCGACATAATGTAACAGCAGAAGCTGTTATTAAGAATGACATAAGGAACAGAATGTATTAGCTTTACCAGCAGAATAAATTATTTATTAGAAACAATTAAAAAGGCATACTCTATTTATTATTCATTTATTGTATTTGAGCTATTGGAATACCAAAACTTATTCACCGATAAGATTTTCTTCTTGAACACAAGGCAGTGACTGAAGTTCTTTTAAAAGCTGTGAGCTGTTCAAACATTAAGCAAAGTAAGTGGCACAGCCCTCCTTAGAGAAGAGTCAATAGAGTAGCATATTCTTGTATGTTAAAAACTTTTCTCTGTGTGTATATTAGAAGCAGATTACCTTAGCTATTTCTATTTGAGAAGTCAAATTTGCATATTCATTTGGAGATTTCAAGATGGGAAATCATTCAAATATGCAATTCCCAACTGCCTTACTTAATTTTTAGATCAACTCAATCTTCAGAAATGCTTTCTGACAAAAGACAGTGATGAAAAACATAAACTGCAATAGAACAAGATCATATTACAAACTCCATCTTCATTAGTCCTGCAAATGTTAATGTTAATGCCTTTTTCGATCTCTTTCCTATTTAACTCTGTCAACATTTAACTTCTCTCTCAAAAAAACACCCTGTTTTAACTTTGAAGACAACATTCTTCAGTTATTACAAGATCTTTCTACCAAGGAAGCATAAAATGTAACAAAAACAACTACAAAACTAAATGCTCAAGCCTACTATAATTAAATAATCCCATTAAATTAGATTATTTGATCACAGAATTTTATATATCCAAACATATGGTAAAGAGGACAATCCCTCAGATTCATAAAGGAACTCTCCTTTCCTTTGCATCTGTCTGTCTCTGTCTAGAAAGCACAAATTCACTCAAAAAAGGTCTGATAATAGTAGCTGACTTTCAACATTCCTAGGTATGTAAAACAAAAGTGAGTTTGGAAAGAGAGTGGAAAAAATTGGAAATTTTAATATTATTTTGAGTGAAACAAAACAGGTTGGTACTGAACAGGGACAAGCACGGTTGATTCAAAACTGAAAATGAGAGCTGCTTTTCCATTAAAAGATGAAATATGATTTCATTTTACTAGTATAAGTGGTACACACTCAGAAATTAAACACTTACACAGGCATAATTTTGTTGAGATTTCAACATCAGTAGGCATCAATATGTTTATAAAACAATATCATAACTAAAATTCCCGTTTCTCTGCTTCACAATTGTATGTAAGTAGGTATTAGCGTGACTGAAAATGTAGCTATAAAATATGGTAAGAGAGTGAAAAATTAGGAGACTGCATAGAGACTGAAAAGTCATAAATACAGAAGAATTGACAGAAACATGCAAATAACATATGCAGCTACAAAGAAAATTGTAGAAAGCTAACATTCTGGGGTTCTATTTGGTACAAGGAGCCATAGTGGTCTGCTGGACCAAAAAATGGGGCTGCCTTACCTCGTGGACCCAGGCTGCAATGTGGAAGAAATTGGAAGCCAGCACTTTGTTCTTTCTAGAGAGATAGAAATCAAATGAGAGAATATACAAAGTAGAGCCAGCTTACCTGGTTGCGATCTCTCATTCCCATTGATGGCAACCAGAAACTAGAGAGAGATGGTAGGAGAGAGAAGTTGAACGGAGCAGGAGAATAGAGTTGGAAGAAATGAGGAGACAAAAAAAATGGATGCATAAAGAAGAAGAGAAAAAGATTAAACATCCATGTTAGGCAGATTTGCTAAAGTTAGTTATAAGTCAATAGGAATTAATCTAAATATTAATGGAAGACAGAAAATTCAATCCAATGGAGCACATCCACAGGAAGCCACATTATCTTTAACACTCACCCAAGATGAGGGCATTAGGGTATTACAAATACCCTGATTTCCTTTTAGAAAGAGAAATTTCAGTATATCGCCCATCAAAAATATATTGATTAGGATGGACTAAAGCCAGGAAAATATAATTTCAAAAATGGTGAAATTTTTACTACTAAGTTATCCTTTCTATTACAACTGTGGCTATACTATTTAGCATTGACATCCCTTTTGTTTGTTTGTGTTGGGATTTTGTGTTTTTTATATATGCACATTTAAAAAGGCTAAAGTATATGCTTCAACTAATGGGGAGTAGTCCAATAGCCATTATTAAAAGGAGGAGGGGGGGACAGGAATACCATGTCAATATAAAAGGGCAAATACATTATCACTTCTTCAAGTCGCAGCTCCGTATTATTTGTTTAAATTTTGAGACTGCCTGATTTCGTAACAGCTCTGGGTAGCTTACCAATGAAAAGAAAATATCAGTTAGAAAAAGAATCTAACTGATTAGAAGACAGAACCAAAAACCCAAAGGGACTCAACCACATCTTAATCCTAGGCTTGGGAGGACAATCAGGTCTTTAAGAACCTGCAGAAAAGCCAAAGGTTTAGAATAGTTTGGATATCTGGGGAGATGTCATAGGATAACAGGAGCCAAGAAGGTATGCCTCCTAGGTCTTGCAACATGACACTGCTTAATCAATAGGACCCAAAATGTAGCCTCACTAGCTGATCTCACTGAACAGGCAGGGGACAAGTGGTCCCTCAAGGAGCCAGACCATATGACATGAAGAGGCAATAACCAGCATCTTGAATTGCCCACTGACAGCCAGTGCAGCTCAAAAGCAACAGGGACACATGTGTGGACCACAACACACATTACTACATTCTACTGCACTGCAATCTGGGTCATTTTAGCTTCTGAGAGGTTTTCAAGGACAGTCCTGTGTACCACACATTACAGTGGCCCAATCAAGAGTAAACAAGATATGAGTAGCTGTCTGAAGGGCTTCCTGGAAAAACGTATGTAAAGGCCTTCTTGGCCACAGTTGCCACCTTCTTTTTGAACAGGAATGAGTCCAAACGAATTGGGGTGGGTGGGTAGTCAAACAAACACAGCCATTGTTTGCTGAAATATGCTGAAATAATATCCTTCAGCAATCCTATAAAGTGAAAAACAAATCTAATTTTTTATTATGAGAAGAAGCACCCATAGGATCTGATGCTTTCACATATTCAGGCAATGCTATGATATACACATAAAGGGTTGGAGCTTGCAGTGTTCTACTGCATTCATCATTTGCCCTCCTTCCCCAACACTCCCTATGGATGCCTCCATGGACAGACTTTCATATTTGATCTATGACACACATTATAGTAAACTTAAACTAATGAATATTTGCTTCCTGCCCAACCCCAAAGTTCTAGATCTTTATCTACTGTGCCCAGATGCTTACTCTTTTTGGCAGGAGTCACCAATGATGTGGCTAATCCTCTCAGTACCCATTGCATTCATGATGGTCTCCTGAAACACAAAGTAAGAGGGGGAAAGACTAAGGCTAAAACTACACTGACTCATTTACTGAAACCTAAGTCAGCCTCAACTAACTACAAGTAGAGTGGGGTAGAAGTGCTGTTTTGATCCCAAAAGAGCATGCAAGACTTCTTGGGCAGCGGAAGAAGAAAAGGAGAGAGGAAGGAAAAGTGTGTATTAAATAATATAGTCTTTTGTGGGATAAGAAACCATTTTCAGCTTTTTCAATATCAGAGCACAGTTTCAAAATAGCTGCCACAAAAATGGCATTAATGATATAAAACAATTGCCATAAATATGTGGACATTTTTAAAACTGAATTCAATTAACACAATAACATTGTTGTTTCCCTCCAATTCAATTCCACAAAAAAAGCCTACATACATAGCAAAAATAAAGTTCTATGATTCCTTTCTGGGAAGAAAACAATGGCCATAAGGCTTCTTCAGCACCACCCACCTCCAGGGAGGGATAGCAAAACTGCCACATATTAAAATGAGGCAACAGCAGTAGCAAGAATGAAGGTGCGAGAGTAGAAGAGAGAGTAGAAGAGCTACAAATGCTGTACCTTCCTCTGTCAAGCCCCGCAAACCTGGCAAACTCAAGAAACAAAAACCACTTGGTTTCTGGAAAGATCAATATTGCTAACAGAATATATCAGAATATTCATGATATACCAGAGTCATGAAAGCCTACCAGAAAAATGATCTTGCTCAATTTATACCTAGCATAAGTAAAGCACAGTTGCTTTGTGTTTCTTTCTTAAGCTTCTCCACTCTTCTGAGTTGAGGTGTCTCTTTTTGCAACTCCTCCTTCACTTCCCAGGGTCTATTGGACATTCCATCACATTCTCCTCCAAACAGATGTGCTACGTTGGCCAGCAAATTGAGGCTGCAGTCATAACGGATAGTTTTAAGATACTGTTTACTTCCTGAAGTAAACAGTATCCAAAGAAAGTAATCATCTACTCCCTTGAATTTCACAAACCAAGGCATGGTAAATTAGGGAAGGAAAATGTAATTTAAAATAGTATTTAGCTATAGTAATTTTTTAGAGTTTTAGGAAGAGGGACAATCATGAAATACTTCAGAAGAAAACTGCTAGCACCCATAATACTATATTACGTAACATATTTCAAGCAAGATCTAATACAAAATTGGATGTAACAAGAAGCAAGGTTCAAAATGCAAACCGCATTCATCCATGTGTCCTCTTCCATATATCATGGCCTTCAATCCTCACATTAAATGTGATTGTGATTGTGGTTGGCTCAATTTTATCCTCTCTTGGTTGCTTTTATTTGATTTCGGCTTTGAGAATGGAATCAGACTCGATGGCAAAATGATCCCTTCCTACTCTATGATTCTAGATAGTTTGAATTTCAGAGTGTCTTACTCCCCAAATCAGAGTCTTCCTTTATAAACCAATTCTATGTTCATAGTTGCATGGTATGAAATCAACCTCTGAAAAATTAAAGAAAATAGTGAAACAATCTTACAAGTTAACTTTCATGCTCAATGGAATCATTTTACCTAAAGCATACAGAGAGAGCCAGTTTGGTGTAGTGATTAAGGTACTAGGCAAGAAACCAGGTCATCACAAGTTCTATCCCTGCTTTAGCCTGAATATGTGACTTTGGACTAATTACTCTTTCTTGGGAAGAAGGTGGCAATGGCAAACTAAAAAAAATTGCTAAGAAAATTGTAGACAAACAACAAAAACAACTAAAAACATCACCAACAACACAATCACTGCTTTGTTTAAGTTTGATCAAGAAGCAACACCTTAGTGATATCAAAAAATTAAGGAGATTGAATCCTGGTTAGTATTTAGATGAGAGATCACAACAAATCTCCAGACTGAAGGTTAACTGGAAAGATGGGGAAAAGCAGAAGGCAGGAAAAAACACTTCTATATTCTGCCAAGACAATTATGTAAACGTATCTATATAGCCATTAGGATTCCAGCTCAGCTCAATGGTGACTTAGCTAATATTATTCTGCTTATAGGTAATAGTCCCAAGATAATAATAATGCCTCATCTTGAATCTGATTGACTTTGAGTGGTCTAAGAATAGGCAATCTCGAGACCACACAAAAAGCTCAACCACAACCTGGTTGAAAAATGCAGTCTATGAACTTTCTCCTGGAAGTTTGTACCGTTAAATTCAATGGAACTTACTTGAAAAATTGTATTACAATGCTGTATAATTATCTAGATTGCAAGGCTAATATTCCCTACAAGGACTTAGTTTTCAACTTTGCTAAAAAAAAAAAAACAGAATGAAACAACAAGCATTTTAGAATTTCCTTTTCTCAATCCATTTCCCTTTGAAATGTTCACTCCTGTGCTATTTCACAACTTCTGCCTTTGTTTGCCTCCTAATTCTCCCTCCCGTAATTAGCAAGATGAGAATTATTTTTTGTATTTGCATTCAATGGAGAGGGAGGAAGTAGTCCTTGAGCTGCTAGACCCATGATGGCGAACCTATGGCACACGTGCCACAGGTGGCACCCGGAGCCATATTGGTGAGCACACGAGCTCAGCTCTGGCACACATGCGTCTGCTGGCCAGCTGATTTTTGGGCCTTCCGGTCCCACCGGAAGTCGGCAAATGGGCTGTTTCCGGCCTCTGGAGGGCCTTTGGGGGGGGGGCATTTTTGCCCTCCCCAGGTTCCGAGAAAGTCTCTGGAGCCTGGGGAGGGCGAAAAACAGGCCTACTGGGCCAACTGGGCCATCACGTGCCAAAAGCAGGGGGAGCGCGGAGGGGTCACGTGTGCATGTGCAGGGCGCATAGAATTATGGGCACACGCACACACGACCCTCCCACGCTCCTCCCGCTTTTGGCATGCGATGGAAAAAAGGTTAGCCACCACTGTGCTAGACCATTCATTCAGCAACTGTTCAAATTTATGAGGATAACAGAACACCAGAGCTGAAAGTGGCCTTGGAGGTCTTCTAGTCCATCCATGATGCTGAATGAATGGTGATTACAACCAGCCCTCATAGCGCTGGCAGTCCCAAACCCCTGCCATTGCTATTTGTAGCCCTCCCTGCCAGCTTCCTCAGAAAATCAAGGGAAGGTCGCGGGTCATTGGAATAATGCCACCCATGAACCTTCCTCCAGCCCCTCTGAGGTTGAGCTGCATTGGCCAATTGCAATCCTCATGACCTCTTCCCCATGTGCACCACACCTCCACACATCCTTCCTAACTCATGCTATACCCCCTCTCACACACTTTCTGCACTGTACCTCTTGTGCACTCCCTCACACTCTCCCTGACCCATGACTCTCACTCACACTCTCATCCCATCCCTGAGCCACAGCGTACCCTCATGCACCTTCTGTGACCACCCCCATACAACTGCACATTGTACTGTCTTGTAATTCCTTCCTCTCAAAGCTCTCCATTTTACTGTGGGGAGGGGTCAAGATAAATAAGCAATTTCTATAAGCAATCTTTCCTGTGCATGATCCTTTTTTTCTTTCTCCCGTTCACAAGAAAAGATTTATTTATTTTTATTCTGCTTGTGTTATTTTTTATAAATAACTCAAAGCAGTGATCATACTTCATACCCCTTCCTTTTCCTCTTTTCCCCAGAATAACATCCCTGTAAGGTGAGTAGGGCTGAGAGAGAGTGACTGGCTCAAAGTCACCCAGCTTGCTTTCATGTCTAAGGTAGGACTTGCAGCCTCCTTGTTTCCAGCCTGATGCAGATTGGAGAGACACACAATGAGGATACACCAGGTTGTTTGTTAGCATGTTCACAACTCCCAGCCTTGAGAACGTTTAGGGATGCTGACGCCACAGCATTTCTTTCTTGTAAAAGGAACAGAAAAACGGAGGATGTGTAACTGATGTGTAACTGATTGCAATCAAATGACTGAGTAATGTTGCGAAGGTCATACATGCAGATATTGGTCGCATAAAGTTATTTTTTTCAGCACCTAATTTATCCCAATCCTAATTCTGAGTTATCATTGAATGAGGAAGACAATAAGAAAGGAATACCTATATTTTCTATTCCATTCAAGGAATCAAAATGGGAACATTTATGACAATTATTGGGCTATGGATTATATGAAAGTTAGAGGGATTACCATCAACTATATACCTATAATTTCTATTCATCGTATTATTAAAGTACACAAAAATTGAACACATCATTTTAAATGGTATAATCTTCCTTCTAATTTTAGACCTAGTGTTAGAGACAAATTAAACCCTTCTTTCTTTAGTCATGTTCCAATGAAAATTACCCCTCTGTATCAGCCTTAGAGAAAGTATCCATTTGAACATGTTATCAAATAAAAAACTGACATAGATTCTAATGACGTATTTACAGTAGCATCATATTATTCCCCCAAGGAAATGATGAAAGTTGAAGAACTTTGTTTGCATTTTTTTTAATCCTAACCTTGTTAATTACAATTAAGTACTTTGAGTTAACTGCAGAATTCTCATATGAAAGCTCATTAGCTTATTCTTAGCTGTATATATTACATAGCATACAGTAGTATATCAAAGCCTAGGTCCAAGTCTAAGAAACAAAGTTACTTAAACAAATATCTCTTTTAATTGAAACATGATTCCTAGACAATTATCAGCCATTTCTGTTGCAAGGCTATTCTACTTTCAACTATTTCTTACAACCAACAGTTCCATAAAAGTTTTTCTTTCAACTGAATCGGCCTTAAAGATATGCAATACCATACTTACAGCAATAGTTCTTAAAACTGGGGGTTAATTATTCCCAAAGTGGTAGCTTGTGCATATCCTGGAAATGATGGAGCAATTTGTAATTGCTTCTTTGAGTCTAGGATCCACTTTGGGAGTGCCATTGCCAAGACCCTTATGTAAAACAATAGTTTGCATTTTTATGGGGGCAATGACATTATTCAAGACCAGGAAAAGGGGAAATTGGATCAAACTATTTCAGAATCATCGTGCAAGAAAATAAAGTAACATTTATATTCATATACTGTAGCGTGTATTGTTGTATATATTCATATGTGTTCTCTATAAATAAACTGCCTGAAAACTAGGATTTCATTATCAATAAAAATGTGTGTTGGTGTCCAGAAACACAAAACACCATCAAATGAAAGGCTTGTGTGAAGGCAACAGCGGGGATGAAAGATGAGCTATTTGTTACAGTAGAGAAATTATTAACTTAAACTGCCGTAATGTTTAAATTTACAGTTTATTACTGTGTAAATTACAAGCGATACTTTGGGTAATTAGCAGCTTGCTGGCAGGGAGCTTTGAATGAAACTCATTATTTATTATTACAATTTAGAAGAGAAGAGAGGAGGGGAAGCAGTGACCTCCACTGCGAATGACATAGATCCCTTTAAGGTGATGAAGATGAATTAAACAAGTAAATATTATTTTTCTCATTAGAGGAACCTTTAAAAAGCCTAGGACCCTAGGCCTTTACCAGTGGCCTAATAGTCTTTGCCCAAGACATAATATTCACTATAACTGAAAACATATTTCGACTCTTTAACTTGATACGGTAAGTAGAGAGAAAGGGCTTGAAGGATTTGTTGAAGATGGAAGAAACACATTAAAATAAAGAAGCAGCCATTCACACATTAAGCTAATTAACCGATGAGTCAAACTTTTTTAACACGTAAGATTTTTCTTTCTAGGCTCAAATGAAATTCCTAAAATAGCAATAGCACTTAGATTTATATACAGCCCACTCTAAGCGGTTTACAGAGTCAGCATATTGCCCCCAACAATCTGGGTCTTCATTTTACCGACCTTGGAAGGATGGAAGGCTGAGTCAACCTTGAACCGATGAGACTCAAACTGCCGAACTGCTAGACTTGACAGATAGCAGAATTAGCCTGCAATACTGCACTCTAACCATTGCGCCACCATGGCTCTTAAATAAACTGCACATAGAGTCTAACTACCTTTACACATGCTTGCACTTTACACATGCAAATTAAGCTCCCAAAAAAACTTTCTGTTTAATATGTGGGAGATTGAGATTGCAGAATTCCAGCTTCACACACAAAAGGATTCCAAAGATGGTAAGAAGTGCTTGGATATATATATTTCATAAAGAATGAAATGACTTGCAGATGACAGGCACAACTCTCGGCATTTAAATCTACTGTAATACAAGAACCACACTAATATGTCAATTAATATTTATTTCTTCCATCCCAACTATCAAAACAGCTTTCCTCATCCCAAGTACCTCTGCTTGGTACCAACATTCTTTCTTCTATTTACAGATTTTTTTTTATACTGCGCACATTCATATTTAGTCAGCTTCCTTTTCATAACAACGTATTATTTTCCGACAGAACCTTATTCCAATTTTTAAAAAATTATCAAGAGATTTATACATAACTAGAGTTTGTATATTAATACTCAGTTGAAACTGTTAGAATGAACCACATGGCATATTTCACCAATTGGTATATTTCTTGACATTACGTGATAAACAAATTATCATCCCCTATAAAGCAATACCTTGCTAACCAGCCTTCTACGGCCCTTCCTAAGACAGCGGGTAGCAACACTGGGAAGACGGTTCAAGCGAGGGTGAAATCCTGAAAAGAAAGAAGAGTATAATGAAGAAACATGAAAAAAATACAAACAGAATCAGCTGGAATAAAGAACAAGAATCTAGATCAGCTTCTGATTTCCAGGTTCTGTTCTATGGAGCTTGGGCATATTACAAACTGTAATTTTGCTGTGCCTTCTTTTCACAAGAGTGTTATAGAGTATAGGGCAGGGGTGTCAAACTGGTGGTCTGCAGGCTGGATGTATCACACGCATGCCCAGCCCACCACAGTTGCACGAAGGGGAAAGTATGAAGGCTATTGCTTAGCGCATTGTAAGCCGCCCTGAGTCTCCGGAGAAGGGCGGCATATAAATCAAATTAAAAAAAAACAAAACGTCACGATACATCACATGAGGGCAATGTGACACTGCGAGTTTGACACCTGTGGTATAGGGTCTATTTCATTGTTAAGCAAGCCAATTCCTTACGGTCAAAGAACTGAAATTAATTCGGGTGCACAAAACAGAATCAGAACATATCGCTATTACATCAATTCATATGTATGCAAATTCATATTGGTTTCTCAGGTATGTACTATGAACCCTAGTTTCTACATTACACTATAATCCAAGCTACTATGTTATTATCACCTATATTCTGAAAGTTGCACATGCTTATCACATATCTGATTTGAGCTACAGTACATCCAATGAGGGACACGGTGGCTCAGTGGCTAAGACGCTGGGCTTGTTGATCAAAAGGTCAGCAGTTCAGCGCTTCGAATCCTAGTGCCGCGTAACGAAGTGAGTTCCCGTTAGTTTTCCCAGCTTCTGCCAACCTAGCATTTCAAAAGCACGTAAAAAAATACAAGTAGAAAAATAGGGACCACCTTTGGTGGGAAGGTAACAGCATTCTGTGTGCCTTTGGCGTTTAGTCATGCCGGCCACATGACCATGAAGAAGTCTTTGGACAGTGCTGGCTCTTCAGCTTTGAAACGGAGATGAGCACCACTCCCTAGAGTCGGGAATGACTAGCACATATCTGCAAGGGGAACCTTTACCTTTATATCCACAATACAAAAGTATTAACATAAAGAATCTCACCTCTTGTAACAGGCCGAGAGGGCAGAAGGAATGTTGGCTCTGAGATTTTTTCAAGGCTCGAGTCCATTCGTTCCATATCAGATGGGCGGTCAGGTCCCCACTTGGGCAAAAGATTGGGAACTGTGAATCCTGAGACACATTCGCCCTCATAGAACCAATCACTCTGTTCATCATCCCCTAGGAAGGAAATAAAAAGCTATTCAAATATATTCTTACTGTGAATCTCCTTATACACTAAAACATCAGAACCACTGAACAGGCAAAAGTTATGAAGCTGTGAGTAGAGGACAATTTAAAGGTAGACACAACTTTTTTTTTTTAATCTTACAGGTTTGGACAGGCAAAGTAGTGTCAAAACTCACTCAGGGGTCTACCAGCTGCAGTATGCCCAGACACTCTGGGAGCACCTTTGACTTCTTTTAATGTAAAGGGACAAAGCTGGAGGGCTATCAAATCTTATCCTGGCCTTTGCTATTTTGCCTACAGTTGCATTCCACAAATTTTGACATCTTTTGTGATATATCAATTAAAATGTAATAGTTAAAAACAGTAAATTTATTTCTTACCCAGACTTGACATCAATGAAATCATTAGATTTATTCATAGAAAATTCACCCAAATTCATTAATCGTTTTAGGGGACTGTTTTATCACAAAGTTTCTAAGATAAATCTATCCCTAAATTCATTCATGACAACAAAGTCTTAAATTATAATAATAGGTACTGCATCTTGATGTCTCTATAGTTATCTGTAGACATCTCCATCTCCCACTCAAATGAACCTGTAAGTATCCTTACATAATTCCTTGACATTCTTAGAAGAGACAATATATTTAATAATATGTCAATGTTACAAATCCCCCAGCCCCGCCCCGCCCCGCCCCTCCCTCCCCCCAATATTACTGAAGTGCAATTCACAGCAGCTCTCGTTATTTTAGTTGGGTCTGTTGAGCCTTACAGTTCAGCAAAATATGAATGGCCACAACATGTTTATCTTTGCTTTAATAAATGGCATGGAATGTAAAACGGAGACAGCCTTGCCACAAGTGATCACTGAAATTCGCATTACTTTTTAAGGCATAATGCTATAGCGCCACAACACAGACTAAAAAAACACAGTTTTATACCATCTGGCAGGTATGCAACTGCTAGAACAGCAGAAGAATTGCAACAAGCAAAAAAAAAAAACCCCAAAACTCCAAAGCCTACAGAGTAATCAGGGATGAATGACCTCAAAATAATACTTCAAATTTTCCTTCTTCTTTTCTTCTTCTCCTATACAGATTGATCACAATTACCCATGCCTGATATCAATTTCATTTTAATGTAAGCCGATTAGTGTACATATAAAGCGACAATAAAGTTATTTTAAGCGTAAATCTGATTTATCATTCAAAGCACTAAATTATAGAAGAAATAGGGACATGACCTATTCTTACCTTGGCGACCTTCATCATTGGTGAAAAGGCCAGTGTCACTGCTGCTGCAAACACTGCTGGTTTCACTGGAAAGGGAAAACAAAGAATTAATTATATATTCATTACATATATACTTTTTTCTAAGAATAAATCCTTCACTGCAAGGAAACTTTTCACAAACTTTCAGCACAACAAATAATAGTGGTATTGCTTTATTCATCTCAACAACTTGATTAATCCTGACATAGGTGCCCCAAAAAACTGGATGGGTGAATATAAAATATATGGAATGAAAAAAAAGTTAGGAAAATATACAATAAACTAAAAAAAGGGACTAAAGGAAAAAATACATGAATTACCGGTAATATCATTGATTTTTACACATAGTCCTTGATTTATGACCAGAACTGGGAAACGAATTTCTATCACTAAGGAATACGGCCGTAAAGTTCAATGTCATGCTGTTGTATTGCTTAGCAACTACAATACCAGCAGTCCCAGTTGGGGTTATAACTCAGGACATGCGGGTAAGCAGAAAGGGGAGGGAATCCCAGCTGCAACACAGCACCAATTTCTGGGAGGCCAGAGACCACATGGGCACTGCGATGGCCATAACATCAGGGACTGATCATAAGTCCCTTTGTTCGGCATCAGCATAGCTTTGAATAGTCATAAACTGAGGACTACCTGTATACATTGTACATGGTTAGAAAGCAGAAATGCACTGGTTTCCAGACTTTTCCCCTATCCCAGCACAACAGTACAATCGTCTGGAAAATAAAATGTTAAAAGCACTGCAGTCTGCTATCTCTCCCATATTAAAAGAAATCTCCAAAATAGATTAAGTTGCTGGTAAAGTAATTTTGCAGAGAAAAGGGACACCCTACATATATATTAGCAGAGAAAATTGTAGAGGAAATAGAGAAGAGATAGGAAAACCAGCATGTAAAGACATCAAATGAAAACATCAAGAGCTACTCTTCAGGGTGCTATGTGCTGATATATGACATCTGATGTAATATTTGTATACTCGCCTCCTGCTCTCAAAGGCTAAATGTAAAGGTAAAGATTTCCCCTGTCCAGTCATATCCGACTCTAAGGCACAGTGCTCATCTCTGTTTCTTGGCTGAGGGAGCCAGCGTTTTCCGAAGACATTTTCCATGGTCATATAGCCAGCATGGAATGCTGTTACCTTCCCACCAAAGTGATACCTATTTATCTACTCACATTTGCATGCTTTCAAACTGGTAGGTGGACAGGGCCCTCAAAAGCTAGATCACACAAAATGAAGGTTTAGTTCAACATAGAAATCCCCAAGTTAAGGATAAGTTCCATTCCTAACTCTGTTTAACCCAAATTTGTACGTAAGTCAGAACTCAAAGGCTTTCAGGGACTGATGAAAACAGACTGCACATTAAAGAAATGTGCAGCTTCAACAGTTTGTCAGTTCAAGCAAGAAGAATGCAATTTTAATAAGAGGTAGTGCTTTCTTATCTAAGGGTTGTCCTTAAGTCAGACATTTTTAACCCAGAGACTGCCTTCATTAAAAATATAAGGAACAGCATATTTAAAGGAGAATCAATATTGCAGAGAATGATGCCAAGCAGGAAGCCTGGGCGACAAACGATTGCCACATAACAGAATAAAGCTGGTGTAAAAATAGCCTTCAAGTGAGCATTCTAGAGATACAGCAAAGCTGCTGAACATCATCTCGCTGACTGCAGCTCACCTGACATTAAAGTTTTTATGAGGAGAAAGAGACGTGATGGAGAATATAAGGTTTAGCCAATCATATAGCTGTTTCTAAGCTATTTAAAATTTTGGTGTTGCCTTCCAGAGCATCTGAAACAGGAAGTCTTTAGTGATTTTGGAGAGATGCTTATGCCTTAGAGCCGTGATGACGAACCTATGGCACACGTTCCAGAGGTGACATGCCAGCGCCCTCTCTGTGGGAACACAAGCCGTCACCCCAGTTCATCTCGGCCGCGCATGCATGCCTCCCGCCAACCAGCTGGACTTCGGGTCTCTGCCGTGTATGTGCGGGGGGTGGGGAGCATGTAGGGGGCAGGGCATATGCGCTGGCCGCATGCGCAGGGGCCATATACGCATTGCATTTTGGGGGTTCGGGTGCAGGCGTGCTTTGGGTACTCGGTTCAGAAAAGGTTTGCTATCACTGCTTTAGAATCATATTGACCCCTGACCACTGTCTGGACAAATCCCCAGTTTTCTTGGCAAGATTTTTGAAGCAATTTGTCATTGCATTCTTCCTAGGGCAAAGGAGAGGGCCCGGCCTAGTCATCCAGTTGACTTTGTGCTAAGGCAGGATTAGAATCATTATCTCATCATTTCTAGCATGGTATCTTAACCATTATACCAAACTGTCTCTTTTTAATAAATTACATACAGTTAGTAACTATAGTTTCCATGAATCCTCCAAGACAATTCCAGTTACAACAGACAAAAAATAAGCAATGATTCTTTAAGTTATTCAGCATTGTACAATGAACATATAAAGAACATATCTAAAAAATAATTGTAAGGAATAATCATATACCAGAAAATAACAGATATCTTATTAGTGGATGATAAGAGAAAATGAGCACAACTTATTGGGCATCTACACATATGAATGATGACATGAGGCACATTGTACAAGCAAAGGCAACATTACTGATTTTCTCAACCTCACAATTATTTTGTTACTTTTATTAATTAAACTGCTTCAACTTAGTGTTTCTTAACTTTGGCAACATTTAAGATATGTGGACTTCAACTCCCATAATTCTCCAGCCAATTGAAGCCCACACATCTTAAAGTTATCAAGGTTAAGAAACATTGCTTTAATAGCCAGACATCAGATTTTTAACTAGAATAAAGGGACACAAAAAGCATACACAAATAAATAGGCATTTTTTAAAATGCCTGGGAGGTGGGGTAGAAAGCAAAACGATTTGCAGTATAACATTGTACTTATATTACATGTGAATATTTTCTCCATTTATTTCACTAGAAAGGAAGCTAAATTTTGTTTCTGCAAAAATGATAGATCTCCCTGGATAACACATGCATCTCAAATCAACAGCCCGATCAACATTCCAAATACTTGGATAATCATTTCTCTACTAATTATTATGATTTGTGGTCAGCTTCATATTTTGTAAATAAAAACAAAGCAAGAAAATTAGGTGCCCTTGAATTTTTTTAAACAAAAGTACACACTCCAGCATTCCTTCTGTTTATATGCTGTAGTTACAAATGCCAAGTGTATCTCACAATTATTTGAGAATCAGGTATGTATGATAGCATGTGATTTATATTTACTTATGTGGGGTATCTTTGTCAGTGCCATTAGAAAGACACTAAGAGATCCCATAATAATCAGTTCCTGCAATCATCTGTATCTCAGAATTAAATGGCTATGTTCAAAAATAAAAGCATAGGGTCTCCCTTTCATAATTACTGAAAAATACAAATATTAATAAGGATGGGAGACTTAACACTTATCATTTGCTCAGTATTTTCTTGTTAAAGAAACATTTATTGCAGCTTTAGAGAGCAAAGCCACAGAGTGCATTACAGGTAGTCCTCGACTTACAACAGTTCACTTAGTGATTGTTCAAAGTTATACGACAGTGAAAAAAGTGACTCATGGACCATTTTTCACAGTTACGACCATAAACATGTGATTAAAATTCAGACGCTTGGCAGTTGGTTTATATTTATGACCTTTGCTCTGTCCCAAGATTCGGGAATCACCTTTTATGACCTTCTGACAAGCAAAGTCAATGGGGAAACTAGATTCACTTAACAACCGGGTTACTAACTTATCAACTGCAGTGATTCACTTAACAACTGTTGCATGAAAGGTCGTAAAATGGGGCAAAACACAATTAACAAATTTCTCATTTAACAACAGAAATTTTGGACTCAGTTGTGGTTGTAAATCAAGGACCACTTGAATATGGCAGTAGACACCAGTAGCTTCTCTAAAATTGGCCAAGAGCACTATAAAAAGGAATAAAGCTATGTAAAAATGTCTGAAAAATGACTGAAGGACAGCAAGGAAACAGTAATATTATAGCATATAATTTTCTGTGTCATATGAGAAAAGTTCATCTTCCTCCCCCTGTCCTTACCACTTTCTATAGAGGGACAGTCAAGAGCATCCTGTCATATTGCATTACTGTCTGGTTTGGAAGCATTGCTGCTTCAGACAGGAAAGTGGTGGGAGAGAGTGGTGAGAATGGCAGAAAAGATCATTGGAAGTTCACTCCCTTCCATCCAGGATATGGCATATAAGCGCTGCTTAAGCAAAGTCCACAGGATTGTCTGGGACACTACACATCCTCTTCACAACTTGTTTTCCTTGTTACCTTCTGGGAGGTGGCTTTGTGGTACCCGAAGCAGAACATCTCTAGATTCAGTCTATTTTGTTCATATAGCATCAACCTTGTGAATTCTCAAGTTTCCTCTTTCCACTATGTATTCAAAATGGACAGTGATTGTGTGTATGTGTGTGTGTGTGGTGTAGGATCTTCTGCTTGGGCGGGGGGG
>WNWU01000001.1:54955612-54982437 GCA_012654045.1 Ptyas mucosa | reverse complement strand
CCCCCCCTCCCCAATTGTTAGCTCTGCATAAAGAGTTTTGTTAGTATTTTTATTAGATACATTTTGTTTCGTGTAGGTTAAGGTGCTGTCCTAGAAAACAAGAGAATGTGAATTATAGTGCCGCCTTAGATATACAAGAAATATATATTTTTAAAAACACCTGTAAAAGTCATTAAAACATAAAACCCCAAAACTATTAAAATTTAAAAATATATAATCTGCAGGAGATCAGCATTCATTTTCCCAACAGTACAAACACTTGGCAGGTTCTTAACCAACATCACTGGATATCCAGGCCCAATGGCAATCTCTATCTTCACTTAACAGACAATGGAAATGATAAAAACTGAAAGAGCGCTAGATGCATTTAAATTCAGGGAAGTTAGGAAACAGACACAAATAAAAGGGATTCTTGCTTTTCAACAAAGTAACATTTTTAAAGGGAAATTTGGTATAGAAAAATCTTTATAGGAAAGTAAGAAGACAAAAATATACATTGTCCCAAGGTTTCTATTGAATAAACTATGTTACCATTTAAAGTATTTAAAATATTTAAAGTACAGAGGGAATAATATATAAATTCTTAAACTAAGCATTAATTCAAATTAATATTTGCAGAGGCATAAATCATGGAAATATATTTATATATCTAGGAAGGGAAAATACATCAAAATAATATGTGGACAGTTACCAGAAATGAAACAGTTATTTTATATGTACAATTATTGAGCTTACAAATACAAGTAATATATGTAAAATTTGTCATTTACTCTTTGAACTGAATAGCAAATGCAACATGTAATTAATTATGCAATTATAAAATTACTTACAAAATTATGAAAAAGAAAAACCAACTGAGTATGTAAATTGTGCTGTATTAAACAATTTAATAGCTGTAAAATAATAAAACCTCAAATTTAAGAAACAGGCTAGATAAAATGGTTTCAGCCAAACAATATTTCTTGGCTTAATATAACAATATAAGAATTAATGATTGGCCATGTGCCAATAGTGGTGATTCTACCCTGAAATGTTAACAGACTGCAAAAGTTTAAAAAAAGCAAGGCGATTCAGTTGTCTTCCTATTAATTCTATCAATGTTGCCTCAGGGCATGATACAAAAATGACATCTGTAGATGCCACACGTTATTGCTTCCTACAGAACAGATTTAGATTTAATTGTACACTAGCTGTAAGTAATGCAGGAGAACTGAGCCTTACAATTCCTACATTAAGAACACCAGAGAACAGTATTCTAGTTTTTCTACAATATACATTTTGCAGATGGAAATTTCCTACAACTACTCAATTATAAAATGCAGAATAATGCTTGGTAAAGGAAATAAATCAATTGAAGGAAAACTATTAGTTAGGAGGTTATAAGAACTACTAAGAACTTGTTTTATCCTGGGGACTTCAAATGTTCTCCTCTACAAGAACAAAACAATTTTTAAAAAGCAGCAGCAACCAAAGTCAAAAACGTTTAATTAAAAACCAAAAATAATACTCATTTAAATTACATTAATTTTATTATGTGATTAAAACATCTTGTTCATAATGTTACATCACTGACAAGATAATATAATATCAAAATTTGGATCAGTTTTTATTTTGATAAATATAAATAGAAGCATAAGTTTTAGTATTTCTACTATGTATCATTCTTTTACAGTCAAAAAAATGCAACTGCAAAGCAGTGTAGCCTACCCGAGGAAAACTTCTCTTCAATGCAGTGTACCTGAGAAAAGCTTTTGACGGTAAGAAGCAAGTAACAGAGATCGCGTAGAAAGCACAGTAAAAAATCTTTATTGGATAGAATATGTTCAAAACTCAGAAAGTGAATTCGTAGGAAAAACTGTAAGTCATATAGAAAAAGCTACTTTAAAGTCATCGGGAAATATAAATATTAGAAGTAATACCGGTAATTATAAAGCTCTAAAATGTTTCTAAAATAAATAGTGATTATCATCATGATTCTGTTAAAACTACCAAAACTAAATAATATTAAATAATACTAGTGCCTATTTATGCAATAGTTGTGTTGAGATATAGTCATATATTCCCTAAGTAGGAATGGAAAGAAAATAGAAACTCTGTATTATTATATTATACAGTTACATTAATGAGGACTACTTTAATATATGATCAAAAAGGAACTTCTCATAAATATCTTATTCAATACTGTTAGAGCACAGATATATCTGTTTTATTTAATCCTTTTCATAATTGAGTGGAAAAAAATAAGACAAACTCAATTTCTTTATGTTAGATTTCTTCCTGTGAATATGTATGATTTTATACATATATATGATTAGTAGAATTCATGACATTTTCATATCCAGAAACTTCTCAGAAGCCCCTTCATTGCACATGAAGCCGTTATAGCTGACAGCCACTGGGACTGATCACAGTCACTCAGAATCAGATTTTCATAATTCAGACAAGGACTCCAATTGCTGCTTTCTTTCGTGCTGCTATCAGATGAGAAATTGATGGGGGGAGCAAATCCTGAGGGAAAAACACTACAATTAAGGGCTGTGCAGTTCTCTTGCTGTCCCTCTACAGCTGCAATTTTCAAAGGAACTTGCCTTAGGCACTTTCAAATGATGGCACCTCAGTTCTGTAATCATATTTCAAGAGCTTTTCTTAAAGGGTCTTTTAGATAAACTTAGTCCATCAACCACACTTAAGGACTCAACAATCACAGCTACAATATGACAATGTACTGTTTTTCAGAATTTTGGCATGAAAATATCAAACATTTCAAAACACATGCACTTACCATTATCCAACACCTTTACACAAATGATGCACATTATTGCATACTGTTTTAACCATTTATTTCCAGAGTCATAAAGTGTAATTTTTTTAAAAAAAGCATTAAAAAATTCAGAAATAAACTTTTTAGATGCCTCCTTGCTGTCATATTTACTGACTGCCGATCAAGCTTGCCATAGAAATTGGTAATTTTTATAAATATTTTCTTTGCTCATTTATAATAATTTTACTCTCTAGCAATTGTTTGACTGAAGTGCAAATCTATCATACTATCAGACCTGCATAAAATATTAAGTTAAATTAAAACTTAAAATAATCATTTTTAATTTGTTCCTTTTGTTAGAAGAATAATTTGGGGTTCCAACTCAAGCTGTGATTGTGCAAATATAAACAAAAATGAGATCAAGACGGCTATAAGGAAAGAAGAAATATTTATTCCTAAAAGCAAAGTGTCTGCCTTTAAGGGCAGCTGCAGAGAAATGGAGTACAATGACAGAGTTATATAGGGAGGTTTGTCCTGGATGTGGAAGTGTCTAGGTGCTGATTCTAGGGTGACACTTGAGGGACATGTGTGTGTGTAGGTATGTCTATGATGTTTATTCTTGTGAACATGCAGTTCTGCTGGGAGACCTAATTAAATTAACTCTATTTCTGTTTGCAGACCTTAATCTTTGATATGTGGATTAAGTCTGGGTAACTTGGGCGGGATTTGAGGAAGTTTGAGTAAAAGATTTTCTGCCATTTGCTATTTTTAGTTGATTAACTTAGTTTCAGCATAACTGTAAACTATCTAGTGGAGACACTGATTCTCAGTCCATTGTGGATTCTGTTAATGTTTTAAGGAAAGATGGAAACACTATAAAGAACAAAGTATATTTTGATATAAAACTTCTCACACTTTCTCCTTCCAATCTTCATTTCATCCAATCTACAAGGTCCTTCTTAAGCAGCTGCATCATATTTTTCTCACCTCTGACCATTAGAATTATAAATATTCCATAGTTTTAGTGGTTAGTATTTGCCAAGACATCTCAATTATAATGCAAGCATTTTGATTTGCACTGAATGCTCATGTTTAAAACTACAGTAGCTAAAAAAAATAATATTTCATGTTAATTGTTTAAGGCAGAACCAACTGAAGTATCGTGAATCTCAAAATAATTAGTAAAGTACTCATCAGTGAGAAGGCCACATCCAATTTTCTCAAAAGAATAATAAACAGGAATTTCAGTAAGAAACATAGTTGGCATAGAGACTGAAGAAGAATGAACCACTCTACAATGCAGCATCTGATTTAAAGTCCTCTTACAAATAACGTAATAAATAAAACACATATATACCAGACTATATACAAAGACAAAAAATACTTTCTCTCAACTCAGTTGTCATATAGATTGAGTAAAGCTTTTGCCTTTAACTTATCCATGTCCTCAGGTACAGGTAGTCCTCAATTTACAACCACAATTGAGCCCAAAATTTATGTTGGTAAGTGAGAAATTTGTTAAGTGAGTTTTGCCCCATTTTATTACTTTTCTCACCACATTTGCTAAGTGAATCATTGCAGTTCTTAAATTAGTAACACGGTTAAGTGAATCTGATTTCCTCATTGACTTTGCTTGTCGGAAGGTCGCAAAAGGGGATCACATGACACCAGGACACTGCAACCATCAAAAATGTAAGTCAGCTGTCAAGCATCCAAATGTAAGTCATGTGACCATGAGGATGCTGCAATGGTCGTAAGTATCAGGTCTGAAAGTCATCTTTTGTCTTGGAGCTTCAGGCCTGTCACATTTACTACTGTGGGAAACTAGGAGGGGGGATTGTATGGAGCAAGGGTGACATATAGCCATAATAACATTCTTCTTAGGGAGCCAAGGATATCTTGCCCTGCACCTGGAGGGTTGGAACTGGGAGGCATCTCCAGCTGGGATGGTGCTTTGATTGAGCCATGTGATGGACATATGGGTGCTGGGCAGAGACTTAAACTTTCCTTTGGGTGGGGAAACCCTGGAAGCTTTCAGATTCAGGCTTTCCCAGATGTACCAATATGACATCTCTAATAAAATGAAACTTTGAGGAAACTCAAGCCTTGGGGTCTTCTTTCGTTGGGGGTGTTACTTGGAACCCTGACAATAAGTGTGAAAAATCATCATACGTCACTTTTTCCAGTGCCATTGTTACTTTGAATGGTCACTAAATGAACTGTTGTAAGGACTACCTGCTCAGCAATTAGGTTCCATTTGTAGCAACAAGTAACACTGAAATTATGCAATTCAAGAGAAGTACTAGGTTGACCTGCTCAGGACAATCAAATGCAAAAGAGCATAATTTCTGTTTATTGTATAGTTAATTTCCGAGCTGTATTTCCCATAAACAGAGCTAGTCTAGAAGTCTAGCTAGTCTTTAATTTAGAAAGGAGGTGAATGAGGAGGATATGATTGAAGTGTACAAAATTGTGCATAGTGTAGATCAAGTGGAAAAGGAGAAGCTGTTTTTCTTTTCTCAAAATACTAGAACCAGATTTTAAATAATAAAATTGAATACTGGAAGAATCAGGACAGACAAAAGGTTTTTTATATATACAACCTGTAGCTAAGCTTTGGAATTTGCTTCCATGAGATGCTTAGCCTTAATGGAAGTGCGATTGCCTCTGAAGTCTGCTTGGAAATTGGTAGACTTCCTTGTGCAGTTGGTTGGGCCACTGTGAGAAGAGACTGCTGAACTAAAAGAGCCAAGGATATGATTCAGCAGGGTACTGCTTATGTTCTTAATGAAGAACTTAACAAATAAAATAAAGTCCTAATGAATAGCAGGATATAATTGCCCTCAGAATGAAGATCTTAATTAAGTTAGTAATGATGATATTGCACAACTATAACTATACTCATTTGTTCTTAGCAAATCAAGAAAAGTGAAGAAATAAAATATTTCCAAAAACTAGGATACCAACTTCTTGCAAATTGATTATTTTAAAAGACTTAATATTTTTTATTTAGACCGATAAAGCAGTTTGAGCTTGGAATAAGTACCTTGCTCTTTGAAAATTTTTAACAGATAGCATTTTTTCAATTCCCATTTTAGCCTGGCATCTCCCATCTCATCCAGCTCTATTATTGAACTGAGCTCAGTCACTTCTGCCCATTTTCCCTGTTGACATGGATAGAAAATTGAGCAATTACCCTTAAACGCTTTTCTCTTAGATCACCCAGATTGCTACATACACAATATTAAGTCCTCAATTGCCCCTGGCCAAAAGTGGTTCAACCAGGTCTGTCTTTTAGGAATTAAACAATTTTGGTTGCTTGCAAGAGTTTATTATTCCTAGGGTTGTCTTCTACTAAATCCTATTAAAATAGCTTCCTGTGGTGCAAGCTAGTCTGTCTCTAAGTCTAAAAACAAGATAAAAACAAGACAGAAATAACTTAAGTCATTCCACTAATCATTCAATGTGCATTGGTTAAGTATATTCATATACATACATGTACCACAAAGACATGCATTGATTAAACTCTACTATTTCATCTACACAAACTTTGCAAATGAATCCCATATCTAAAACAGAATTTGAATTCAGGAAATTTGTTGGATTTTTTTAAAAAGTGAAGTTTCTAATTTTCCTAACTGTATTACAGCTGAATGAAAAAGTGCAATAGCAATGTCTAGAAAGAAATGAAATGTCAGATATAACATAGGCACACAACAATGGGGTTAGCTAGTGCCATTGTTCTTTGTTTAAATATTTTCAAAAAGATACAGATACATTGGAAAGATGCAGTAACAAATATACATGCAGTACATACAAATTTGGGATAAATAGTGTAATGCAATAAAGGGGATAAGAAAGAGTAAGCAATTTTTTTAAAGGAAAGCATAAGAACAGGGAATATAGCTAAATATAATTTATACCAACATCATTCATCTTTCTAACTCATTTGATTTTATCAAGTTTATATATCACCTCATATATTGTCTTTTCTTCTTTACAGCTCGCCTCTATGTCCATTTAACTACAATTTTTTGATCTTCCTTCCATTTCACCCATTCATTTCCCTTCATATTTGTTTGCTATTCATCTATTCTGTCTTTTATCATCAAACTACATCAATATAGTTATTTCATATGAATTACTGATTTTATATTCCCACTAATCAAGCTCTCATTAATTTTTTGACCTTATGTTTGATTTTACCACACACAATTCCCATTATATTTACTTTTATGTTTCTCTTAATATACCAAAGTCTTACTTCCATGTAAAAGAAAAGTAGGCATGGGGCCAGGTTCTCTGCAGGACCACCTCCCCCTAAGGACATCTACCTGTCCTAACATGATCAGATAGGATAAGCATGCTCCTAGACCCTTCCCTTAAACATTGCCATCTTGTGGAAAGTAGGAAACGTGCCTTTTCCATGGTAGCCCCTGCCCTATAAAAAATCTTTTCTCTTGAAGTTTATAGGCCTCTACCCCTCTAGCTTTCTGAAAAGCACTAAAGATGTGGCTTTTCCCCAAAGCACTGAGATAGGGTGAGGTGGATGAGAGATTCTAAAGAACTATGTTAACTTTGGTGACAGTTTTTTAAATGTTTAATTAAGTATTAAGCATTTAATAAATGTATGTATCATGTTGGTTTATTATTCATTTATTTTTTAAATGTTGATTGGTAGCTGCCCAGAGTTCAATATAAGATGGAAGGCTATATAAATCTTTAAAATAAGAAAGATCAGCCATTTTTGTTCTTTCAACAAATTCATTCTTCACCATAATACCCACATTTTTATCACCATTTGAATGTCTTAAAGTGTTTTCATATATTTTCCCATCTTTAGTGCGCATATTACCAAGATACACAAATTCAATTAGTTGCTCTAATTTTTCATTAGACTGTATTTTATACTTTATTTTTTTATTATAAATTTTATTAGTTAAAAAGTACAAACAAACATAAATACAACGATACAACATACAAAACAAACAAACATCAATCAAGTCTTACGACTTGCTCTTAAAGTTGTCACATCGGTAGACTATTTTTCCCGTATTTAACTATATATCTATATATTTACGTATTTACATGTGAAGCATTAATATACGTTCCATCTTTAAATTGTTACACTCTTTAATTGGTACTCAAAGTTTTGTCTCAAAATTGACCTTATTCTTTAGTGTCCCTCTAGTTGCTCTAATTTTTCATTAAACTGTATTTTATACTTTATATTTGGGGAAGCAGAGTACAAGAATTTATTAAAGTACTTGCCTTAAAAACATACATTGAAGAAAAATTGGGTATTAAAATATTTAAAAAGTTGTAAATTAATAATATACATTAATAGTCTAATGACTTTTGATATCAAAAACAAAAACAAATAGAACAAAATGCATAACATACAAATTACATTAGAAAGATATCCTGAATTTCTTTGCTGCCTTCCAGCCAAAGAAAAGGCATCAGAAACATGAGAATACCTTAATTTCAATTAAAAGGGAAATTTGTACCTTCTCCATTATCTGCCTCTATGCTCTGTTGTCTTAGACGATGACTGAAAAATATTACAAAGTGAAGTCACCATTAGAGGCAAGTGTATAAAACAATACCTTAAGTTTTCCTCTGAAGAAACCCATATAGCATTTTTTGGCTCTAAAAAGAACTATAAACCTACAAATTATTAGAAAAGAGAGTGCATCTTTCCATATCTTTTTGCATATATATCTTGGTGCTTCACAATTACATTGACTCCAGTAAAGACCATATCTGAAGACTGAATCAAAAGTAATGGCTCCAACTCCATAATTTTAGCTTAAATAGGGATATTTTAATAAATGGGACAAGAAAAAAATATCCTTGAAATTAGCTCCAGACTTCAATTTAAGGGTTTAACAAGCTCCTTTTGTAGATTTGATAAGAAAACATTTTCTAAGTCATTCTCTTGATTTGCCATTTGTATTTCTCCTATAATTTTTAAAACCTCAGCCATTTTCTTTAATATATCCAATAATCCAATAATAAGGGGCAATAAAAAATTGTCCTTTTCTAAATCATTCTCTTGGCTTATCATTTGTAGTTCCACTTTTCCATTCTAGACTGATTCCTGTTTTAACTCTTCACCCAGGTTCTGCAAACTCCTTCCCCTACACTGTTGCAGTAGGAAGCAAGATGGCTAATCCCTTTGTCTCCCATTGCTCAAACTCACAGAATATCTATGAGTCTCCACAAGGAACAGACACCCAGAGCATATGTGGATGATCTCCTATCCTCTTGTTATCTAGAGAGGTTTTAAAAAACCGGCTACTCATTGGTTCTTTGGTGTTTGCTGTGGTCACTGTGCCCTGGCTACATACACTTTTGCAGATTTTCTCTTCAGTTGGCTATACCTTTCCAAGATCAGTTCATCAAACTTTCTCATGTGAAACTTGACAGTTATTGCCACAGGTCATGCACTTCATTCTTAATCACACACAGAAATCAGCTTTATCTGGTTCACCATCACATTTTTTGGCACTGTGATGCACACAGTATTTACTTCACAAAGTCATTGCCATAAACAACTGCATTTAGCAGTCTTGAAGAGGCATATGTTCAGTGATGGTGTGCTGCTTAAAGTGTGCTGACAATTTCACAAATAATATTTCACAAACAATAGCATCACAACTTTTTCTTACAGCAAATTTTCACCAATCGAAGTGAAAGAACAGATGCTAAAGTACACTTCAGAACTTCTACTGCATCTGTACTGCCATCTGTTGGAGATTTAATATTGGCAGTGCTGCTTTTCTTTCATCCGGAGTCATGGGCAACCATATAAATTTAATGAACAGATAGACAAACCATTGTAAAATTCCAATCCACAAGCATCAGCATCACTCTTTTTAAAAGGGTGGCTTCCAAATGTCCAATTGTTATTTTAAATTATTTATAATACTTCAGATTTTAAGTTGAAGTTCTTTGGAAGATAATAAGACTTCAGTCTAATCTATTCCCCTTTGGCATTTAAGAAAATAGTTCATAAGATTGTGCAGCAATCTAGTTTCCAAGAAATGATTTGGAGCAGGTATAGGTACAGATCTTTGCACATATTGCCAACTTGTGCCTTTTCCCAGGGTCATATACTATATGAACTCAAGCAGTTACCTTTGATCAAAGGATGAAAATGAAACAGTTTTTCTTAACATTTATGTGGAAACATAGTAGACAAAGAGGGAGTCACTTACTCTTCAACTTCTTGTTCTGCAGGTTTCTTTTTTGACCTAAAAGACAACAAAGGCCTACACTGAACAATGGAAAAAACAATGCTCACGGTAACTTTTCAAAGTGTTATTTCAGGAGTACATTTTGATTCAATGCATTTATCTGAAAAGAAATCTACATTTTCTCCAAATTATTCATCTTTCAAATAAAAAGATCATCTTTGATTCATTGAGGGTACAGGAAAGAAGCCAGATCAGTTCTTGTTTCTTTCAGCTTCTTTTTTTAGCATTGAGCTGGTCACTGTTCTGACCCAGCCTTAGCAGAAGCAAGAAACAGACTCGTCACAAAAAAACCCCTCTTTATTTACCTCTTGTGAATTAATTGCATTCACCCACTGAAAAGTCCAGGCAATAGCCCTTCAAGGAGTTAATGGCAGCAACAGACCTTATTAGGTCCTTACAATAATTGCAAGGCCGTGAGCTCCCAGCCGAAAGGCTGCAAATTAAATTCTGGCAAGCAGACTTTGTGGCACAAAACACAATGAGCAAAATCTTCAGAAATACGAACTGTTGTTTCATACGACAACCACTCCCATTTCCTTCTATTTATTCCCCAGCCAGGGAGGGGCCATTCAGTGTCCACGTGTGCTTTGCTTCCCGAGTCGACCGTTTGTCCTCCGTTGTTCACCTCTCCTAACTGCTCTGCACATACGTGCATCTGTAACATGCCCCGGATGTTCTTCCTCCTCACTCATATCAGCCTCCAAAGGCAGCTGCCTCTCCAGTGGCTGGGAAATGTCCTATGGCCCTGGCTCTATCTCTGCGTCTGACACAGAGCATCCATCAGAACCTTCCCCAGACTCCAGAACTGGCCCAAGTTCCTCCGCAACCTCCTCATCGTCCAAGTCTGCCACCAGCTCCACTGACAGCTGGCAGGCCACAACAGTCACTCTACCTCACAGAGCTGCCATTGTGGGGGAAAACTGAACATAGTCTTAAGCTCACAAAGAAAAGGCAGGATATAAACGTAACAAAGAAACAAGTAAAATGATAAAACATATATCATATGCCACATATCACCCTAGAGCTGAGAAAGGCAACAGTTTAATAAACCTGCTTTTAATTCTGAGATCCTAGATTGTTTGGCTGAATGGAAACTTGCAAGTAAGATGTGATCAATGTGGTATATGGTGGCTTGGTCTCCAATGATTCCCACAAGGGTTCTCCTAACTTTCCTCCTGCAACTGCCTGTATACTCTCTCTTTAATGCCTGGGGATTACGTTTAATGCCTGGGGATTACGTCTTAAGTTGTTAGTTATTAATAATGAAAAGATTAAAAGATATATTTGAATAAATAATTAAATATAAATAAATATCAAACACAAACTGACACAAAACATCCTCAATGTTTGTTTGTTTTTCTTCTCAACTCATCTGTATTGATATGTCAGCAACTTTTCTTTAACCCTTTTAGTGTGAAATCTCTTGGAATGGAATTTTCCCACATTCACTACAAGGATCTGCATTCATATGATCTACATTCATATATAGCTTTATGGAAGAGATGCAAAAATTCTCATAGTTCATTTTATACAAGAATCAAGTGAAGACACACAAATTATTCACAATTTCACTATTAGTACTCTTTTGCAACAACTGAAATTGCTCTCAAGGTTGAAGTGAATACATTGAACCATGAGACAAAAATAAGTCCTGGGGAGATATTTTTTAACACTATTACGTGAAAAACAGCCTCTGAATATTTTTCAAAATTAAAGCAATGTAAGAATAAAGCTTTTTTAACTCTCAGAGGAAGATTATGATACAACCCTACCTTTGCCCTGCTACTTTTAACTATAAACGATTATTATTAAACCCAGCTATCTCTTATAATCCTGGAAGTACTCATTTTAGATGCCCTGAAGATCAGGCAAAATCTGGTTGCATTACTATCAGTTTTTAATAATATTTAAATGTTATTAAATGAATATTAAATACATATTATTATTATTTAATAATATTGTGAAGATGGGGCAGAAGAAGATAGCCAACAACTCACTTGTTCTTCACCACCCCAGCAAGCCCAGAACTAATTCAGATCCGATTAGGAGTCCTTGTTCAATATTCAAAATGTAGAACATAGAGGTTGCTGAACCAGCACTTTGAAAAGTTAATTAAATGTCAGGTTTCTTTTTAACAGATACTCCATCACTTGCTGATTGCTTTGACTGTTTCACAAGATGAAGTTTTTTAACTCTGCACATTGGGAAATACTCTTTTTCCACTCCCTGGAGCAAAGAGCACAGCATGACAAGGTACATAATAAGGCTGTACCCTACCACCACATGTTCTGCTTTTACAAAAAAGAGATCACTGAAAATTTCAGAGATAATGCCTCTTTCTTTAAGACTGGAAATTGTCTCATTCTCATTTTTAAAAAAGCAGCCTTCATTTTCATTTATTACAAACAGTGCAAACTTTTCATGTTTTGGTTCAAATAATTCGGTACTAGACTAAGAGACATTTCAGTTTTGCCTACTGGAAGAGTTTTACTATGCCACGATTCTTACTAGGGGAGCTGGTGCTTCAGGATGTGTTGTTGATGTCAGAAGATACAAATACACCCAGTTAGGAATCTGAAGAAGAGTCAGATGACAGTGACTACAAAAAAGAATAGAGTGATAAAGATGATAGGATAAAACTAGCAGCGATACATCAGGAAGTAGTAATGAAGAAACTGCAAGCAAGCCTTCGAGGTTTGATTTAACAAACGGTAAATACTAATGCTTAGCAAAATCCAATAAATTGTTCATTTCCATTTCAAAAAGAGTGGAAGGAGGGGAGCTAATGCTGGGTAGTAGTTAAGGCATTATGCCAGGAGCAGAGAGAAGTTTCCTGGGCATCTTTGGGTCAGCCATTCTCTTTCAATCCAGTTAATCTCAAGATTGTTTGTTGTAGAGAAAATTAGGAGGGAACACTACATACATTAGCTTGAACTCCTGTACAAATAGATCCAAAATAAATCTAATAAAATAGAAAATAATTTAAAATGTTAACATTTGGATATATATATTTAAACCTTAAGTTTTGTAGTAGGTTCTAGTTACAATGGTGCCACTGTAACTGGAACTTGACTGCTTAAAAATTCATCGAATTTGGTACTCAACACATTTTGAAGCAAACATCTTGACCTGATACTTATCTTTCTCCCTGTACTCAACGGCCAAGGTAGAACTTGCTGGCATCAGCTGCCTTGTGACTCACTACTCCTTCCAGCCAAAAAAAGGGTCATGTAGTAAGTCACATGCAATGTGCCTATCGGATGCTGAACCATTGTAAATGTGAGCCAGTTGACAAGCCCCCAAATTGCAATTGTGTGACTAGAGAGATGGTAAGACCATTGTAACTTTGTGGACAGGTCATAAATTACATTTATCCACACCTTTATATCTCTGAACCATCATTAAACAAATGGTTGTAAGTTGAGGACTATCACAGAAAGTATACATTACCTCAAATGCAGTATCTTTTACTACAGAATTCAATCAAACAAACAAATATAAACCATTTATACAGTTATCTGTGAGTCAGTTTGGCAAAGACAGTGATTCTCACATGCACACAAAAGAGAGAGAAAAGTAGGAGAATGGTACAAAAAGTTTGAAATCAGTCCTTTACAAAGCATGTTAGTGTGAATAAAGGCCTCTTTCCTTAAATTTTAAGTAGACACAATTTTTTAGAAATCTTGTGTAATTATCTGAAGCCTGTCCCCAGATGTTTGTCCCCAAATGAAAAGTACTTCTTGCAGATCAGTTAAAAGTGTGAAACATAAGAACTGAGCATAGACACACAAACAACTAGGGATATCCCACAAAACCCCTTTGCAAGCCTCCCTGAAAATACAGTTGTTTGCTTGAGGGAGTATGTGAGTCTCTCACATATATATTTTGTGATGTATCGCTTTTGAATAATTTGCACAACTATGATTCAAAAGCTATCAAATCTAATTATGGAGTACTCTGATTCTAATGTCTTCCCTCGCAAGTGGTATGTGTTCTGATGGCAGACAGACATAGGAAGGTATAACACTCTGCTCAGACTAGAGTTAACTCCCCACACCTTCCCTAAGAGTTTCAGAGAACTCAAAATCTTATATCCTCTACTCAGCCTTTTGATTAATCTTAATATGGATTAGAATCTACAAAAATTGTTTTATAAATCAACCAAAATATAATGGTTTTTATGTTTATATCATATCTATTTCATAAAGAAAATACAGATAGTTCAGTTCATTTAGTGACCATTCAAAGTTACAACGGCACTGAAAAATATGAATTATGACCATTTTTCACACTTATGACACTATGAGCATTCCCATAGTCACCTGTTCAAAATGCATATGTTTGGCAACTGGTTCATATTTATAGCAGTTGCAGTGTCCCGAGGTCATATGATCACCTTTTGTGACCTTCTAACAAGCAAAGCCAACGGGGAAGCCGGATTCACTTAACAACCTTGTTACTAACTTAACAACTGCAGTGATTCACTTAACAACTGTGGCAAGAATAGTTGTAAAATGGGGTAAAACTTAGCAAATGTCTCACTTAACAATAGGAATTTTGGATTCAATTGTGGTTGTAAATAGAGGACTACCTCTAATCCAGGAGAATTATTAAAAAGAGAGAAAGCTATGTCATGGTTAGTCCTGAAATGTTGGATAAAAGAATAAATATATTGTAGATATAGAATATATCTATAGAATTCCTCCTTTTTCAGATACGTACTATAGGACAAATGTTTGAAATGGAAGCAGCTTTCCTATACACCTATGTATACAACAGATATTCAGATTTTCTTCTCTCACCACTAAGCAGTTTTCTAGGTTTGGAGTGAAGCAGCAATTCTCCATACTGTAAATGCTATATCTCAGAGGTTAAGTGCTGAAGGGTGAAAGACAGCATTAATGTAGACATCCTCTTTGTTAAAACATTTTATTCCTATTTAATGGAATATTGAAAAGATTTAATGGAGATAAAATAGCTAAGCTTCAAGAAGAACCAGGATACTAAATTCATGCAGGATGACAATGTTCAGCGGTTAATTAGACACCGTTAACCTGTTTTAACAGGTGACATAAGTGGGATAAATGTGGGCAAATGCCCTTGAAATTTGTTAATATCTCTAGCCCACAAAGGCTAGTTCTTCTTCTTTCTTGTACTTATATTTCATGTAGCCGCAAGTCAGTCTACTGTAAAGGCATATAACAGAAAATGAATGTATTTCATATTGCTAAGGGAGAGAAGAAAAAAACAACACAAGGTATTATGTTGAATATTGGATAAAAAGGCATGAATTGAAAAAGACTATGACAAAAAAAATAGATATAAGTAGTAAAATAATCATACTAAACCAGTAAATTTCGTTTTCCTGAAATTTACTTAAGAACTAATTATTTATTTTTAGATCTCCTTAATACAAAAGGGATTTCAGGGCAGCTTCTAAGCAAGAGAAATAAAAAAATACACATTTACTATCAATTCCAAATATTAGGCACAAAATATTAGCCTGGTGACACCTTTACACAACAGCCATCTCCTAAGGAAATGTATGTAAATAGCATCATGTTATTTATTGCCTTGGCACAACCAAGTGCAATATGTCACCGTTGGCTAGAAATGCTGAAAACACAGTTAAATAGCACATTCAGTTCAAAGGAAGGAAAAGAAAGTAGAATAGGCAAATAATCTATAAGGTTAAAATTAACTATGCAAACAATGTGCAGATGAGTTTTAAGTAAATCAAAAGGCTCTATTAAGGTGGTTTTCCTACAAAGCAGTCAGTTTGGGTTTCTCCTTCTTCATCAAACTAACATACTTGGAGAGCCAATTTGGCTTAGTGATTAAGACACCAGAATAGAAAGCAAGAGACTGAGTTCTAGTCCCACCTGAGCCATAAAAGCCAGCTGGATGACCTTGTGCCAGTCACTTACCTTCAGTCCAACTCACCTCACAATGTTGTTGTTGGAGGGGAGGGGAATAGGACAAGGAAGGTGTGTCGGATATGTTTGCTGCCTTGAGTTATTTGTAAAATTAAAGGGGAATATAAATAAACAAAATAAAATAATACCCCAGCAATAAAGTCACATTATTCTCCAGTTCTATTACAGACTGATATTTTCTGATCCTGTTTGCACAACATACTTACTTAATCAGCTTAATCAGCATCATATATAATGAAGCCAAACCTCCTTACTGGAATTCTACTGGCACTCCGGCACACTGAATGAGACAGAATCACAATTTAGGAAAAGAGGAGCCTCAACTATTTTCTCCAATCTTGGCTGTAATCAATGAGGAACAGAGAAATACAGGCAAGCTTCATGAGATCACCAGTCTCTTTTCCATTGATCATACAGGTAGTAATGGTATGAAAGGAAGATGAAAAGAGTAATGGGGAACAGACAAACCCTGGGGCCCCAGTTTACACAAAAGCTTACAATTTTCTCTACTTGTCTATCCCTGCTGTTTGCTTCCCTTGCAGCAACACCATCCTTCTCCATAACACAAGATCCTCTTAGGGAGTAGAAAATCAGCTATAATGATTCCTGCCCAAGTAACTCTGACTGACAACTAACACACACACACACACACACACACACACACACACACCCATGTGAAACTCCTAAGAAAGAAAAATTATTTCTTTCTGCAAGGAAAACAAAACTAATGAAAAAGAAAAATAACAGAAAAGGAGATAAGCCTGGGCATATAGAGCCCAGAAGAGGGATAAAGGGGACGTGACAGGATTGCCTTTAAACCGTTCAGAGCACATCCTGGAGCTCTAGCACCTAGTCAGGGAATATTGTGTAAATATTTTCAGAATTTTGGCATCAGAGCCTCTGATGAGCTTTTTCCATTTGGCAGTACCCACAAAGAACCTTACTGAGGTGGATAAAGTAAGTAGCTTGATTGACTTCTACAGCTAATCGTTGTCAAAGACTTATTCAGCAGCAAATAGAACTTGACTTTTCCAATGGGTCTGTGCCCTCTACTCAGAAGACTGAATAAATGGGACTGGGCAACTGCTTCACTTTGAATGGGGTAACCAATGTTTGCATGACATTGCTGAAAGGGGGATGCCATCTAACCCCAACAAATCTGGGACTATTTTGAATTAAACTGTTATCATTAACGTCTCTGATTTAATCTTTAGCTGATTGGATTTTGGTATTCACATAATGGTCCCACCCCTGACCAATTAAGCAAGTTGTGCAAGCAAAGCTTTTGTTTATACTACACAAACCATCACAAGACAAATTAAATGAGTAGAGAATGGCATGGGGCATAATTCTGAGTGCCACTGAAACAAAGACTGGGATGTGTCCTTATTTCTGTGCAATGTTTGCCCCCTTCTGACTAAATTTATAATAGTATTTACTTTTCCTTTTTCCCCTATATCTCCACTTTAAATTCCCCACTAGTGAAGTTCTGCTTTAAAAAAAAGCAAAAGCAAAAACCTAATGTACCAGTTAATAGGAATCACACAGATGTAAAGAAATCTCATTTTTGCTAAATATTTATCCAAGTTGCCATTTAGCTCAAAATTCTTGTTAAATTTTAAAAATCTATATAATACAGGTGGTTTGAATTCAGTGAGTGACTGGAATGATACGGTTACTATACTCTGCAAGCTTTAACAATGACTTTTAGTTGAGATTCTGAATACCTGACAGTCAATACTTGACAGAACTCAGCAAGAAGCAATGTTGTACTCAAGGAATCTTATCACTTTGAAAATTTCCAGAAATGAAAAACATATGAATATATGTTCACAGAAATACACTGCTTGACTTTTTACTTCTGGAAAGTAACAAATAAAAATTTCCTCAGTGCTGCCAGTTATGAAGAATGGGACCGTCTGAGCTCTGCAGGAAGTCAGTGAGTAGAATATCAAAGATATTGAAGGTCCAAATGTAGAAGACCCATCACAGCTGAAGGGGATGTTTCCAAAAAGAAGTGAATGCACTGCCTAGCCTAAGCTGTTTCTCTTTTATGAATGACCTGCAAAACGAAAGCTCCTTGAAGATGCCCTCTTGCTAGAAGAACAGAAAGGAAAAGAAAGTACTGATGTTCACAGAAATTCTATTTTTGAAGAAAGGATTCATCAAAGGAAAAGTAGACCCAGTTGCTAGGCTTATCATATTAAAAATCCCTGCTTTTGAACAAAACTACTGACAATATTAGGGGTATGCACTGATAGCCCCCTACTCAAGGAATTGGGGAGGGGGAATAGTTTCGTCTCTAAGGCATAAACTACAATAGAACAATTTGCAAGGCCGAGGTTTTTAACTATCATGATACACAATCTAGGCAGTAATTTACTGTACATTCAAACTAAAGAATCAGGGCAGGATTCCCAATACCTAAGAGCAGGAATATTGCACTTAATCTACTTTCTAATACTCTCCAGAAAATTATTTTGGCCTATATATGGATTTCCATTTCTACTTATAAACTTCATATCTGCTAAAATTTCAAATGTCTGGCTGTTATACACTATATTTTTATTTAGGAATGAATAAAAAGAGGAAATAATATATATTTACATAATTACATAAAATTCATATATACATAATTTTTACTGCAGAACCGAATACCCTGCCAGAGTTGTCTAAACTGTGCAGGATTTCTTGAAGTATCTCTTTTTACTGTGCTTGCTTGAGTTTTGGAACAGAAAGAAGAATCATGGTAGGGCAATTTTCCCCAAAAAAGTTATATTCATGATTTTTATTTGTATTAAAAACTAAACAGAAACAGAAAGGATTGATCATTTTTGGATGGATTATAAATGTTTGAAAGGATAAATCATGTTAGCTCTACCTTAATTATGTATAAGTGATATCATCCAACAGGGCAATGTATTATAGTCTTTCCAACAAAAATTGTAACCTCTCATCTATTTGAATATTACCATTCCTGAAATCTTGGGAAGGGAATGCTGATTACAAAAAAGAGCCAGTATGGTATATGGATTGAGTTCAGTGGTGGGATTCAGCTAGTTTGCACCACTTCGGGAGAACCGGTTGTTAACTTTCTGAGCAGTTTGGCAAACTGGTTGTTGAAAGAAATCATTAGGGCAGAAAAACAGTTGTTAAATTACTTGAATCCCACCACCGGTTAAGGTGCTGAATCAATAATGGTGGAAGAAACTAAAGTGCTCTGGGCAGGGTGGATTTGATTTAAATCAAGTCAATTTAAATCATGATTTAAATCACTAGTACAATGGCTTGATTTAAATCGACTCGATTTAAATTGTAATTTTTAAAGAGCAACTTTCATCTCTGTCCCACAGTGGCTCCTCCTCTGACCTGCTGTTGACTCACCAACAGTCCCAATATTGCAGAATATATAGCCTCATGCTACATAACTTAAGCTCCATTTCATGCTGAATAAACTAAATTATTAATGTATCTTAAATAGAAAGCTATCTTTAGATAGATTTTTACTCCAAAAGCATTTTATTAAAATAAATTTGATAAAAATAAAAAAATCCAATTTAAATTTTAAAAAATCCAATTTATTTTTTTTAATCCAATTTTTTTATTTTTTAAAGAAATCATCAATTTTTATCCACTTCTGGGACTTTAGAATTCAAACGGACAAGTATCAGGGTATTGACTGCTGGTGGGGAGGTGTTTTGGTCTTTTTGTACTCTTCTTGGCTTGTTGATTGTGTCCTGCACAGTGTGTAGATGTTGCTTATGTCTATGTATCCATTGATGGCCAATTTGCCAGAATGCCAAGCTTTCAGAAGAATTCAAATACCTCCCCACCAGCAATCAACACCCAGATGAACATAGATTAACTCCAAGATTAACATCAAACCAATAATCATGAAGTAAATAATACTCCAACCAAGGAACTGCTAAAGAAGCTAACAGTAAACAGCCCAACCAAGGATTTTCCAACACCACTCCCATCAACACTGACAGGCAAGCCACTAGAATAAAAACTGAGAGCAAATCCCACTCTTTACTAGCATTGATGATGTTACCTACTTTAGGTAGGTAACATCATCAATGCTAAAACATGTGCAAGAAAACAAACAAGCCTGAGCTCCAAATATTCTCCTTTATTGAGTTAAAAAATTGGAGAAAATCACAAAATACAAAGACTTGCAAATAGAAATAGAATGACTCTGTGTCATTCTACTGGAAAAGGCTTCAGGAGTCAACCTCGAGGCAAAATCCGGAGCCGGAGTCCCGGAAGCAGTTCGTGACTATGAACAATCACGTTCTGGTAACTCCTGTGACGCAGCTGGAACTAATTGTATCGGCTTTGCCATTCCCTTGGACTATTTCAGCGACGTGGAGAGGGGGGATCTGCTGCTTGGGTAACAGTCTATCCTCCATATTAATCTACCCAGGCCTCGTGCTCTGGAGAGGACACTCCAGCTTTGCATACAGCATTGAAACAACATGGGAAGTGGCAGTTACCGGTTATAAGTCTTGACTGTGTCAAAAAAAGCAAAGAGAATAATAATAGTAATAGGCAGTTTGGCTGCAATCCCAAAACAATTGAAGTTCCACTCAAACACCACTGGCATTAACAAAATCATCATCAGTCAATTGCAAAAGTTAACTTTACTTGGAACAGCTTACATCCTGAAACAATATCCTTAACACCGTCAAACAAGATCCTCCTATCCCAGGTCCTTGAGAAGGACTTGATAGGTGAATAAAAATACCAAAGTTAGTGTAAACATCTGGCTGACTGTGCGCTGAACCATAATTTAATAAATCTGTATGCCACCCAACTTCCAATGAACCTGGGCAATCAAAGAAAGAAAGAAATTACAATTTGTTTGTTTATTTTTCACATTTCTGAACTACCCATCTTCCTCAAAGAGGGAGTTTATTAGATTAAATTAATAGATGATAAAAAGATAAAAGGTGGCAAGAATGACAGACCAAGGGGAATGAAGCAAGGGGTTTCATTCTCCCTTGCCAAAGGCCTGGATGAACTTGGCATAGTTTGGCTATTTCAGTTATCTAACAATTGTAAAAGGTATAAACAAGATACAGTATAAAACTTACTAAACTGCCATTTATTTCTGCAGGATGAATCTAATCTATTCTTTACTAGATTAGAAAATGTTAACCAGACCTTCTAAAACTTTTATGAAGAGGCACGCTTCAGAATTATGCCTCTATTTGTAACACATATTGGCATGATATTTCCTGTAGCTTGCGTTCACCTTGACAATCAGTACCCTTAGTCTCAAAATTTAGTTGATTAATCTTTTCTTATTGCTATCTGGAAAACCATGCCTTTTAATAGTTTAGATCAAAGATATTCGTTAAATACAATTTCTTTAGGATTTTTTTAAAAGATAGCAGAAAAAAGAAACAAAAGCTTACAGTCATCACTGTACTTTTAGGAGCACCTTAAGATGATAATGTTTCTTTTTCTTGACTCGCAAAGCCAACCAGCCTGGCAATGACAGTGAAGGAGAAGAGGACAGGAACTGGTTAACATTCCTGAAACATCTACTCTATAAAAAGAAACCCACAGACTGCAGCTTTACCGCCATCTTGATGTCCTTGATGAGTGCTGATGCTGTGGAGGCGGCTAGCACCAGAACAGCCCAAGAGAAGGAATGAGAGGCCAATGGAGATTTATGTGAAGAGAGTGAGATGGACAAGGTAAAATTGTCAGGAGGAGTTGTTAGAAAGTAAAATATATTGTGACAATTCCACTCCTGCCGTTCATCAATAAACTGACAGATCATTTAGTGTCAATTAGGTGTGATAGATGGACAAGTCCCCATGATCCCAGGCCAAAATTAATAGCTGGGAGGGAGAGGGTGATTGAAAATGACGTCTGACATTGAGAAGAAAGTCCTGAAGGTCCCCAAGGGGCCATTACTTGCCTCATTCCCTTGCAGATCAATGCAGGAACAAACCCAAAAACTGACACTTCAAGCCAAAACTTAATCAGACTTCCTTTTTCTCAAGTTTTGCTTCCTTACACTGCTTCCTCTCTTCTCTCTCACCCATCAAGAGAACAGAGCAACAGGTCACAATGAAAAGTCCAAAAACTCTCTTTCAACATTTAAGAGTTTAAATTCAACAATTAAAATTCAGGCTTTATAGATATACCACAACAAACCAGTTCAACTATTTATTGTTGTTTCCCATTTAAGGAATTGGATGAAGAAATTATGTTTGAACCAGCGTGTATTCATATGGAGTATTCTCTTCATACTTCTTTATATTGAAAGATCCTGTGTGGTTAGAAATATAAACAATATCCAAGTTCCACAGATGAAATAATCCTTACACTGACAATAAAATGTTTTGTTCCATTATACCTTTAAGATCTTTTAAGATATAGAAGATAGAAAAATACTGTTTTTATGAGTAATTAATTGTTTTGCTCAAAACCTACATTATGTTAAAAGTTGTAGGATGGACAATAATATAAATTAGAATTTGCACTATTTAATCAATTTATCTTCAATAATGTAATTAAAATTATCATAGCCCTTAATTGGAGAATTTAGTCTCCAGGAATTATACTTCTAGTTCCTAGATATCAGCTTTAAATGATAAACATTTCATAAGTAGTTGAGTTAGGTAAGGTAAGCAGCAGCTTGGTTATCACTTAGGTGGGAGACAGTACAAAACCCCAGGACGTAAATTAGACTTAAGATTTTTAAAAAATCTGCAAGAAGGCAATAAGAAATCTTTCTATACCATTGTCAAAAAATCACACATGGATGTTTTTATGCAGTCACCAGTCTTAAATGTCAGTTTTTACTTTTGTAGAAGAGAACTGTATCCCAAAGCATATCCTGCCATTTAATATTCTAAGGCAGGGCTTCCCAACCCAAGGGTCCATGGAACGACACCAGTCCATGGCATGCCTGAAACAGGGCCATGCAAACAAGTGAAGCCCCATCCAGCCTCATAGGATGCAGGCAGCACGTGAAACCATGCCCCCCAGCCTGTTTAATTCCTGATTGGCATGCAAATAATAGAGAAACCGGAGAATCTGGAATTTTAGGAAGATTAGGAGTAAATAAACACAATCATGCAAGGCACTGCTTAATAAAGTTTTCTGAAGACAATTATTTTGCTAACATGAACATAGGTAGTATATATATCACTAGATGGACAGTATCAGAATTAAACTGAATAGATAATACAGGACAGAAGATGTAAAAGGCAATCCAATCAGTCTGGGTAAATCCAAGCATAGGCTATGAAATCTCATAAATTATTGGTGTCAAATATATGGATTAAATTTGGTAACCTAGACAGACTAGATGCACCAAGATTTAACCTGGATTACATAGAGTAAGATTGGAAGATCGGTGTATTAGATTCAGTGATTTATATGAAAGAGAATCTGAGAAATTCTGAGAAGAGATGAAAGAAATTGGGATAACTAAAACATAAAAAATGCTCCCAAAATTTCAAAGAGAAAAAGATCCAAGCACCTTTCAGAACAAATTATTATAAAAGCCAAGAAAGATAGATGATGAAAGCCTTGAGCAACTAGAAAGACGTATGAGGACTGAAGACCAACTTTCAACATCAAGTAAGAAAGGATAAGGAAAAAAATCTCAATCACAAATGTTAACAAATAGAGATAAATAATAAGAAAATGGTTATAAGATTAGAGAAAAATTTAAAATCACAGGAATATTTATAGTTTAACTATAAGCATTCAAAAAAAGTTACAGATGAGATATAATAGAGGCAAAAAAGGCTAAAACAAAATGGAAAAATATGTTGAAACATTTTATAAACAACATTACAAATGGCAGAAGCATATGTATAGAAATCATATTCAAGAACCAGCTCCATTATAAAGTAAGGTATCAGAGGCAAAGACCAGCTGTCAAAAAGGAAACACCAGGCACAAATGAAATACTTTGAACTGTTTAAAGCTGCAGAAGAAAAGGTAGTACCGGTACTTATAGACTTGTAAATAAATATGAAGTAAGTTTGTGACCTAGAAATTGGAAAAGATTAGTACAAATGGCTATACTGAAAAATATAGATGGCAAGAGAATATGAATATTGCTGAGCTATTAGACTCAATCCTCCTATGAGCAACGTTTTACTTAAAATAGCTTTTAAAATAGGGGGAAAATGAATAGCTTACTTATTTATTTATTTACATGACTGTCCATCTAAAAAGAAGCAACTCTAGGCAGTGTACAATAATCAATAAAACAATATAAAATAACAATTATAAAAATATAAAAATTCATATTAAAATGAAAAATGCTATTTAAAAAATTAAAACATACAAGCCACACAGAGAGAGTAAAAAGTTCAACCATAATGGAGCAATTTAAGAATGCTTCCAGTTCCCTGGCCTCCGCAGATCTGGTGCTATAATCAGGTCTTGAGTCTTAACCATCTCCAAAATGATGACAGGGATGAAGCTAACCTGACTTTGGGAAGGAGAATGTTCCCTGCACCATGGCAGAGAAGGCCTGATTCTGAGATCCACCAAATGTAGTTCCCTGGCAGACGGTACCCACAACATGCCTTCTCTGCCTGATCTAATAGGACAGGCTGATGTAATCATGGAAAGGTAGACCCTCAGATAACTCAGTCCCATGCCATGAAGGGCTTTAAAAGTTAAAACCAACATCTTGAATTGGACTTGGAAGCACACTGGCAGCCAATGCAGCCAATATACCGTAGCTTGCAGAGCAGCTACTGTATATATGGATAGAGAAATAGCAAATAAATAGGGGCTTCAAACAACCAAAGGGACATAATACAAGATGAATAATGCAAAGAGTATGGGAACCTACATAGGAAATTTACTTCTTCTACTGTATATTGATTACAACAAGGCCTTTGATTAAGTTGATAATACTAAAATGTTTACTAAGAATAACAGGTATGCTGTTATTTTTGGATATTGTTTATCAAAAAATATTTTTTTAATAAAACCACAAATATTGTAAAAACCAAGTTTGGATAAACTGGTTCTGAGTGCAGAATGGCATAGATGCATATTATTCTCATAGCTGCTTCACTTATGTGGTGAATATATTACATGAATGGCAAAATTGGATAAGATGACAGCTTGAATCAAAACTGGATGTTGAAATACTTAACAATTTGAGATATGCATGACACCTCTTTTTAGCTGAACATAAAGAAGACTTAGAAGATTTTGTTATAAAAACAAAAATGGGAAGTGATAAAATGTTAATATTAAATAAGAAGACAAAGATAATGTCAACCAGCTTGGTCACAGTTGACCATGATGAAGTGAAAGTTCAGATAGTACTAGATAGTTTTGTTTTCCTGACCTTAATAATAAATAATAAATAATAATAAATAAAGATGAATAGTATGCTAGAGCAGTAAAGACATTAATCCTAGGGAGGAAGACATTGACAAACTCAGAGAGGTCATGAAAGATAAAGGCATTTCTATGATAGGAAAGATCAGAATAGTTATAGCATTGTTTTTCTATTCAAAGTGTTCATCTATGAAACAATAAAAGAGCAAAAGAGAAAGATAAATATTTTCCAATTATGAATAGTTATTAAAAATAATATGGACTACAAGAAAAACCAGTCAATCGGTCTGAATAAAAAACTGATAGCTGCCTTGAAATCAGCAAACCAAAATTCATCTATTTTGAACATATGATGCAAGCAGATAATGAAAGAGGGGGGGAAATGATTAGGCTTTGGAAAGTTGAAGGAAAAAGAAGTAGAAGATAACAGAAAAAATGGATAAACTGAATCAAGATCACTGAATGTCCTTGGAAGAGCTATGCATAATTATGGGGAACAGGGTGAGATAGAAGCTATTGTCCATACAGTCATCAGGGACTAGGCCCACTTCACTATCACAAATGGTACAGAATATTTATCTAATTTTTTTGTCCAGCATTTGTTATGAATTGATTTATGTAGTCACATATCAACTTATGATTTGAACTTCTGTAGTATCTCTCAGATTTAACAGATGATAGTCAGAAAAAGATCTGTTTCGGTTCTGGTGTTATATCTTTGGAACACCCTTCTCAAAAGGTCTGCCTGGCTTCTTTGTTTTTCCATAGTCAAACCCATGATAAAGATATTTTTCATTTTACGGTGCTATAAACTGCTCTTTAATCAGTGTATTATTATTTTTATCAGTGAATCTTTTGTTAGTTCTACTAATGTTTACAGATAATATTTTTAAAATTATATATTATGATTATGATTTGTTCTGTAGTATTCACTGTAATTTATAGTATAAACCGTTCTGAGACTATTTCTGGAAAGTCCAGATATGAATTTAATTATTACCAATGTTCCAACAACTACAAGTCAGTGTGGGAATGTTCATGCAAATTTCTTTGTCCCCATAATGGTGGGATTTAGTCTCATTTTCCTTTTTCTTGCTCTCTTTCTCGTGTTTTCTATGAGGCATAGACTATTTCCACTCAATATTGCTTCTTCAAATTAATTATTTCTAATTTCTGTGGCCAGGAAAAGTAGTTCTTCTCCCTATAGCTTTCTTTTAAGTATCTGAACATCATGTTCTGGTCATGATGCTACCTCAAGTTTTCTGTTCTTTGGACGAAGCATTCCAAATTCCTTCAGCCTATTTTCATGGAGTTCCCGTATCATCTTCATTAATTTTCTCTGAACCATCTCTAATCTATCATTATCCTTCTGAAAATGTGATTAGAATTGTACACAGTATTCCATGTGCAGTCTCACCAATGTAGACTAGAGTGTTCACATGTTTTTTTAAATAGAATAGAATAGAATAGAATAGAATAGAATAGAATAGAATAGAATAGAATAGAATAGAATAGAATAGAATAGAA
>WNWU01000001.1:54940062-54955602 GCA_012654045.1 Ptyas mucosa | reverse complement strand
AATAGAATAGAATAGAATAGAATAGAATAGAATAGAATAGAATAGAACAGAACAGAACAGAACAGGAGTTGGAAGGGACCATGGAGGTCTTCTAGTCTAACCCACTGTTCAGGCATGAAACCCTATACCATTTCAGTCAAACGGTTGTCCAATCTCTTCTTAAAAACTTCCAGTGTTGGAGAATCCACAACTTCTGGAGGCAAGTTGTTCCACTGGTTAATTGTTCTAAATGTCAGGAAACTTCTTTTTAGTTCTAGGTTGCTTCTCTCCTTGATTAGTTTCCATCCATTGCTTCTTGTCCTGCCCTCAGGTGCTTTGGAGAATAGTTTGACTCCCTCTTCCTTGTGGCAACCCCTGAAATATCAGAACATTGCTATCATGTCACTCCTAGTCCTTCTTTTCATTAAACTAGACATACCCAATTCCAGCAACCATTCTTTATATGTTTTTATCGTTCTTTATATGATAAACTGTTCTTTATATGATCTTCCTCTGATGCAGGGTAGAACATCTATCAGTTGTCTCAGGCTACTGACTCATGTTCATTTTGCCAATGATTATACCCAAGTCACGTTCAGATATGGTATTTCCAAGCCATTAATTTCCCATCTGGTATGTGTGTCCTAATTTTTTCTCTTCTCCCTGTTAAAGGGCATCTTGTTCCTCTCATCCCAAACTTCAAACCTGTCCAAATAATGCTGTAATCTCATATAATTAGTCTTGTGAATTGATCAGACTCCTACCTGTTGTGTAATTTGTGAATGTATTGAATAGCACCTAGATTCTATTTATATTGTAAGTGTTTTGAATATCAATTTTGATAATCACTTAAAATGTGGTGGCCACTTAAAACTTAAAATGTGTACTCTATTTTGAAAAAATCTGCTATGCTAGAATCCTGGAATCTAATTTTCTTACTTCCAAAAGAAGGACAAGATTTGACTTCAACCAAGAAGTATAGACTAATTTCACCATTGAATAATGATTACAAAATATTTACAGCAATATTGGCTGATTAAAGAAGATTTTACAGGACTTTATTCAGGATTATCAATGTGGATCATTACCTAAAAGACAATTAAAAAACAAAAAACTGTATTGGTTGTAATAGAGTATTTCAACAACACAACTAAAAACAAGTAACATTTATTTTTCTTGATGCACAGAAGGCTTTTGACAATTTGAACTGGTCTTTTATGTTTAAAGTTTTTGAAAATATGGATTTGGGGGGAAATCTATTCAAGAAATCATATATATATAACCCCAAGAGCACATATTATTGTTAATAGTGACTTAACCAAATCATGTGAAATCCAGAATGGGACAAGACAAAGATGACCTCTGCCAGCTTTGCTTTTTATTTTAGTTCTAGAAATTTTGAATAGAAACATTAGACAGTATGAGAAAATAACAGGTTTGAAAATTTAAAATTGAAGGCTTTTGTTGACAATTTAGTTTTTTTATAAAAAAAAAGAACCTCAGAATGGTATTGAACTTTTCATGAAGACACTAAAGAATTTTGGTATATTAGTCAGATTTAAACTAAATAAACAAAAAAACAAAGATCTTGGTAAAATGTATGAGTGTACAAGCCCAAGAGAGCCAGATGAAAAGGCAAGGTTTTAAATTGAGATAGCAAATATTTAGGGTCACACTGACCAATATGAATTATATCTTGCTTTACAATAACTATTTCAAGGTATGGAAGGATATTAAAAAGGATTTATTGAGGTGGGGGAAAGTACAAAAGTCATTGTTAGGTAGAATTAGTGATTAAGACGAATGTGTTATTTTTATTAAAGACAATATCAATCTTGACTATTGATGCACCATTCAAACAATGGAAAAAGATATTTCTAAGTCTGTATGACAAGACAAAAACTCAAGAATTAAACATATATTGCTGCAAGATGCCAAAAGGACAGGTGGATTTGGTCTACCAGATTTAAAATAATAGTTTGGTGCTTGTTGTTTGGTATAATGAAAGATTGGATGTCTCTGAAGAATAGGAGCTTATTAAAGTTGGAAGGACATGATCTGAGGTTTGAGTGGCACTGCTATTTATATTACGGCAAAGTCAAGGTTAACATAGATTTTCAAAAATATTTTGTTAGGAGTGCCATAATGAGGATCTAGAATAGATATAAAGCAAGATATCCTAAAATTCCTTTAAGGTAAACCCCTCCAAAAGTTTTTTTAAAAAAGAAATGATAACTACACAAATTTGGTTGACCTATGCAAGTTTATTGACTTTCTCTGAAGGAGAGCCTAAATTAAAAACTAGTGAAGAACTGGAAAGGGAAGGTCACATCTGTCAATATTATGCTTATGCCCAGTTGACAGAAAGATTTAAAATGGACAAAAAGAAATTTGCTTTTATCAATGAAAAAAATGATTTTGAATTGGATTTATGTGCTAGTGAAGAACATATTATTGCTAAGATGTATGAACTATTATTGGAAATGAATTTTTAAAAAGTGTCTGATTAAATGGGCAAAAAAATTGGGATACAACATAATACTTGATCAATGGGAAAATACTGTATATGTAGTAAAGGATTGAAAGTTACACTGAATTATAATATGAAGGATAACTTTTACAAGATGATGTATCATTGGTATTTAATAATAGACAGGTTGTCTAAGATATATAAGGGTGCCAAATGTATGTTGGGAATGTAAACAATCTAAAGGTATATTTTCTCATCTTTGGTGGACAGGAAAGGAATCTAAGAAATAGTGGGATCAGATACATATTTTAATTCAGAGAATTCTCAAATTGTATGTACAATTAAAACTAAGTTCTGAACCAAATTCTAAGTTTGATGAATAAACAACTTGAAGCTGTTTTTATATATGATAACAGCAGCAAAGCTTATTTACATGCAGAGATTGAAAAACTTGCAAATATCCACAAAGAAAGAATGGATGGTGAAGTTAATGGAGTTGGCAGATGTAACATTGACAGTTTTAGTTTTTTTCAAAAGGCTAAACCCCTTTTGGATTTTTCTGCTTCAAACTGAAAGAAATGAAATCTTAATCTCGGGATTTGATGACTAGAACTGTTTATGACTATAGAAGTATTGTGTGCTATGATTTGCTCTAGTTTAAAGGGTTATTATATTTTATGTTGGTATCTATACCAAAGAAAGAACTTAGTTTTTCTATATCTTATGTTCTTTCCTGTCTGAACCCCCTAATTTTGCTTTTCCCTTGCTTCACCCTTTTCCCCTTTAAACCCTCTTTCTTGTTCTCTGTATTTTTCTTAAATTTAGCAAAATTGTAAAAAATAAACCTAAGTAGATCATCAATTCTATTACCATTAATAGAAGTGTTAAATAAACCTGCCTCCAAGACTGATCACTTGGAGCGATCTTATTGCTTTCCAACTTGACCCAAAGCCTTTAGGACTGACTCTCTAAGTATGATTCGTCAAACAATTTTAATCCCACTTTACTGTAATGCTTTGCAAACTACATTTTAATGTCCCTTCCAGTTCTATTCTGATTGATTGATGATTGATTGATTGATTGATTGAAGTTAGATTATATCCACAACATTCCCCTTGTCCACTATATTAGCTATTGTGTCAAAAAGGGAGGCAAAATTGTCTCATGGGATTTATTTTTTACAAAGTCGTGCTATCTTTTAACAATCATGACACTGTCTTCAAAATGATTACAAATGGCCAGTTCAGAAAATATGAAACATTGATCAAATCAAGTGTCTGGTTCAAGTATTAGCTAAATTGCTCAGGATGCTAATATGAAAGCTTGTATATTTGCATGTTATAAGCATCATTTTGGGAAAAAATCATATCACTATTGCTTCAACTACCCAAACAAATATAGAGAGCAAATATATTACTTATATTTTAAGATTCTTTTTCAGGGATAGTTATACTAAAGAATAAGATAAAAAATAGTGTTTGTATTACAAAACATTTATGGTATACATGTGTAAATGAACAGGAAAAAAAATATAAATTGCTACGTGTTAATTTTATAAACAGAGAGAAAGACATGTAAAACAGAGAATATAATGATAGAATGCTAATATGCTGATAGAAGCAATATTTATTAAGTTTTTAAAAGAAGAAATTGACAATTCTCTCATCCTATCTCATTCTACCCTCTCATCTCTCCAACCTTCATTCATTTAAATTCCTTAACACATGAAAATAAGTGCCTCTTTGCCATATGACTGGTGATTTCTTCAGCAAGCACAGGCTCCTTTCCCCCTGTGTTTTATAAATGTAATGCATGAGCTAATATAAGGAGCCATTTACCGTAAGTCTGTTTATCAAAAGGTAAATGATGTCATAAAATAAGTTTCTACAATTTTCAAAACAGAACTTGAGTGCCCTCTACTGGTTCAAGAACTAATCATGCAGCTGAAATATATCTAGTCGGAGTTCAATATATTTTGTTATAAAGCAATGTAATGAAAATGGTGAAGATACTAAGTATATAGAGAATGCAAACACACTGTACTTATTTGTTCATGTCCCTTTCATATTTATCTTGGGTTATTCTTTCTTTTTGATACACTATGATCTGTCATGCCCACTATTATTCCATCAAGATGGTCCTAAGATCCCAGAGAAGGCTTTTGTGGGGTATTGAGCTTTTCAATTTCATTAACAAAGCAAGCACCCTTTCTGGAATTCCATTACTAGAATATCTTTGGATGAGAGAATATGAGCTTTTGGTGAAAACACTCATGGTGCTACCACCATTCCTTCAACATTTCTTTTCTAAACATGAATTTTTCAACACTTCAATATACCAAATGTGAAAAGATGATGAAAGATTCTGATTCTATGCCCCTCCTGGCCTGTTCAAACATCTCATTTCAGAAATTGGTGGAAAATGCCATAATGCACTGGGCAATTTGCCAGTCTCTTTGCAGACAAATATCTTCATAGCTAGACTCCAGTGGGACAGAGACATGTGAGATGACAAACACAATGTCTTGCGATTACCTTGGATTCTTCCTCATAAGATCATCTGGCACTGTTTTGAAGCTTATGAATGTAGACAGGTTTCTTTCTAGAATGAACTGTCATCAGTAGATTAAATCTATGCCCCTCCTGGCCTGTTCAGAGAGCCAGAAAGGGAATGACAGTTGGGTGTAGGAGGTGGTGAATATGTCTGTGAGGAAGGGAGAGAGGGAGGGAAAGTTGCTTCTGCCTTGAATGACATGGTGGTGATCCCCCTTCTCAAGAAACTACCATTCGATTCAGCCATTTTAGATAAATATCAACCAACTGGCAACCTTCCCTTTCTAGGAAAGGCTAGAGAAGTGATTGGGCAGCAATTACTGAGTATTCTGGATGATACAGATTATCTGGATCTTTTCCAGTTGGGATTCAGGCTTGGGAATGTTTGAGTTACACTGATCTCCAATAGGATTCTGGACCTAATTCAAGGGGCAGGTTGTTACTTAAAGTTCTTATTAGCATTAGAACCACCAACTGTAGGTGGCATCAGTTCACACAATATGAGATGGCCAAGAAGGGATGTAATGAGAACCCCCCCACTGAGACTGAAGAATGAATTTTTTGGTAGCATCTCCCTCACTTTGAAATATTAGCCCAATATATGAAATCCATCCTTATTAAACAGAAAGGTTGTAAAAATTTCCTTCTGCAAGGTTTTTAGATGGAAAACTCTTAAGGCTGATAGCAGTTGTGGGATTTTAGTGAGTTTAACTCGCTAAAGTACTACAGAGTCCAACCACATCCTATCATAAACTTATAACAATTGTAAGAACTGCATTATTTTCTTTCCATTCAAGAAAAGTATAATGTGGGATAGCTTTCTAAAGAAATGGCAGTGCATCTCAGAAGACCTACCTCCTAAAAGAACCAAGAGCTGACATAAATTCTGCTGTTATAGTGTTCTCTTCCACTAGACCCCCATGACCTCAAGCTCTTCTAGAAAAAATGCATGTGAGATGCATTATTGGCTTTGCACAAAACCAAAAAGGCTGAACCAACATTATAATACTCTAAAAGGTTTCCATTACCATTTTCTAGGCAATTACAGTAACATATTTTGAATGCTACTTTATTGAAACAAAATTGTACTTACTTAGACACATTTACACCAACAAAGCCAGACCACACTCCTTCACGTATATGTGGTTTAGATGATGGACGCTTAAGAAGTAAAAAAACAATATAAAAGAAAATAAAACTCCAATTATTATTTGTCAACATTTGTATTCTACATTTGTGACCAAAGAAGGGGACTTTTATAATGGCTAATAATTATAACCAAATCAAGGGTTTATTTTATTTATTTATTTGTCAAGCATATATAAGATAACAGGTAAAAATATAAACATAATTTGAATACATGAAAAAAGTAAGTAAAAAGGAATATTAGGACAGGGAGAGTAGGTACGCTGGTGCATTTATGCACACCCTTAACATACCTCTTAGGAATGGGGTGAGGTCAACAGTAGACAGTTTAAGGTTAAAGTTTTGGGGGTTTGGGGAAGAAACTACAGTCAGGTAGTGCATTCCAGGCATTGACCACTCTGTTACTGAAGTCATATTTTCTGCAATCAAGTTTGGAACAGTTTACCTTGAGTTTGTATCTATTATTTGCTCGTGTATTGTTGTGGTTGAAGCTGAAGTAGTCATTGACAGGAAGAACATTGTGGCAGATAATTTTATGTACTATGCTTAGGTCAGACTGAAGTCAGCATAGTTCTAAGCTGTCTAAGCCCAAAATTTGAAGTTTGGTGGCATAAGGTATTTTATTGCGGTTTGAGGAATGGAGGACTCTTTTCGTAAAATATCTCTGGACTCTCTCGATTTTATTTATGTCCGATATGTAGTGCGGGTTCCAGACAAATGAGCTGTATTCAAGAATTGGTCTAGCAAATGTTTTGTATGCTCTAGTTCGTAGTACAACATTACCAGAGAAGAAGCTACAAAAGATTAGGTTAACAACTTTTAATGCCTTTTTGGCAATGTTGTTACAGTGGGCTCGGGCACTTAGAACATTAGAACTGAGTACTCCAAGGTCCTTGACAGAGTGAGGATCATCTACAAGGTCATATCCATCTAATTTGTATTTTATGTTTTGATTTTTTTTGCCAATGTGCAAGACAGAGCATTTGTTGGTTGATATTTGACATTTTGGGTTGATATTTTGGGTTGATATTTTTACAGTCTATATCAGGGGTCCCCAACCCCTGTGCCGCAACACATTACCAAGCTGTAGCCTATTTGTAACAAGCAGCGGGTTGGCGTGCACACAAGCGGCAAGCTAAACTGCACGTGAGTGTGTTGGCCTGCCGCTCGCACAGCCTGCTTCCTCTCTCCCCACCAGCTAGGATGCCAAGCCTTAAAAGTTGGGGACCGCAGGTCCAAATGCTACAATTTAACCAATGGAGTGTTATTATATCTATTGGAAATCTGTCAAGTATGATTTCATTCACTTTCATGTTTTTCTAACTTTATATTAACCTAATATTAGGTTAGGTAATAGGTACCTAGGAAGGTAAAGTTTTTACAAACTTAAAAACCTTACCTTCTTCCATGCACATTTTTCCAAACGTATGCATTTTAATTCCAACTTTTTCTATTACATCTTTTTGCACTTTCTGTAATACAGGAGTGGGCAACTATTAAAGGATAAGTTGAATTGGAGAAAGAAGGTAGAGAATGTAACTCTGATAGTGTCCTGAGATTTATCGATGGCTTTTGACATAACTAGCTGTGGAATTTTTCTTCATTATTTAGTCTGAAGTAGAGGGCTAGCTGAAAAAAGTCCAATGATTCCAATTCTAATCTAATGTAATGTCCTGCAAGGACATTACTAGAAATATGGACCATTGTTCTAGCCTTTGGCAACTGGAGTAAACCAGGTTTATATCATTTCATTTCTGCTTATTAATAACAATTTTTAATAGTTAATAAAAGTAATCTGAATGTTTGGACTAAGGTTCTGTTACTATAAGAACAACACACTGTAAAAAAATATCTTCCATTTCTACAAATTTGTCTCAGGGTACTGAAGTATTGTGGATGGGGAAAACCTGCTATCCAAATAAATTTGTGAGAATATGCTGGATGGTACTACAGTACCCTGAAGAAAGAATGGAAAGAATTCTTCTGGTCTCAGTGCCATCTTGGATGTATAGATGCATTGTTAATTATGTCCCACTTGCAGACTTTTATTTGGCTACTTTGAAATCAGGATGCACATATAGACAGTTCTATGGTCTGATTCTGCAATGCTCTTATTTTTTAAGATGTGATCTCCAATAATGCTTACTGTTTAAAGTGATACAGTTTGAACCGGCTGTCAAGCAGTCTAACAATATTTGCAGATTAGTGGTTTTGTAATTTTCTTCAATGATAATAAGGCAAGAAAAATGGACAATCTTTTTAAAAAATCACAAAGAATGGAAAACACTCCTGAATGTTAAATCCTGGGGGGAAACTCAGCATTTCCTATAGATACTGAGATAATTGATTTTTAGGTAAACTATAAGTGTGGAAAATAGACAATATTTGAAATTGGAGGCTGTTGCCTGCTGGAAGGAGGAGGCATGACCCAGCGTAACTCCCTAACAGGAGCAAAAACAGTCATTCTCCAAAAATAAACAGGGAGAAGGGACAAGCCAAGTGCTGCAGTTTCAACATACCAGATTTCTTCAGCAAAGGGGGCGCAGAAGGGCAGAAGGACAAACAGAGCTTAGAAAGCAGGAAATAGCTTCCTTATATGGGCTTATCCGCAAGCGACAGAGCTCAGTCGACTGGAATGACTGTGTCACAAAATGTGAAGCCTTCAGGGGCTGCAGTGAATGGAGTTTTCTGATCTTTAAATTATTTCTCCAAATTCTTAAGATGCCAAAGCCAGGAGACTATAGTGCCAAAAAAGGAGCATTTTGAATTGGGATGCTTTAGGGAAACACACCACATATGGATGTAAAAGACTACATACACAGAAAGATCCCATACATATTTTTGTCACAGAATATACTGAATTCCCAAACATTGATTAGATGCATTCCCAAAAATTGATTAGATGCATTAAACCAACACATTTGAGCTACATATATGTACAAGCTGTCATTTATTACACTTTTTAAAAAATTTGTATCTCTAATAATTTTTTCCTAACCTTTAAGTAGTTGATACTGTATCTGTATCTGTATATACCATTATGAAACTTTCCTCAAAGCAAAACTCCCAATTTGCTCCTATACTTTATAGGCAAGGTATTTAAATGAGACATGTTGCTAAGCGTAGACTGTTAATGTTTTCTTTGAATAAAAATAGCAGTTATGTATCCTTTAGGAATATTCAATGTCTATATTAGTTAAAAACAACTAATATCCTAACTAATCAAATGAGGCCATTGTTTCCATCTTGAATCTGTAACATATTTAATAGCTCTCTTTGGGTGTTGTAAAGATATATTAGGCATGCTGAGGGAAAGAGTCATTAGCCATGAGTGGCTTGAGGATTGATGAAGATCTTAACCTTCTTGGTCCATTCCTCCACTGACTTGTGTGTTTGGAAACATGTTAGTCTGTCATTTTCTAGACTCCTCCCTCACTTTCTCATTATTTGTGCCATACATACTGACTGAACTAACTCTATGCTTGATTTTAACAAAAATGCTAAATCACATAAAATATAGTTTTTAAGTATAGAATAGCTTGGAGGGTTTGTTGTTAACAGAGCTGATGAATTATTAGAATAGAAAGATGGATTTAATAAGTATCCCACAACCATAAATTAAAATGTGGATATGGTGTGGATAGGCAAAAAATAAAGACAAAGAAGGGTACTAGATTCAAACTTTGTGGGAGATAGGAGTTGCAATCCTGGGCAGGCTTTTCTTAAGAATAAACATCCCACTAAATTTAGCAAGATAACTTTCACTTAAATATAAATTTCAGCTGCAGATTAAAACATTAACAAAAAGAAAGTAGTTAATTAATATTTTTAACTTGCAAAAAGTAGGAGAGCTTGAAATAAATGGTATCATGGCTGTTGAAGGCAGAAGATTTTAAATGTTGGCATAAACTTTGCAAGAGCAGTTACAAGGGTTAAAGGGTGAGTAAAAATAAGATTGGACAAAAATAGATTAGTCAAGAATAAAAATGGGAGGATAAAAGTAAAGAATATCTAATGAACTACGTCTTTGCAAAGTTCAGAGACAAAAAGGAGACATACAGTACAGTGATAACTGGAAGGAAAGGTAGAATCAAAAGGAATTTCCATTGCAAAAGGTATTCAATCATTTTCAATGTCCCATCTGATGGGACCATGAATCGGGTCTTCTCTGTCATAGTACCTGCCCCCTGAAATATCCCCCCCCTCCCAGATTATTATTAAAATGAGCACTCAAAACCTGGTTTTCTCTTTGGATTGTAAGTGAGTAGAGGATTCCTTAATGGACAACTGATCTGTGAAAATTTGTATGATGACAATGTGTATTTTAGAATTATGTTATCAGAATATTTGTGTTTTGTATTGTTTATATTCTATTGTTTAAAATTTATATTGCATGTCATATTGGAATTGGATGACCTATTATTTAATTAATTAACAATCCTGGATGTAAGGGAAGTACAGTATAGTCCTTCACTGAAACTAAACAGGTCTCAGGTGTTACATCCGAATAAAGGTTGTTTCATATTGCATCATGACAATATATTTATTCCAATGGAAGTAATCCTTGTTTATGAAACCATGTGGATCTTGCAACCTAATTACCAAGTATGTTCATCCTATAGAAATATTTATAAATTGCTACTATGTCTAAATTACCTATTTATCCATAGAAGTGTTTTTGCTTAAAACCTCTTAAAACTAACCCCTACTTGAAACATTTGAAAAAGGTTTAAATTTTCAATATCTCTTTTACCTGGTTTGTCTCTTGTCTTGCTTAACTCTAACTGCAAAATATGTTTTATTATCCTTATGTCCAAGATCATGTTGCTAATATCGAAATATCCAAACTCTTTTAGGGAGACATAATCCATGGCACAGTACTGTACAGTGTATCTCAATAGTTTTCAATGTTGCAGGGCCAGCCAATGTGAGGAAAAACAGCATTCAAATAATAGCCATTTCCCTCATCTTTTGGTGGGGTCTGGTTAGAAAGAATTCAAAAAATGAAATACATGGTAGAATTAGAATTTTAATGTAACCTTTCCCATGCGCTTGTGCTCAACACTCAGCAATGATCAGTGCACTAACAGTGAAGACCTAAATGAAAAGTACTGGGAAATATAGATGTTTAAAAGAGTTATTTTGAGGAGAATGATGAAAAATGTAATTGAGGATAAGGAGATAACCCCAGCAGGCCAAAAATAACTAGGCAGCTATTCAGGGTTCTACAGGCTAAATAAAAAACCTTGGGGAGCTTCAGGCTGAATGAGGCTACAGCTCATTTTAAGAAAGCTGACCTAATTAGGGAACATGAGTTCAGCTACATTTTTCAGATTCCTATTGGAGAATCTGGCAACATTCCAAGGGAACAGTTGGAAGTCCAACACTTCTTGTACAGGCAGCTGGATGGCTTCAAAAGAAGAAACACTGATCCATTCCACAAAGACTTCCATGGGATGGGCAATACTACTACTGGTTCTGCTTTGATGGAAAATATATTTAAAGTACATGTTTTGAAAAGAGTATTCAAATAGAAAATCTCTATAGATTCTCCATATTTCTGGGACATGTTATTCAAAGCACATTGTCTTTCCACATTTCCACATTGAGTTTTATATCCCAGAAGTACATAATAATACGCTTTGGTTAATCTAACCATATGCCCTGAATTAAGTAAAAATCCACAACTAGGTGGAACAACAACGAAACTGTAGCACTACTGAAAGTGGACAGTTCCCATCAATGTTGCTTACAAGAATAACGTCTCAGTTTTGCATGCTATAATAAATATAAAACATATTTATTTCTATGTTTGCTGGCTCTTTCTGCTTTAAGTTTTTATGGTTTTAAATTTGCCTGTTATATATAATTAATATATAATTAATATTACAACATTTTGTCACTTTTGTTGAAACAAACCACAATTAAGAAAAAAAACATTTGAATGCCTCCTTCTCAGTCGCATAGGAAAAGGAAGAAGAGTAGAGGAATAAAATCCAAAATTCATTGCTCATTTCAGCCCATTATTATGATAAGAATTTAATATAACATGTGAAAATGAAAAATGTCAGGTCATAGCAGACTTCTTACAGCAAGAAGCAGCTAGCTAAAAAAAAATTGGCAAACATGATCTAATTTCAGTATAAAGAGATCATTTGTTCATATCCCAAGGTCTAGAAAAACTGTCTGGCAACGTATATGATTCTCTCTAAGGCCATAGTTGGACTTTTCAATTTTATATCCTCACAACGTCTCGGTTACACATGCTGATAGTGCATAAAATTGTATGAGAATATCATTTGAACTAATGTGCCATCAATATAATGAGAATAGTACTCCTGAAATTTGTCTATTATCAATAAACTTGTAGAATGAGGAAAAATAAACTGAATTAAATTAGGTAAGATAGATGTGCTGCTGGTAAATAAGAAATGAACTCAGGTTCAGCATCTTTTAGACAGGGTTGCACTCCCCATAAAAGAGCAGGGCCTTGAACTTCAGCTGTCATTGGATATGCAGATGGCAGCAATGGCAAAGGAGCTTTTTTTTGAACAATTATACTTAGTACAACTAATACAATACTTCCTGAACTGGCAAGTTTTGACAGAAGTTATTTATCCCTAGATTATACCCTATCCTAGCTATTACATGCTCGGTACATGAAATATGCTTAAAAAGTGTCCCCAAGTTGCAAATTATATCACTTAGGCTGCTAACTATTAAAAGAAAAGATATTGCAAGATGCCCATACTGAAATATCTATGCTTTTGTTCAATTGTTTATCAAGCATAATCTAAGATGTTGTATTAACTCGAAAAGCCCTACACATCTTAGGCCATGACAATATGAGAATCCATGAGATGTTATAAATCCATGTTACAAATTTATCCATTCAGATTTGCTGAAAAGGTCCTTCTATAGATGCCCACGCTATCAAAGAATTGCCTATTCCTTACACATGTTGATATATTTTTGCATATAAATGAACAATGAATAATTTGTCATTTATCTGAGGTAATCATAAGAAACTTTGCAGTAACTTTGAGGGCATTATGACATGCAGCAACCAATCTGAAATATGGTAAGCCAAGTAATACTATTTGATAAAAATTATACCAATGACCAACTTACTAAGTACTTCAAAACATTGTGTTGTAAATCATTACTTGGTAAATGGTCACCCAGAATTTAACAAACCAGCTTTTCCAGCTCTGTCACTGATCTTCTGTGGATGGATGGATGAAAATATAACATGTAGTGAAAAGCTGCATTTGACAGCATGTTCCAGAAGGACAAGATTTCTACAACCAGCAGATCTCACAATTAGAAAATCTCACTATCTATGGGTACTATATGGGCTGCAAAAATACAGACAACTGCCAGACGTCTGCAAACTGCCCAGATTCACTGAGGTGAGATAGACTGTATAGAAATTTGATAAATAAATACACAACAGTTACTGTATGATATTCTCCTGTTTCTTCTGTTTTGCAGTGGTCAGCTGGAATTCTGCAGCCCAGGAAGGGTAGTGTTACATTGTTACTTGAGTAACATGTTCCATTTATCAGGAAAGTCAAAACCAAGCCGTCCAGACAATGTTGGTCTATTTAGTTATACCCACCTGTGCAGCCGGAGAGTTCGTCTGGCTAAGATGGTTTTCTTCTGGGAAGAAATCTTGATGAGCACGTCTACCCATCTTTACTACCTACATGAAAAATATTACCATAGTTATTTAAAAGCTCTGCCTCATAACTGCACATAATAATGGAATGCAGGAATAATCAATCTGTGGTTAACAGATTATTTTAGCCTAGAGCCATTCATGCATGACTTGTGAAAAAACGGTTTTACATCAGAAAAATGAATCCAACAATAAGCATGTGCTGTGAACAAAATAGGGTATCTTTTTTTCTCGAAAAATTGAATAAACTGGCAAAAAAGAGGAAAAGATAAGCCATTGCAGGATGGGAAGGAGGAAAAAACAGGCAACAGTTTCATGGGAGGAAAAGAAAGTGGAAGAAATTAGATTCAATTAGAGAGCTATGTGTTGACTTGTTTTACAAACTCTTTATGTTACATTTGAAAGATTCAATTCTTTTGAACAAAGTTTTGTGTCCCCAAAATACTAAAGGGTAAGTTGCACTGGATACAGTATAGTTTACTTCGGAAAAAGAAAACATGCGTGTAAATTCCCTTGCCCCTTAAATTTATTACGAGAGTAATCAGGGATGAAGTTTTGGTTTGTTTCATTGTCCTTCCCCTTTCACAACATTGTATAGGGACCATTCATAACCATCAGGTTTTCCTACCATTTCTTTTGCTATGCCTTAATGTGTCACCAGAAAGAGTTCCTTAAGGAGGGAAAGATGGACAAGCTTCACAGCAATGCTTTTCGGGAGCTATCACTCAGGAAACATCTTTGAGGATAGTTGATGTATGACGGGGTGAAAAGTCAAAAAGCTTCACCAAGAAGAGTTAAGGGATTAATGTCTATGGAGATTCCCAGTCATCCAGGTCATGGTTGTCCCAAAGGTGCTTTTTCCAAGAGGCAACTGGACTTTCTGGGTTTTCCTTTGAAAACGTTTCGTTTCTCGTCCAAGAAGCTTCTTCTCACCACCATCCAGCCAGAGCTGAAGAAGCTTCTTGGATGAGAAGCGAAACGTTTTCAAAGGAAAACCCAGAAAGTCCAGTTGCCTCTTGAAAAAAGCACCTCGGTTAACCTCGTAAAATATATAAGATATATAAAATCATGTTAGGCAGCGCTTCCCCGCTTGCGGGATGTCAGCTTGTAGCAATGATGGAAGTGCCTTTCTGCTGACCCTCCGAGAAAAACGTTCGCCCGGGAGGCTCTGCAGCAAAGTTTGCCGTTTAAAGCCTTTTTTAAACGACCGGCGCGCCAAATCTGAGTTTTTCAACGGAGCTGCGGCACAAACTTGGCTACGTGCCTATCCGGAGAGACCTCCTGGGGGGGGGGGGGGGGGGGGCGCAAGACCTCAGCCGCGAAGTCCGGCCAAATGCCTGAGGAAGGCGATTCTTCGCCCGCCAGAGGAAATCACGCAAAAGGCGGGCTGCAAAATAGGCCGGGGGTGGGGTGGGAAATGGCCGTCCGTCACCATGGCAACCATGTCCTCTCGCTCGCCTTACCCCCTTGCAGACCTCCTCATCCAGCTCCAACTCGTCCTCCATCCCTCAGGCCCAAAGTACCCCGGGCGCGGGATCGGGGGCGATGGGCCCTTTTCCTCCCGGAAAAAAAAAACACCCGTCCTTTTAAGCGTCCATAGCAACCACGACTTCCGCTTAAAGCAGTGTTTCTCAACCTTGGCAGCTTGAAGATGGGTGGACTTCAACTCCCAGAATTCCCCAGCCAGCAACGCTGGCTGGGGAATTCTGGGA